>CM018043.1:50732865-51051846 GCA_008638375.1 Nyssa sinensis | reverse complement strand
GTTAAGTCAATAAACTGAATTGAAAAGACTGTAATGAAAGCCGAAGAATGAGCATGAAAATAAAGCGTACCTTTAGGGTTTAATTTATAGACTGTGGCTTTCCTAAGTTGATTAGGATTTGGAGCCATGAAAGTAGGGATTCGATCATCGGAGATTGCAGTTACCTTGTTGGACATTGTATCAGAATAGAGATAACCATGTGTGACAGTTTCCTTGTAGAAGACTGTTTCCTTATTCTCTGCTCGACGGACGTTAAGGAAATAACGAGGTCTGAACCATACGGAATACTCTAAGTAAATATTGTTCAGAGCATGAACTCTAGAAGATAAATGTATGAGAGTGCTCTGAAGGCTTCGTCTGCTCCAGATGACCGAATTTTATCAAATCCGTAAGCACACGTGTCTCAAGATGATTGGTGTGTCGGTTTGTGGTATATTAGCTACTCTCCCCCGAGCCTTAGTTAGGACTTAGGGCATAACTAGGGCTATGGGCTTTATGAAGAGTCACACGTTTGTCACTCCACTTTCCAAGACATCCGTTTGATGGGTCATTTATTGCGCAGTCGATGCTTGAGAAGCCATCATTACCCTCAACCGTCATGCCCACTCGGCTTGGGGGGCTCATATTTCGAATATGTATAAAAGAGGGAGAAAAGACTTTTCACGCCTTTCTTCTGCACTTGCTCTTACTGTATCAGGAACTCTGCCATTGCTGATTAACGTGTTTTGAGGTTCGAAGCATATCTGTTGTTTGTAGCTTTCCTTTCCTTACTTGATTTCAGGTTCGGCTTTTAACCCCTTTTACTGTTCTCTTTTCTTTGCTTCGTCATTTTCCTTTTGTCCACCATGTTTGGCCCTGGGTCACCCTCTGGTTCAGGAAGTTCTTTTAAGACAATTACCTCCATTTCAACTTGTGAACATTCCTTCTTCTGATAATGCTTAAAATAGGTTGGTAGATCCCCCCTCCAGTCCGGAGGTTAGGATAGTTAACGCATTTATGGAATCCCCAAATAGGGCCTTAGAGACCTTTGGTCGATCCGCCCATAGAAAGGAAGGTGAGAGTGCAATCACCGAGAGGATGTTAGAAGAGTTGTGGAAGAAGTACAACCTCCCTTCGAATGTTACTTTTAGGGTTTCGGATGCTATAGATCGCCCACGTGACGTTTAGAGCAGGAGAAATTTGTGTTTATTTGACTTGGTTTGAAATGGGACTGACACTCCCTCTTCCTGACCTTGTAAAACAATTCTTTTGCTGGTTCAATCTTTGCCCTTCAGACCTCAATCTCAATAGTTGGAGACATTTGCAAAGTTTCATAGTGTTAGGGCATCTGAATGATCTTGACGTGTCCCTTGACTTGATCCGTATCAATATGGATCTAAAATACATGAGGTCGGAAGGCCTCTTTTATATGTCTTTTGACAGTGGGTTCAGACCCCTTTCTTCTGTGCCCTCCCTCCAACAAGACTTAGAAAAAGTGGTATTTCTTCATAAAAGGAGGATGGGAATATGAAGACTTCCAAGACCATTTCTCAACATTTCCTCGAACCACTGGGCCAAAAGGTGAGACCCAATTTTTTCTGTGACTGCTTTGATTCTGTTTCGTGCATTAATTGTCGAGCTAATTAACTTTGTGCTTTTTATGCAGATAAGAGTGTGGAAGATGCCTAGCTTCACTCCCGTGCTCTAAAAGCAATACAAAAAGCTCTTACGAACCAACAACCGAGATCATTCCGTCATCGTCAATCCTGAGAACTTGATGGCTGCTAAGAGCCGTGTAGAGGAGCTAACGAAGGGTCTAATGGCTAGGTGGGAGACCGAGCCATCTTCATCTGTAGCAGTGGGGGAGGCTTCTTCCTTAGTAGACCCTCCCCTCTAAACAAAAGGGAGGAGGTTAATTTCGAACTCTTCTGAACCTGCTGAGGAGGAGAGGGAGGAACCTTCCCCTATTTCCATGGTCCCCCCAGCCCCAACCAACCGAACGGGCAAGGGGGGTGTCAGCTTCGGTGGCCCCTAGTGTTGTCAACCAGGCGGCCAAGAAGGTTCTGAGGGACTTTTGGGCCAAAAGCTCCCTCAAACTTAAGCCATAGAAGCCAGAGAAGCTTCTAGCTGATGAGTCTATTCCTGCTGATCAAGCTTAGAATATTATATTCTACTTTTTTTTGAATTTCCAATGTATTGGACTATAATTGTTTAATAAAACAGGCTTTCAAATGTTTTTGTCTTTTTCTTCCTTGTGGATTCCTGGTTGACCTATTGTAGCCTTGAGTTACACTGCTCTGTAGTATATTAGTCCTTCCAATTTATGGTTGATATGGAAATTGTTGCAAGTAAAGCTGTTCTGGAGCTCATCAGACCAACTCTTTTACTGTCAGTAGTTGTCTTCTGAGCTGCATTACTTGCAATAAAACAGTGACTGAAGATTAACTCTTGACTGCCTCGTCATCTTAGAATAAGATAGGAAGGCAATTTTAATCAGATGAGTAGGGATCAGATATTGATCATGTATCACATATAGTGGAAACAAATTCTGAAGAATTCTTAGACAGGTTGTTCTGAACCTAAGACTTGTAAAAATAACTGGGTGTCTTGTGGCCGTCACTCTAATGATTGAAACTTCTGTTTCTAAGTCTCCAAGACCAGGATTGGGATACGTCAGAGCTGATGGTCTTTTGTTATACAAATGGTCCGTCAAGGGTCAGTGGAATGGTCAAGACTAGAAGGTCTGTATATCGGACAGCAGGCCTTCATATTAAGATGGACCAAGCTCTGCTTATTTCATCATCTCAGAAGCTTTAGTGCTTAACTAAGGCTGTACATTTTCGGAAAATCCTACATCCTGTCTTTTGGTATTCCAATAGGATGGTTTAATGCGTCGTTTATTATACAACTGTCATTTGAGTTTTCGAGGCCAATCTTTCCCTTAACCGTTGCGACGGTCTAAATGGATGGCTTTTAGACTTCAAGGGCCTATATATATGAGAGAGGGGCATGTTGTTGCACCCTAATCTTTTTGCTTGTTGCTTCCAAACTGTTTCCCCATCGGAGGGAATCGAATGTCTTTAGAAGTTGCTGTTTGTTCGAAGATGATTGACGATCTTCAGTCCGAGTTGGGAATGATTAAACTGTGGCTAAGAATTATCCACCCCTTTGATTCAGTCTCCAAGGAAGGATTAGAGGAGGCGAAGATCTTCTTGTCCATCTTAGCATCTCGTCGAGATCTCTCCGTTTGGAGGTGAACCCTCATTGATTCAACCAATGCCTGGAGCATTGGTGATGAAGACAAAAGTGGGATGCCTCCTCTCCTTTGTGTCTTGGCAGAGACCCTTGCTCAAGTCGGCTTGGGTGTCGTGCCAAATTTGAGGAAAACGAAGGTGGAGAATGGAGGTTCCTTGAGACCCAGAGCCCTTATCCTCCGTTGGTATTGATGCCAATGATAGTGATGATGAAATGGCCTGGGTATGATGCAGATTGGGGTTCAGGATTCCTTCCTTTCAAATGGAAGCCAGTGATGGCAGTAATGGTGGTTTGGAACTCTGGTCCCTTTCCCTTATACCAGAAGGATTCGAGGAAGAAAGCTATGCTGTTGTAAAATAAAACGATGTCTTGCCTGAAATTGTTGTAGCTTCTGTGTATTTGTTTCCTTTCTAGTCTTCTTGTACCGATGTAACCTTTATGGATTATCAATAAAATTGGATCATTTTTCTTTAAATCTGATGTACCTTTTGATTGGATGTGTTCTTTTGGAGTTAAAACACCTTTTCGAGCACTGCTGATAACTTCTTTTCACCAATAGTTCTATTTGTATGCTCTGGGAGTAGACCAAAGAAACATAACACTTGCGTTTTGAACTGAAGTACTTTGAGCTGTTGCAGATGCTAAGCCAATTTAGTACTGTAGTGCTGTCGCTTAGTAGTACATAAGCCAAGTAAATCTAAGAATCAGCTCTGAGGGTCTGCCAATCTAGGAAACTTGTGTAAATAATAACAGTTGGAAAGTAGTTGTAGATATCGAAACTTGATGCCTCTAAACGAACTGAGTCATCAGGTCTGAGTACTTGCTGGACCAGATTATGAGGTCTGTACTTTTAGAGATGGACCAGACTCTGAAAGTCTATGCATTTAGAGATGGACCAGACTCTGAAGGTCTGTGCATTTAGAGATGGACCAGACTCTGAAGGTCTGTGCATTAGAGATGGACCAGACTCTGAAGGTCTGTGCATTTAGAGATGGACCAAACTCTGAAGGTCTGTGCATTAGAGATGGACCAGACTCTAAAGGTCTGTGCATTTAGAGATGGACCAGACTCTGAAGGTCTGTGCATTAGAGATGAACACTTTGTGGAGGTATTAAAAATAAAGAAAAACCTTTATTGATAATACTTCCGTAAATGTTCTACATTCCAAGGTCTAGGAATAGATTTCCCAGCCATGTCCTCTAACCAGTAAATGGTAGGCCTAACAACCTTTGTCACTCGGTAGGGGCCTTCCTAGTGACAACTTTCCCATAGTGGGATCCTTGTTATTTGGAAAAGCCCTTCTCAAGACAAGGTCTCCAACTTGAAAGCTGACCGTCCTGAGCCCCACTTTAGAGTTATTGACCATTCTCTGCTGATAGGCTTCCATCCTGATCCTGGCTTGATCCCTTTTCTCTTCAAGCAAATCCAAATTTTCTGCAAGCTGCTGATCATTGGACTCTTGTTCGAAGGCTTCTGTCCTTAAGGTTGGCATACCGATCTCTACGGGAATTACTGCTTCTGTACCATAGGCAAGTGAGAAAGGAGTTTCAAAGGTGGGAGTTCTTCTGGTTGTTCTGTAGGCCCAAAAAACCCCAGGAAGTTCCTCCACCCACTTTCTTTTGGCCTGCTCCAACCTTTTCTTTAATGCATCAAGGATCGTTCGGTTGGTGACCTTTACTTGCCCATTTGCTTGTGGATGGCCTGGAAAGGCAAAATGTTGTCTGATATTGAGATTTTCACAAAATTTCGTGAAGACTTTACTAGTGAACTGCATCCCATTATTAGAGATGATTACGCGTGGTATCCCGAACCTCCAGAAAATGTTCTTCCAGGTGAAGTTTTCAACTTCCTTCTCAATGATATGTGTTAGAGGTTTAGCTTCAGTCCATTTAGAGAAGTAGTCAATGGCTCCCAAAAGATATTTCCTGTTTAGTGGGGCTTTAGGTAATGGGCCCACAATGTCCATCCCCCACTAAGCAAAGGGCCAAGGACTAGTAATTAGGATGAGCTCGTGATGGGGCTGGTGTTGTTATGGAGCAAACTTTTAGCATTTGTCACACTTTTGAATGTACCCCTTAGCCTGCTTCAGCATACTAGGCCAGTAGTAGCCTTGTGTTAGAGCTCAGTGAGCTATTGTTCTGCCCCCATTATGGTTCCCACAAATGCCTTTGTGTATTTCAGCCAAGACATATTTAGATTCTTCTAGAGTTAAGCATTTCAACAGGGGTTGAGAGTAAGACCTTCTGTAAAGCTTATTGTTCAGGATCAGGTACTGAGCTGCTCTAATTCGGATTCTCCTTGCTTTGTTTTTATCTTCTGGGAGGAGCCCTAATTCTAGGTACTAGAGGATTGGAGTCATCCAGTTTTGGGATTGTTCAGCAATTTGGGCAACTTGGGCTTCCTCTATACTGGGTCTTGATTGGTAAGAAATTTTTACTGTAGAGTTTCCCTCTAGCTTCAGGCGGGATGCCATGTTTGCCAAAGCATCTGCTCGGTAGTTCTGGCTTCTTTCTATTTTATGGATGGAGAACGTCCGGAAGGAGTGCTTCAGGAAGTTCACTAGTTCGAAGTACCGAAGCATCCTATCATTTTTAATGGAGAATTATCCCAGGACTTGGCTTACAACCAACTGGGAATCTGAGAAGACTTCAAGGTTTTGAACCTCGCATTCCAAAGCCAACTTCATGCCTAGGATTAGGTCTTCGTATTTTGCTTCATTGTTGGAAGCTCTAAATCCCAGGCTAACTTCTTTTTCTCATAAAAGCCCGTTAGGGGACTGCAATACCAGGCCCACTCCAGAACCCTGATCGGTTGATGACCCATCAATATAGAGCTGCCATGTCCCTGAAGTTTCAAAGAGCTGTGCCTTGTCCTGAAGTGCCGGGGTGAACTCAGCAACGAAATCTGCCAAGGCTTGTCCCTTGATGGAGTTCCGTGGTACATATGGTATGTCAAATTTTCCTAACTCAACAAACCACTTTACTAATCTTCCTGAAACCTCAGGCTTCCTCAATATCGACCTCAGGGGATAGGCGGTTGGGATTTCAATTGGATGGGCTTGGAAATAAAGTCAGAGTTTCCGAGTTGATATTACCAAAGCGAAGGCCAACTTCTCAACCTCTAGGTATCTCTTTTCTGTGTCGAGCAATGCCCTACTAATGTAGAATATGGGCCTCTGGACTCCCTTGTCCTGTCTGACTAGTGCGGAACTAACCGCGTTCTCAGAGACTGCAAGGTAGAGGAGTAGCTTTTCCCCTTGGACTGGTTTTGACAAGAGCTCTAGAGAAGTAAGGTATTTCTTCAGTTCTTGAAAAGCTTTCTCACATTCTTCCGTCCATCGTAAGGCTTTGTTACCTTTTAAAGCTCTGAAGAAGGGAAGACAACGATCAATGGACTTGGAAAAAACCTGCTCAATGTTGCGATTCTGCCATTTAGTGCCTGAATGTCTTTTTTGGTTTTTGGTGATTCCAGTCCAATCAGAGTTCGGATCTGAGTAGGGTCTGCCTCGATACCCCTCTGAGAGACAATGTATCCTAAGAATTTTTCCTTCGTCACCCCGAAGGTACATTTTGAGGGATTGAGCTTCATCTTGTGTTGTCTTAGGATATCGAAGGTCTAGGATAAGTGCTGGAGATGGCTACCTTTCTGTAAACTTTTGACCAGCATGTCATCAATGTACACCTCCATGGTATTGCCAAGCAGTGAGCTGAACATCTTGTTGACCAACTACTGGTATGTGGCCCGGCATTCTTCAAACGAACGGCATTACTCTGTAGCAGTAGAGACCTCGTTCGGTTATGAAGGCTGTCTTCTCCTGGTCTGGAGGGTACATCTAGATTTGGTTATACCCAGAATAGGCATCCATAAAACTCATGAGTTCGTGCCCTGCAGTAGCGTCAACCAGCTAGTCTATCCTTGGTAGCGGAAAGCTATCTTTGGGGCAAGCTTTATTGAGGTCTATATAGTCAACGCAGACTCTCCACTTGCCATTTTTCTTTTTGACTAGAACGATATTGGCCAGCCAGTCTGGGTAGAATACTTCACGTATCATCTTGGCTTCAAGCAGCCTCTGGACCTCCTCATTTATGATCTGATGCCGCTCTGAAGCTAGCGGCCTTCTTTTTTGTCTCACTGGTGGGTGGTCTGGATCTACCATCAGCTTATGAGTTATGAGGTTTGGATCTATACCCTCCATGTCTTTGGTCTCCTAAGCAAACACAGAGAGGTTGTCTCTCAGAAATCATATTATCTCCTCTTGCTCGGCATATGTCAGGTCTAGACCAATGTACAAATAGTGCTCCTCTGATTCTGAGCTGACTAATACTTTGATGGGCTCCCCAATGGGTTTGGCCCTGCTATCCCTTCCTCTTGGGCTTAGGGGTTCCTCAATTCTAGAAGGGCAACCTTTCTCCTCGGGATTGTGGGAAAGAATTGGATCCGCACAGTCCCGAGCATACTGTAATTGCTATTTAGCAGTTTTCTCCTTGAGTGCAATGGCATGACATTCCCGAGAAGTCGGCTGGCACCCCCTGACAGAATAAACATTCTAATTGTAGACATACTTCAAACATTGATGGAAGGTCGAGGTAACAGCTCCTATCTGGTGTAGCCACGGTCTCCCAATTATGACATTGTAGGGAGACTTCATATTCAACACTATGTATTCTAAGATAGTGGTTTTCTGTCCCTCACCTTCCCCTACAGTAGTAGGCAGGTCGATCCTTCCTAATAGGGTACTGAGATTACCATCAAATCTTGCCATTATGACGGTGGTAGGCTTGACGCTATTATGATCAATCTTCATCTGTTTGAGTGGCTCATAGAACAGTATATTAACGGAACTGCCGGTGTCAACTAGGACTCTTCTGATCTCGAAGTTGGCAATCTTAAGAGTGATGGCGAGGGCATCACTGTGAGGGTAGTGTACCCCGGCCAGATCCTGTTCTGTGAACTGAATCTCCGGTTCTGGTTTGAGCCTTTTCTCAACGTTGATGATCTGCAATACATCTGGGGCAGTCCTGGCCTTTCGAGCATACCTCTTCCTTACTCTATTTGACATTCCTGTAATATGGGTATCTGCATGAAGGACGTAAATGACATGGTTGTTCTACCTTTGAGGCTCATTTCGTCCTTCCCTCTACTCTTGTCTTTGCTCAGGCCTCTAGCTGTCCTTTGTTGAGGCTTGTCTTCGTGGGGGTTCTACATTTTGTCCTGCTTAATGAACTCCCGAAGACGTCCTTTCTTTATGAGCTGCTCAACCTCATATCTAAGGGACCTGCATGAATTAATCGTATGCCCGTGATCTTTGTGGAAATTGCAATATTTACCTTAGTCCCGAAGGTTGGGATCTCCTTTAATCGATTCTGACCATCTTAGGTTTTCCCGATCTCGGATCCGCCGAAGTACCTGAGCCAGTGTAGTATTCAAAAGGGTAAAGTTAATAAATTCCCTTGGTCCGGAATTATAAACAGCCCTGGGTGTCGTTCTCTTTTTTGGACTCCTGGCCCTCTTCTTTCTAGGGTCCCTTTTATGATCATCTTTCTTATGATCTTCCCTTTTCGGATTGTTCCTTTGGGTTTGCTCCTTGCCCTTTTGGGACGTGCGGTTAGCTTCCTCCAAGTATGAGCTATTTTCTGGCCCGGTCCATTAATGCCGCCATGTCAACGGGAGGGCTCTTTGTCAAGGAATCCTTAAAACCTCCGTGAGCAAGACCAGAAGTTAGGGCAACTACGAGAAAACCTGGGCTGCAGTCGGTTATCTCTGTGAGTTCAGCATTAAAGCGTACAATGTAAGCTCTAAGGGACTCTTCCTTAGTCTGTTTGACATTCAGCAAGAACTCTGGTCCCCTTCTGAGCCTTCTGCTCGTCATGAATCTATCCAGGAATTGCCTACCGAGCTCATAGAAGCCGGTAACTGAGTTCGGTGGGAGGTGATGAAACCATTTTAGGGTGGTACCTTTTAGGCTGGTAATGAAAGTTCGACACATAAAGGCATCAGAGGCCCCGTGAAGGGCCATTGTATGTTAGTAATGTGAAAGATGATCTCCTAGGTCTCTAGTCCCATCATATAAGGTGAATTTCGACACAACAAACTTCCTTGGTCTTTCTTCTGACATGATGACAGGAATGAAAAGGGTGGCGAGTCTTCCAAGCAGCCTGGCCAACTTATCCTGCTCTGGATGGTTCTGGGCACCTCTCACAGCTACTGTTTGGTCCATAGATTCTGCAACTTCTTCGACCCTCCGTGGGTCTCTAGGCCGGACTTCTTGTGAACCTTGCCTTACAGCCTCGGCTTCAAGGTGGTCGGGCTGAGCATGTCCCACAGACTGAGGCGGGTTCCGAGGGTCCCGAGCAGGAGGTATTGGTGCCGCTTGGGATTGAGGCTCTTGTGGTGCCGGATGTGCTCCCGAAGCTCTTGGAGTTGGGGCTCTAGTAGTGCTTCGGTAATGGATGTTAGGGACAAAGGCTGGCGTTCCCTAACCCGAGGCTGCTGATGGCTGTGGATCTCTGTCGACATGAGCAGCACCTTGGGGGTGCCCAGGCCGGTTGTTTGGAGACTCCTCATGGGGCTCTTCATTCTTAGTGATAATAGGGGGTTGTGTTCCCTCAGCAACATTGACCGGCGGATTTGGAGGATTCGTCCCTTAATTTCGTGTAAGCATTGCTAGAGTTCTAGATATGGCTAGTAGTTGTTCTTGCACTAGTTCGTTGTGTCGTTTGATTGACTCGATCTCCTGTCGCATGGGATCAACTGTCGGCCCTCCTGCCCGTGCGGCAGGCGGCCGACGTTGAGAGTTTTGAGGATTTTGAGCGTTTTGTCTTGGTCGGAGATTGGGGGCCATGGTTCTCCGGTAGGAAGGAGAATAAGTTATGAATAGAGCACTTAGAGATTTGTCTATTCCCACAGACGGCGCCAAACTGATGCTGCACTTTTTGGCTTGCAAGAAATTTGGGCTCCACGACCTGAAGAACACTCAAAAAGAAGGGATCAGAGGACCACCGAATTGGCTCCGGTGGTAGCCACTCTAATGCTTAAGTCAATAAACTGAATTGAAAAGACTATAATGAAAGCCAAAGAATGAGCATGAAAATAAAGCGTACCTTTAAGGTTTAATTTATAGACTGTGGCTTTCCTAAGTTGATTAGGATTTGGAGCCATGAAAGTAGGGATTCGATCATCGGAGATTGTAGTTACCTTGTTGGACATTGTATTAGAATACAGATAACCATGTGTGGAAGTTTCCTTGTAAAAGACTGTTTCCTTATTCTCTGCTTGGCGGACGTTAAAGAAACAACGAGGTCTGAACCATACGGAATACTCTGAGTAAATATTGTTCAGAGCATGAGCTCCAGAGGATAAATGTATGAGAGTGCTCTGAAGGCTTCGCCTGCTCTGGATGACCGAGTTTTATCAGATCCGTAAGCACACGTGTCTCAAGATGATTGGTGTGTCGATTTGTGGTATATCAATAGTTTTTTTTAATGGTTAACAGACTGGAAATGGAATCATAGAGGTGGGAAACGAAGGAGGTGAAGATGGGTATGACCTACGCCTGCAAAGAGGCTATGAAAATGGAGGACATAGAGAGAGGTTGTTCAGAACCAACCCTGCAACAAACGATCGGATTCCCAGTCTTGAAAACATTCAGGTACTACTGTATTCTTAATCAATGGGATTACAAAATCATCTCTCTCTCTCTCTCTCTCTCTCTCTATATATATATATATATATATATATACAGTATACACACACAAACACTCTTATATTGATTGGGTAGGCCGCAGGCTTGTCCACATTTAGCTGCCTGCGAGTGATTTTTAACGGTTCTTTTTGGTCAGGATGTTTATGTCTCTTCAAAGCCCAACCGAAGCGAGAGTAGTTAGATCGTCGGGACGTTTCTTTAAAATATGGAAAATGTTTGGCTCCAAATTGTTGGGTATTAGTGGATCCATAAATACTGGATATTAGTGAATTTTAAAAAAAAATATTTTTGATATTTAATATTATTTTTTGTTATCTTAATTTAATGTATTTATAATTGAAGAAACGTATGTCGTTATAACTTATAACACTTCCAAATCAAAGTGAAACCGTAACAATCGTAGACGTAGTTTTATTCTACGGTGAATTACGTAAATCTTTTTGTTTTCGTATGTGCGTTTAATTTTAAATTCATGTTCTTATTTGCTTTCGTGTCTCACCTATCTTAATTTGGTGGTTATATTTATAACACAAACTAGGTTCTTTTCTTATTCATGTATGTGTCACAATTTAATTGTGTTACGTATATAATCACATGATTATTTAGTACTAACTAAAAAATAAAAATAAAAATTATATGTGCATTATATATATATATATAACAAATTGTAATTAAGACACATATATAAATAAAAAGAAATTCTTTTTATCGAATTTGAACCTATGCAGTATTCTTAAAATATTATTGATACTATTTGAATTGTATTATAGGAGGACCAGATAAGGACGGTTTGGTTGGTTGATGCTTAAAGAATATTGACAAATGACTAGATAATAGAGTTTGGGGGCAAAAATATAAAAGAGTTTTAAGAGATGTCTTACAAAATTTTGAGATTTTTTAGAATAATTCTTATTTAAAAGTGAAAAATTAAAGTTTGAAAAATTGGAGAGGGGGATGGGCCCAGGCAAAGTGCGGATTTATTAGGGGACTTGGTTGGTTCCCGCCCCTCTCAATTTTTTTTTTAAAAAATTATATATTTAAATTTTGATCATTTTTAAATTAGTTCATTCAAAAATTTAATCTCAGTGTAATTTTTATATAATATTTTTCTCATTTTTTACCAAAAGTTATAACCTACTTCTAAAAAATTTTGCCCTTTAAAAATATTTTAACCGCATCTTAATTTTTTTCTTTGTCCCTTGCCCAGACAACACCTAGCACAGCCTCCTTAACTATTTTTCGTATCCCTGCCCACTGATTTTCTATACGCCCTTGCCCAGACAACACCTAGCACAGCCTCGTTGACTATTTTTCTTATCCACGCCCACTGATTTTCTATACTAAATTAATGTATTTTAATATAAATCTGTTTGTTTGCCCAGAAAGCATCAAAGAAAATTGGAATATTAACATTTAAGAGTGAGTGATATAAAATACATAATGGTATGCTGTGGATGGAATTTCTCTACCCAATTCATCTTGAAGATTAACTTTTTTGCTTTTAGCATCTATTTTGAAATGAAATTATTAAAAAAAAAGACCGATTTAGAATTGAATGATCACACTTCCAAATGTCATTAAAAGGAAAGAAAAAAAAAAACTTAAACGAATCAAAGCACCTGCTGTTATCTTCATGCAAATGCATGAGAAGTACTACAAAACACAATGTTCCAAGCAAAAGAAAAAGTAGTCAACTTTAACGGAAAAAGAAAGAAAAAAAAAAACGGCTTACAATCTAACAAAAGTGACAAAAAATGGTCTAACAAAGTTTATTTGCAGCTAACTTTGTGCATGATTTCACGTGCTTTGCACATGGCCTCTAACGGCTCGGCTTTGGGCATGGTGAGTCCTTTCCCTTCAGTTAAATCAACTTCCATCTCGCTCACCCTCTCCCACTCAAAGCACTGAATCAACGACCCCAAAGTCAAGCCAACCATACGTTGGGCCAGCCCAGCACCAGGACAGGCCCGTCTACCCATTCCAAATGGCATTAGCTTGTGAGCCTCGACATCCCCTCCTTCAAACCTCTCAGGCTTGAAGCTTGTTGGGTCATCCCAAAACTCGGGGTCCCTGTGAATGGCCCATGCATTAACCAATACAATTGTGTCACGTGGCACATTATATCCTCCGATTGTACAATCATCCGATGACATATGTGGTACTAGTAGTGGTGCGGCCGGGCACAACCGAAATGTCTCCAATATAATACAACGAAGGTAATGTAGTTTGGAGAGATCTGATTCGTCAATAAAACGATCTTGGCCTACATGAGTGTCCAACTCTGCTTTAGCCTTTTTTAATACATCAGGATGGTTCAACAAGAGGGACATTGCCCATTCTATTGTCACTGCTGACGTGTCTGTGCCCGCAGTTATCATTACCTACACATTAGTATAAGATTAGAGGTTAGTCAACTCAATTTTCAAAGCAACATTATTTTAGAAGTTGCTATAGTCCACAAGCATGGATTTGAAGTATAGTTTCAGCTATTAGCAAACAAACTCACCACTTTTATTAAGAAAAATAATGATAATTACTTATGATTAGGGGTGATAAAATGGACAGATTTGGTCGAGTCTAGACGAATTATAAATGGGTTGAATAAAAAATGAGTTAAACCTAAATTTAATCCAATTTTAATAGATCAAATATGGATTAAGTCAATCCAAATTTAACCTATTAACTCATGTTTGACTCTCCTTATGATAAAGAAAGGACAACTTCCCATGGAAAGAATTTCCATTTAGATGCCAACTTTTAAAAAGAGTGTTAACATGAAGAGCAGAAGAGGAGTTTTTAATAATAATGTTATTCATGAAGAGAGAGAGAGAGAGAGAGAGAGAGAGAGAGAGAGAGAGAGAGAACGCTTACCAACATAAGGCCTTTAATGATTTGATCCGTGTAGTATTCTGGTTCTGATTCTTGCAAAGAAAGCAAATGATCAATCATGGAGTTTGTACTTCTGTCTCTTCGATGCTCATCGATTAAACCTTGCAAAAGGGAGTCCATCTTCCTACTAAGTCTGGCCAAATTCTTCTCCACTTTCTGATAGTCAATCCATCGTAACACTGGCAAGAAATCTCCGGGATTCGACGCACCACCGTATTTAACTATCTCTCTTATTAGCTCCCTAAACTGCTTCGCCTCTTTGTCGTCGGCGACGTCGTCACCAAAATATCGCTTTCCTGCAATCATCCTTATTATAATATTAAAGGTGAGCTCAGAAAACTTCGATTTCAATTCCACTTTGGCGAAAGTGCGAGACGAATTTTGATTCAGTCTGCGAAGTAGAAGCTTGATTTCCTCTTGTCGAATGGATAAAAACATGTTGAGTCGACTCGACGAGAAGATTTCGAGAGCACTGAGTCGGCGGAGGTTGCGCCAGTGGTCGCCGTACGGGGCTCCGACCATGGTGGTGTAGTTGTAGCCTGTATACTTGCCGATGACAAATTTGGGGCGGTTGGCAAGCACGACATCGTTCTTGGTAAAACATTCTTCCACTGCGGACGGTGATGACACCACGACAACGAGGCGAGTCCCAAACTGGAGGGACAATATCGGACCGTGTTTTTGCGAAAGGCTGTATAAGGTCCGATGGAGAGGTGGTTTTAAGAGGTGCAAGTGACCTATGACCGGAAGAGCCGGTGGGCTTGGAGGGAGGTTACCACGACGCTCTCTTCTTTTCGACACGAACTTGAAAGTT
Organism: Nyssa sinensis; assembly: GCA_008638375.1. Lineage (NCBI taxonomy): Eukaryota > Viridiplantae > Streptophyta > Magnoliopsida > Cornales > Nyssaceae > Nyssa > Nyssa sinensis. The sequence goes on along the minus strand of CM018043.1, from coordinate 51,037,207 downwards.
ATGAGGAGGAGGAGCACTGATAGAAAGGTGTATGCCCAAGCAGATTCCATGTTTGATTGAATGATTTGTAATAGAATTGGATGTTCAAATGAATATATATATAGATACACACTTTGACAGCCGCCAATGTGGAATGGGTCTCTCATCTCTGAAAAAGTTGTGGATGGTGTGGGGGAAGGAAAAATGTGGTGGAGAATTCATTTTAATAATTATTTGAATAGAATATTTTAAATGTATGATTATCAGAAAAAAGTTGAAAAATATACCAAGAAAGACAACTAGAATACGAAAATTCGTGTATGATTATCAGAAAAAAGTTAAAAAAATATAGCAAGAAAGCCAATTCTAATATGAAAATTCTGTGTTTGATTAGAATTTTTAAATTTGAAAAGTATTAGAAGAAAGACAAGTCAAATACGAAAATTTATATTTGGTTAAAATTTTTAAATGTTGTATTTCAAAATTGATTTTAAAAATTTATCTTTTTTTCTTTTAAAAATTTTTAAAATCTTTTCCTTTATATTTTTTTATCTCCTTTCAACATCACGTGTCATCTACAGCAAACTCATTCATTTCCTATCGTCGTTCTCATTAACCTCCATTTATAATCACAAAGCAGGGTCATTGAAAGAGGTGTCGGACATTATTATATTATTGCTTTATTGTTCTTGTTATCGTTTGGAGAGAAAGAGAGAGAGAGGGGAGATGGTTATTGGTAAAGCTTGGTGGTCACAGTGGTGACTTCCAGTGGGTGTTAATGGTGTATGCTGGTGATGTGGTATGAGAGGAGGGGCGTGGTGGTCTTTGTAGATACTTGATAGAAAGGGAGTGAGAGATAAAATTCTTTTGAGTTGTGATTTAATGTAGCACATGGTTTGTGAGCTTATTTGACTTTACCCATAAAAGTTTTGACTCTTGGTATATTTCTTGTATGAGGTTCTATCGCGATAATTAACATGTGTTGATATTAATATGTAAAAAAAGTTATGAGAGTTTTTTTTTTTTTTTAAATTATATCCAAGCATATTTTCATATATATTTTTTAAATTCAAATTATCATATCAAAACGAATTTTTACAATGTTTAAAAAATTAATTATAAAATTCTGAAACACATTTAAAAAGTATTTTACAAAAAATACTATCCAAACGTAGTCAAAACTTGAACGGCTTATATCTCATATGTCTTTTTAATTTCTTGGTGATGGGGTCCAATCTGTCACTTTTATTTTAAAAAAAATCTCTTTTATTTTTTAATAATATTTTATAATTTGGATATATATATATATATATATATATATACACACACACAAATACTGGCATGAATATGAAATACGTTATCATAATACTTAGATATGTTCGCATCTATATGAATATGTGTATTATATGTGCACAATTTTTCATTTTTTATTCACAAATTGGTAGTCATGCATACCAACAATTTCTTTTTTATTTTCCCCTAAGAATTGTCAATCTTGCATGCCAAGGATGTGCATTCTAGAAAATGCGGCTGAAGGTTTGAACTTCACAGGTAAAAGCAATCTTATTACTAAGAACAATCTTGCACGGCAAGGATGTGGATTCTAGAAAATGGCGGCTGAAGGATTGAACTTCATAGCTAAAAGCAATCTTATTATTAAGAAGTTATTTCATAAGTCATAGCAAAATAAAGAAGTCATAGAGATTGTCTAATATAATAATAAAATAATTTTTATAATTTAAAAAATTTATGATATATTCTTTTTATCTAAAAGATTCAAAAAAAAAAAAACTTTTAATACAAAAATTTTAATTATTAACTTTAATTTTAATATAGTTAAAAAATATTATTAATTAAATTAAAATAACTTTCAAGATACATTTTAAAAATTACTAAATAATAGGTACAATAAATTTTTTAATTCAAAAAAAACATAATATTTTTTATTTATTTAAAATGCCTAAAAAATAAATTTTTACTTAATAAAATGTTATAATTTTTTGAGATTAAAAATTTTATTTTATATATTTTTTAGTATTTTTTTTCTAAAATATACATTGAAGGTTATTTTAATATAATCAGTAATATTTTTTAACAGCGTAAAGATGGAAGTTGATGCTGCACTTTTTGGCCCACGTGAGATCCAAGCTCGGCTCCCTACGAAACACTTGAAACAGAAGATCAGAGGACCACCGGGTTGGCTCCGGCGGTAGCCGCTCCGATGCTTAAGTCAATAAACTGAATTGAAAGACTTGTAATGAAAGCCAAAATAATGAGCATGAAAATAAAGCGTACCTTTAGGGTTGAATTTATAGGCAATGTCTCTCCTAAGTTGATTAGGATTTGGAGCCATGAATATAGGGATTGGATCTCCGGAGATATCAGTTACCTTGTTGAATATGGTAACTTAGTGTGGAAGTTTCCTTGTTGGAGATAGCTTCCTTATTTCCTGCTTGGGGCTCACTGAGGCGGTGATTAGGTCTGATCATTGATGTGTTGTACTGCAGGCTTGCATCTATACAAGTTAGTCTTTATGGGAGAGCAGTCCTGCTTTGATACTATGAGCTCGGCCCATGTAGGTTATGCCCTTGACTGACCGAGGATGAGATATATGACCGAGCGTGTACTAAATGACCGAGCACGGATTATATGGCCGAGCCTGAGCTGAGCGACCGAGCACAAGTTATATGACCGAGCCTGAGCTAAGCGACCGAGCACAAGTTATATGACCGAGCATGAGCTATATTATTGGTCGTGAGCCGATCTTGCAGTTACACGTGTCATGCAGTGGTTGGTGTGTCACATAGTGGTATATCAGTTACTCCCCCCTAAGCCTTAGTTGGAGCTCGGGGGATAACTAAGGTTTTAAGAGTGCCCGAAAAGTCACGCGTCCTGTCTTCTCGTTTTCCTAAACGTCCGTTGGTACATCATTTATTGCGCAGCCGGTTCTTGGGCTTCTCAACTCATTATTGTTTGCGATATTGTCGTGACGGTTCGCTTGGGTAGCCATTACTCTCCAGATGCATATAAAAAGGAGAAAGAGCCTTGTACGATTCTTTTACCGTCTTTTATTTTACGAAGAGAAATACATACTCCGCCATTGTCAAACCAGCAAGTTATCCTGTGAAGATTTTCATTCATCCGCAGTCCCTTCCTTTTATTCAGGTTCGGTTTTGGCATTTCGTTCATCTTTTCACTTTCTTCTCTTCTCCTTTTGGTTATTTTGGAATGTCGACTTCTTCGGCATCTTTCGGTGTTGGTGATGGGTCAGGGAGCCTCCCAGAGGCTTATTCCCTGTCGCAAACCTTAGTTAGGGGTAGCAGTTCCCTGGGGACTAGGTCAGAAGAGGCTCGTTCTAGCCCCTCAGTTAGGATTGTCGATGCCTTCTCGGAGTCTAGGGATAGAGAGGGTGAGGTCTCTGGTCGGTCCTTTCAGGGAGAGGAGACAGAGAGTACTGTAGCCTTTTCTTGGTTAGAGGTTTTAAGGGAGAGGTATGATATTCCTTCAAATGTTACCCTTAGGGCTCCTGACGACCTAGACTATCATTGGGATATTAGGGAAGGCAAAATTTGTGTTTACACTGCCTGGTTTGAGATGGGTCTACGCCTTCCTTTCCCTAGACTGCTTAGGAATTTCTTTTGTTGGTTCAATCTTTGCCCAGCCGACCTGCTTTTGAATAGTTGGAGGCACCTGTTAGGGTTTATGGCCTTGGGTCGTCTGAACGGTGTTGAGGTCTCCTTAGATTTGATCCGTAGTAAAATGGACCTCAAGTACCTGAAAGCGGAGGGCCTCTACTACATGTCGTTTGATAAGGGTTTCCGACCTTTGTCTTACGTACCGTCCTCCAATAAATTTTGGAAGGATCGGTATTTCTTTGTTAGTGGAGAGTGGGAGGTGACCGACCCCGAGGACCAGTTCTCCACGTTCCCCCGGAGCACGGGGTTTATGGGTGAGACCCCCTTTTCTTTTGTAATCTTGTTCTGTGCTTGTTTTTGTGTATCTGACTAAACTTTGTTCAAAATTCTTCTGTGCAGACAAGAGCGTCAAGAAGAGGCCTCACTTCACCCCTGCTCTGAAAGACCAGTACAGAAGGCTTCTTCAAACTCCGAACAGGGACTACCGGGCTATCCTCCACTCGGGCTCCACAATGCCTCCTAAGGACAAGGGTGTTGTTGATGACGTCCTTAAGTCCATTGCTGGTAAATGGGAGTCGTCAAAGAAGAAGAGGGTGGTGAGCCAGCCTCCTCCCTCTGCGTCTTCTTCGAAGAAGACGAGGGCGACTGACCCGTCCTCTTCGGTGCCTCCCAAAAAGGGGGTTGTCTCTTCTGCTTCTCCCTCTTCCCGACCTCTTCTGAGGGGTGTTGTGATCAGGGAGCCCTCCTCTGCCCCTCAAAAGGGGGTGGTGATTAGGGAGCCCTCTTCTGCCCCTCAGAGGGGTGTGGTGGCACCCAGGCCTGCCCCCTCTTCGGCTCAAAGATCTCAACCGAGGGGCAAGGCGAAAGTAGGTGCTGAACTGCCTGATGGATATAAAGCCGTCCAGCAGGCCATTGAAGATTTCTGGGCGGAGGCCCCTCGAACGGACTCCCCCTCCTGCAGTACCAGGAAGGGTACTGAGAAGACTGTGATTGGTGCCATGAGGGCCCATTTGAAGGTAACGACCAACCTTTCTTCTTTGGCGTTTTTCTTTCTTTTTCTCTTTACTGATGTGCCTTCTTGTTTTGTTTTTGCAGACTTTGCATAATTTGGCCGCTTTGATGGAGGCCATAATTGATCTCCAGGCCGTGGAAAGGCTGGAAGAAGAGCTGGATGAAGCTCGGTTGCAGCTCGGTACGGCTCAATCTCAGGCCACCACAGCCGAGGACGAGCTGAATGAGGCGAGGAATTGCCTCTCAATTATGGAATCCGAAAGGGATTTTGTTAAGCTTGAGAGGGATTCTTTGCGATCTGAACGGGACTCCCTTCTTCAAGACCTGACCAAGCTGAAGGAGGAGAGCAGTGCCCTTTAGTCTTCAATTGCTCAGAAGGTTAAGGAGGCCAAGGTTGAGACCGAGGCCAGGTTGAAGACCGAGCTTGAGAAAATGGGAGATACTATTGCGCAGCTCGGTTACGACAACTTCAAGTCCAAGCTTCTCGCCAAGTTCCCGGATATTGACCTGTCTGGGATTGACGACGATGATGAGGATGAAGATGGGGATGAGGACGATGGATCTGCAAGCCCTTTAGTTTAGGGAAAACTTTTGTAGTCTTGTTTCATCTTTTTGTAACCGAGCTCACATATTAATGAAAATATCTTCTCTTCAGTTTTTGTCTCTGTTTTTCTTTGGTTGTTGGCAATCTTTGAGTTCTGCTCTAAAAATGTATCAATGTTTTGTTGTGTGTGAACGGACTTCGGCCTTTGATGTCTGTATTATGACACAAGTAAACCTGCTCGGTTTCCAGAGTACTGTCTTTACCGACCATGGGTGGTCTTCTGGACTAACTTATGATAACCCTGAAGTAATGTGCAGTAATAACCAACTTGTGCCGAACTCTTGATATTAGAGGGGTTTTGAATCATGGACTTTCTTTAAAAAGGATAATTTGAATGATAATCAATCAATCTGATTACTAACCATCAATCGTAAAAACTGGCGTAAGACAGTGATTCTGACCCCTTGGAACAAAACCTGAGCTTGATTGCCGATCAAAGGGACTTGTATTTGTAAGGATATTTTGATGGTCGGTATGACTGAGCACTTAGAGTTTATTCTTGTCTGTTTATAACTTCTGACATGGAGCCTTTGTGTACTTGTAATAAAACATCAGCCTCATATATCAAGACGGACCAGACCTGAAGTCTGTACATTGAGATGGACCAGACCTGAAGTCTGTACATTGAGATGGACCAGACCTGATGTCTGTACATTGAGATAGACCAGACCTGAGGTCTGTGCATTGAGATGGACCAGACCTGAAGTCTGTGCATTGAGATGGACCAAACCTGAAGTTTGTGTATTGAGATGGACCAGACCTGAAGTCTGTTCATTGAGATGGACCAGACCTGAAGTCTGTACATTGAGATGGACCAGACCTGACGTCTGTACATTGAGATGGACCAGACCCGAAGTCTGTACATTGAGATGGACCAGACCTGAAGTCTGTGCATTGAGATACTTTACGGAATATGTTGAAAAATAAAAAGAAATTACTTTATTGATAATACTTTCGTAAATGTTCCATATTCCAAGGTCTGGGAACAGGTTTCCCATCCATGTTTTCCAACCAATATGTGGTCGGTCTTACTGTCTTGGTAATTCTGTAGGGGCCCTCCCAGTTCGGTGATAATTTCCCCATGGTGGGATCCTTGGTGTTCTGGAACACCCTTCTTAGGACGAGGTCCCCAACTTGGAAGCTGGCAGGCCTGAGGCCAATTTTTGAGCGGTTAACCATCCTGCGCTGATATGCTTCCATTCTTATTATGGCCTGCTCTCTCCTCTCTTCAAGCAAATCCAAGTTTTCTGCTAGTTGTTGGTCATTGGCCTCTTTATTGAAAGCTTCAGTCCTTAGGGTAGGCATGCCAATCTCAACACGGATTACTGCCTCGGTTCTGTAGGCGAGAGAGAAGGGGGTTTCTGATGTTGGAGTTCTCCTGGTTGTTCGGTAGGCCCAGAGTGCCCCAGGGAGTTCTTCGACCCATTTCCCCTTAGCTTCTTCTAGTCTCTTTTTGAGAGCATCTAGGATTGTTCGGTTAGTGACTTCGGCCTGCCCGTTTTCTTGAGGATGACCAGGGGAGGAGAAGTGCTGGTTGATGTTTAGGTCTTCGCAGAATTTCTTGAAGATCTTCCCGGTAAACTATGTGCCATTGTCTGAGACGATCACGTGAGGTATGCCGAACCTACAGACTATATTTTTCCAAGTAAAACTCTGGACCTCCTTTTCAGTGATGTGAGTCAATGGCTCTGCTTCAGCCCATTTTGAGAAGTAATCAATAGCCACCAATAGGTATCTTCTGTTCTGTGTGGCTTTAGGTAATGGGCCTATGATGTCCATCCCCCATTGCGCAAAGGGCCATGGGCTAGTGATGGGGATGAGCTCATGTCGTGGCTGATGCTAATAAGGGGCGAACCTCTGGCATTTGTCACACTTTCGAGTGTATTCCTTTGCTTCCTTCAGCATTCCAGGCCAGTAGTAGCCTTGTGTTAGAGCTCGGTGGGCTATGGTTTTTCCTCCGTTATGATTTCCACAAATTCCTTCATGGATTTCTGCCAGGACGTACTGAGACTCCTCAGGTGCTAGGCATTTTAACAATGGCTGAGTGTAAGATCTTCGGTAGAGCTTTTCGTTAAGGACAAGGTACCGAGTTGCTCTGATGCGGATTCTTTTTGCCTTATTTCTGTCTTCTGGGAGGAGTCCTTCTTCCAGGTACTGGAGTATAGGAGTTATCCAGTTTTGAGGCTGTTCTGTGATTTGGGCGACCTGGATCTCCTCGGTGCTAGGCCTCGGCTGGTGAGAGAACTTTATTGTTGAGTCCACCCCTGTCTTTATGTGAGATGCCATGTTCGCCAAGGCATCGGCTCTGCTATTTTGACTTCTTTCTATTTTTTGGATTGAAAATGCTCGGAAGGAATGTTTCAACAAATTGACTAACTCCGAATATCGAAGCATTCTCTCATCCTTGACAGCGTATTCTCCTTGAACTTGACTAACCACCAGTTGGGAGTCAGAAAATACCTCGAGGTTCTGCACCTCGCACTCTTGAGCTAGCTTCATCCCTAAGATAAGGGCCTCATACTTTGCTTCATTGTTGGAGGCTTTGAACCCCAAGCAAATTGCCCTTTCAGTTGTAAGTCCATCAGGAAAATGTAATACTAGCCCGGCTCCAGCACCTCGGTCGGTAGATGACCCATCAGTATACAATTTCCAAGTTCCCATATCGTCAGAAAGTTGTGCTTTGCTCAGATGTGCGGGGGTGAATTCCGCGACGAAGTCTACCAAGGCTTGCCCTTTAATTGAGACCCGTGGAACATAGGATAAATCGAACTCCCCTAGTTCTACTGACCACTTGACCAACCGTCTTGATACTTCTGGTTTTCTTAGAACGGTTTTCAGTGGGTAAGCAGTTGGTATTTCTATGGGATGTGCTTGGAAGTAGGGTCTGAGCTTTCGCGCCGATACTATGAGTGCCAAGGCTAGTTTTTCGATCTCGGGGTACCTCTTCTTTGTGCCCAATAATGCCTTGCTGACACAGAAGATGGGCCTCTGCATGCTCCTGTCCTGTCTGACCAGTACCGAACTGACAGCGTTCTCAGAGACTGCAAGGTAGAGAAGCAGTCTTTCCCCTTGGATCGGTTTTGATAAGAGCTCGGGCGAGGCTAGGTACCTTTTGAGTTCCTGAAAGGATTTTTCACATTCGTCAGTCCATTGTAAAGATTTGTTACCTTTCAGAGCCTTGAAGAATAGTAGGCAACGATCTGTGGACTTGGAGATGAATCTGCTAAAAGCTGCTATCCTGCCGTTCAGAGCTTGTATGTCCTTCCGGGTTCTTGGGGATTTCAGTCCGATCAGAGCCCCGATCTAGGTCGGGTCTGCTTCTATACCCCTCTGAGAGACTATGTACCCAAGGAATTTCCCTTTTGTTACACCAAAGGTGCACTTTGAGGGATTGAGCTTCATCTTATACTATCTAAGAATATCGAAGGTTTGTGCTAGGTACTGGAGATGACTGCTCTTCCTTAGGCTTTTGACCAGCATATTGTCGATGTAGACTTCCATGGTGTTGCCGATTAGAGGGCTGAACATCTTGTTAACAAGACGTTGGTATGTGGCTCCGGCATTCTTCAGTCCGAACGGCATCACTCTATAGCAATAGAGACCTCGTTCGGTGATGAATGAAGTCTTCTCTTGGTCGGAAGGATGCATCTGTATTTGGTTGTACCCGGAATAGGCATCCATGAAGCTCATGAGCTCGTGCCCTGCAGTTGCATCGACTAACTGATCTATCCGTGGAAGGGGGAAACTATCTTTCGGGCATGCTTTGTTGAGATCTGTGTAGTCGACACAGACTCTCCACTTGCCGTTCTTCTTTTTGACCAGAACAGTGTTGGCCAGCCAATCAGGGTAAAATACCTCTCGTATCATGTTGGCATCAAGCAGCCTCTGCACTTCATCGTTGATGACCTGATGTCACTCTAGAGCGAGTGGCCTTCTCTTTTGTCTCACTGGTGGATGATCCGGATCTACCGTTAGTCTGTGCGTGATAAGGTCGGGATCTATTCCCTCCATGTCCCTTGTTTCCCAGGCGAACACATAGAGGTTTTTCTTTAAAAACTTGACCAGCTCATCCTGCTCGGTACGTGTCATGTCGGGACCTATCTGTAGGTAACGCCCCTGATCTTCCGAGCTGACCAGGACTTTAATAGGTTCCCCTATAGGTTTGGCTCTGCTATCCCTTCCTCTGGGGCTTAATGGCTTGTCAATCTTGGAGGGACAGTCTTCTGCCTTGTGACAGCAAGGGTAGATTACATCCTTTCATTCACGAACGTGCAGTAATTGCTATTTAGGGGCCTTGGCCTTGAGTGCGAGGGCATGGCATTCTCGGGAGGTCGGTTGGCATTCTCTGATGGAGTAAACTGTCTGATTGTGAACGTATTTCAAGCATTGGTGGAGAGTCGAAGTGACTGCTCCCATCTCATGTAGCCAGGGCCTCCCAATTATGACGTTGTAGGGAGATTTGGCTTTTAGGACCATGTACTCAACTATTGTGGTCTTTTGTCCGTCCCCTTCACCTGCAGTCGTGGCCAGGTTGACCCTTCCCAGTGGAGTGTTAGTGTTTTCGTCGAAGCCCGCCATGATTATACCCGTGGGTTTAATGTCATTGGGGTCGAGTTTCATATGCTTGAAAGGGTCGTAGAACAGTACATTAGTTGAGAACCCAGTGTCAACGAGGACTCTTCAGATCTCGAAGTTAGCGATCTTGAGGGAGATGACCAGGGCGTCACCGTGAGGACAATGTACTCCTATAAGGTCATGATCCGTAAATTAGATTTCTGGCACGGGCTTTAACCTTTTCTCCAAGTTAGCGACCTGTACGATGTTGGGAGCAGACCTGGCCTCCCGAGCATAACGTTTCCTTGACCTGTTAGAGGTGCCTGTTGTAGGGGAATCTGCATGTAGGACAAAGATCACCTGGTTGTTCTGTCGTGGGGGCTTGTTCCTGCCCTCTTTCTGTTCTTGCCTCTAGTCAGCCTTTCTCTGTTGGGATCGTTCGTCATGGGGGTTTTGTCCTCCGTCCTGCTTGACAAACTCTTGTAGCCGTCCTCTCCTTATTAGCTGCTCAATCTCATGTTTGAGAGCTTTGCAGGTATTGGTTGTGTGCCCTCGGTCCTTGTGAAAATCGCAGTATTTGGTTTGATCTCGGTAGCTGGGGTCTCTTTTCAAAGGTTCTGGCCATCTTAGATTTTCCCGAGATTTTACTTGCTTCAGTATGTTATATGGAGAGGCGCAGAGGAGTAAAGTGGTTGAATTCTCTTAGCCCGGAATTGTAGGAGTTTCTTGGAGCCCCCCTTTTTTCAGGGCTTCTGGCTTTTTTCTTGGCCGAGCTGGTATCCTTCCTTTGGTCGTCCTTTTTCTGACTGTCTCTCTTCTGGTCGTCTTTCTGAGCTTGTTCTTTGACCTTTCTAGAGGTGTCCCTGGCCTCCTCTAAGTTAATGTATTTCCTTGCCCGGTCCATGAGTGCCACCATATCTGAGGGTGGATTTTTGGTCAGGGAGTCTCTAAAGCCTCCTTGTGCAAGACCGGCGGCCAGAGCAGCCACTAGGAAACCGGAACTGCAGTCTGTCACCTCGGTGAGCTCGGCGTTGAAACGTGTTATGTACCCCCTGAGTGATTCTTCCCTTGTTTGCTTTATGTTTAGCAGGAATTCTGGACCCTTTCTCAGCCTCCTACTAGTCATGAATCTGTCCAGGAACCTTCTGCCAAGCTCATAGAAGCTAGACACTGAGTTCGGCGGGAGGTGGTGGAACCACTTCAGGGCGGTACCATTGAGGCTGGTTACGAACGTTCGGCATAGGAAAGCATCAGAAGTACCGTGTAAAGCCATAGTGTGCTGGTAATGAGAGAGGTGGTCCCCCGGGTCCCCAGTCCCATCATAAGGGGTGAACTTGGGGACGATAAACTTCTTGGGTCTTTCCTCAGCCATGATAGCATTGGTGAACGGGGTGGCCGACCTCCCGAGCAGTCTGGCCAGCTCGTCCTGTTCAGGATGCTGGGCCCCTCTTGTGACGGCAGTACGGTCCATTGATTCGGAAACTTCTTCGGCTCTTACTGACCCCCTTGGCAAGATGGGCTGGTGTGAGGCAGGTCTCGTGACTTCGGGGCCTACATGAGTAGGCTGATCTTGGCCCATTACTGGGGGGTTATTCTGATTCTTTTGTACTGGTGGTACAGGAGCCACTCGAGGTGGTGACCCTTGTGGAACGTGGTTCACTCCCGAGGCCCCGGGGATGGGGATTCGGGTGGTGCTCCTATAATGGACCTCTGGGATAAAGGCGGGAACTCCTCAGCCGGCTGCCGTCGACGGCTGGGGATCTCTATGAATATCGGTAGCCATAGGAGGTTGCACCTCCTGAGCGTTTGCGGCAGCGGGTGGATTTTGTGGATTGGTTTCATGATTCTGGGTGAACATTGCCAGGGTCCTGGACATGGTCAGGAGCTGTTCCCGTAGCAACTGGTTCTGCCGCCTAGTTTCGATTAGCTCTTGTTGTACGGGATTATTCACTCGCCCTCTTCCTCGTCCGGCAGTTGGTTGAGGATGGGGGTTTGGAGTATTCTTCTTGGGTCGCAGATTGGGAGCCATGATCCTTTGACAAACGGAAGATGAGCTTTGATCAAGTAGAGCACTTGGTGATTGTCGTTCCCACAGACGGCGCCAAACTGATGCTGCACTTTTTGGCCCACGTGAGATCCAAGCTCGGCTCCCTACGAAACACTTGAAACAGAAGATCAGAGGACCACCGGGTTGGCTCCGGCGGTAGCCGCTCTGATGCTTAAGTCAATAAACTGAATTGAAAGACTTGTAATGAAAGCCAAAATAATGAGCATGAAAATAAAGCGTACCTTTAGGGTTGAATTTATAGGCAATGTCTCTCCTAAGTTGATTAGGATTTGGAGCCATGAATATAGGGATTGGATCTCTGAAGATATCAGTTACCTTGTTGAATATGGTAACTTAGTGTGGAAGTTTCCTTGTTGGAGATAGCTTCCTTATTTCCTGCTTGGTGCTCACTGAGGCGGTGATTAGGTCTGATCATTGATGTGTTGTACTGCAGGCTTGCATCTATACAAGTTAGTCTTTATGGGAGAGCAGTCCTGCTTTGATACTATGAGCTCAGCCCATGTAGGTTATGCCCTTGACTGATCGAGGATGAGATATATGACCGAGCGTGTACTGAATGACTGAGCACAGATTATATGGCCGAGCCTGAGCTGAGCGACCGAGCACAAGTTATATGACCGAGCCTGAGCTGAGCGATCGAGCACAAGTTATATGACCGAGCATGAGCTATATTATTGGTCGTGAGCCGATCTTGCAGTTACACGTGTCCTGCAGTGGTTGGTGTGTCACATAGTGGTATATCAGAAGTTAACAATTAGACTTTTTTGTATACATATACATGATGCGATATACATATACATGATGCGATATACATTTATACTTCTTTAATTTTAAATTTGTGTCAAACGTTTGGCATAAAGTTTGCCGCCCCAACAAATTAATGGCTCCGTCTTTGAGTGTAATTGTTTTATAATTTTTTTTTCTCAGAAGGACTTGAAAGAATGACTTTTTTATTAGAGAGATTCATAATATTATATTTTTTCGAGACTAGTTAATATTTGTGAGAGATATGATTTTGCATGTTTTTTTTTATTTTTTTTGCATTATTAGAAAATAAATTATGATTTTTTTTAACAGTTTATATAAACAAAAATGTTTTTTTGATTTCTTACATAAAATAAATAATATTTTAAAATTAATGAAGAGAGAAAAAGAAGAAGAAAACAATGAATAAAGTCTGTAGTGTGGACGCAGGGTGTTTAGGTGAATAAAGAAAGAAACAGAAGAAGAAAAGAATGAATAAAGTGTGGAATGTGGACGTATTGTGTTTAGGTGCAAAAACCAAAACGCGATTTTCTTGTATGACTCACCAAAACGCGATTGTAATAGTAACAAAATGCTACATCCCCAAATCAAGGTGGTCATTTTACTAATTTTATATCTAAACCCGCCACTTATACATTATCTAATAAATAAAATATTAATCAAATAAATAGTAAAAGAGAAAAGTTGGAATATAAAATCACTATTTGACTAATTTTTATTAAATTTTCAAATAATAAGTTAATTATATCAGAATAAATTTTTTAAAATCTAAAACTCTTTGAACAGTTAAACACGAGTCATAAATAATATAGGCAAGTCACTAATAGGAATGACAATTTAAGCTGTCTCGCTAGAAATTTATCAATCTTGTCTCTAATGAGACGGGTTTGGAGAAAGCTACTTCTACCTCGTTACGATTTGGGACGAGTTTGAGGAGAGGGCATTTCATCCCGCCCTACTCCGATTATATAAAAGAAAATAATAATAAAAATTTGTGCTTCATAACTATTGTCTAAAATGATTTTTTTTAGTCATTTATTAAAAATTTATGCAAATTTAATAGAGTTATATTTTTGAAAAAGAAAATAATATAATTTTAATTCTCTATTGACATGTATATTTCTTATAGTAACACATATATTGTTAAAAGTATAGTATAAATATATTAGGGTTAGTCATATTATTGTGATACTAGGGTTAGCCGTCTTAGTATTTGCTTCATTTTTCTTATAGAACTCTCATATATTCTCCTATATATAAAGTCATATTGTGTAAGTTATTTATCAAGTCATCAAATACAATGTAGTCCTTAGGATTTTCCCATCTTCTCTCTCTCTCTCTCTCTCTCTCTCTCTCTCTCTTCTTTTTTATTATATTTTTTCTTTAATTTTAACATGGTATCAGAGCCACAATTCTGAATCATTCTGTTTCCGCAATCATTTCTAATTTGTGTTTTTCTTGTTTTAGCAAGTCTTTAGTGAAATCCATCTTCCTATTGCCCCACTGAAATCAAGGCACTCTATATGCTATCAACACTGTCGCAGTTAGAATATCAATCTTAGAATATCAGTTTTGGATACTCATGCGCATTAATCTGCTGCAAGTTGGAACATCAATCTTAGGTTAGTGTAGGCTTCTTCCTTTAATTGGTGATAATGGTAGAGAATCTTGCGATGATGATATCACAAAGTGTTTTTTCTGTAACTATTTTGTGAAGCTTCTTTTGATTTCATTGAGCTTATTTCAACACATGTGTCTTTCGTTGTGTGTTCTTTTTGGACAGTCTTATTCACATGTCTTTTTTATTGAGGGCAAATTTGTAACACATAAGCCTATATTTGCTGCATGTTCTGTTATGATAGTCATTGCACGCATTCTCCTATTTGTTGGGCATTGTATAATACATACTGAATCGTTGCTCGTCATCTATCACTCATGTGAGATCTTTATAGCGAAGTCAGCCCTCTTTTCAATTATGTGTTAGTTTGTCAACTCTCAGCCCTCACTCATGTGAGGTTTTTAGTGATGCTCGCCCTCTTGCGTGTCCTTTATCTTCAGCTATGTGTTAGTTCGTCAACTCTCACTCCTGTGAGGTTTATATAATGACATTCGCCCTCACGGGTGTTCAATTTCATCAGATATGTGTAGTCCATGTAAGCTCTCACATGATGTTATGAGATCCTATCAGTTACGTATTCACTTCTAGTTCGCATGATTCTGCCCTCTTCATCCGTAAGATTGACCATGGCTTTATTCTCTTGCTTCTTTATGTTGACGACATGATCATCACTAGAAATGACCTTACTGGTATTACTGATCTCAAACGGTTTCTCGATCAACATTTTGAATGAAAGATGTTAGCTCTCTCAATTATTTTCTCGGTCTTGAGATTGTTTCTGACTCGAATGGTTATTATCTCTCTCAAACCAAGTATGCCTCTCATATTCTTGCTCGTGCGTAGCTCACTGATAGTAAGACGACTCTTATACCACTTGAGCTCAATATTCTACTCACTCCATTAAATGGCACCCGTTGCCCTATAAAACTTTGTATCGCCAATTGGTTGGAAGTCTTGTCTACCTTACGGTTACTCGGCCTAACATTGCTTATGTTGTTCATCTTGTGATCCAGTTCCTGTCTGCTTCCCCCCTACTCATTATACTACAGTTCTTCGCATTCTTCGCTACGTCAAGGGTACTCTCTTCCATGGACTTCATTTTTCAGCTCATTCCTCCCTTAACTTGCATGCCTATTCTGATGTTGATTGGGCAAGTGATCCTACTGATCGTCATTCCCCCACAAGTTTTTGCTTCTTCCTTGGTGATTCTTTAATTTCTTGGCGAAGCAAGAAACAGTCTGTGATTGCCCGCTCTAGCATTGAAGCAGAATATCGTGCCCTTACCGATGCCACTCAAGAGCTCATTTGGTTTCTTGAAGACATGGGTTTGAACCACACCTCTGCTACCCCTCTTCACTGTGACAATCAGAGTGCTATCCAAATTTCCCACAATGACATATTTCATGAACGTACCAAACATATTGAGATCGATTGTCATTTCGTTTGCCAACACCTTCGTCATAGTACTGTTCATCTCTTTCTAGTTTCCTCAATTGACCAGGTTGCCGATATCTTCACTAAAACTCACCCTCTTGGATGTCTTTACGATTTAGTTTCCAAACTCAAGCTAGTTTCGATTTTCCCATCTTAAGTTTGAGGGGGGATGTTAGCTATATGTATTATACATGTGTATTATGCTCTATAAGTAGGGTCAGGAGTTCTAATGTTATTCTAGCATATTCTATTTCCTTTTTCATTGTCTTCCTTGTATATAGTTTCTTATCTTGTATGTCTTCTTAGCTCATATATATATAAAGGAGTCTTCCCTTGTAATATATTGTACTCAAGACATATATACATATATACTTCATTAATTTTTCTCATTTCTGTCAACATAATCTAATCGTACCACATTTAAGTCAAGTATTATTTTATGATTTAGATCATTAAAATAGATTTCATTTTCAAATTTAGTATATAATGAAAGATTAATGTTCTTGTCTAAGTCATCAAATGTTGAAAGTTAAAGTTCTCCTTATTTGTACAACTTAAGTGTAGATGTTGATGAAGACATTGAGTGAAATTATATTTTGATTCTAACTGTTAAATCTTTTATTTCTTAAGAACTCAATGTTAATTTTAGTATGATATTTCCAATTGAAAATGACTTGAACACTAAAGTTATGAAAGAATTTTCAATCCTCTAATCTTCTTGTTTTGTATTTTATTTGTTGTATAATTGTGGTAAAAATGAATGTGTGAATTACCTGAAAACACAAGTATTTTATTAGAGGGAGTTTAGCTTTTATTATTTATTATTTATTTTTCTAATATATATTATTTAATTTTTATTACTATATTTACTAAAGTGTATATATATAATTATTATTAATAATGTATAAAGAGAGTGATCCAGGCTGTATGTACAAGGAGAGATGGGACTGATGAATGAAGAGAAATTTTTTTTTATTATTTTTGATGCAATATATTCAAGTCGATAAATCTTTATTATGTTAATAAAATATGTAAATTATATACTAATGTGATAAATATTTATTTATTTTGATGTATTGTATTCCAGATAAGTGAATAACAACTTAATAGAATGAAAAAAAGTAATTTAGTTAAAGAAGAATTGGAGAGAGAATTAAATAACGAGAGATATTAAATAGAGAGATGAGAGTTATAAATGAAGAGAGAAATTAATTTAGTTAATTTTTAAAGAGAAAGCTGGTGGTGAGAGAGAGAGAATTAAATGGAGAGAGAGTGTCAGGAATTCATGACATGGGATATTGGAGAAAATTTTGGGTGAATTAATTATTTGTATATATAATAAAAATATATATAATAATATTTTATTTTATATTAAATTTTATCATTTAATCATTAAATATAAAAAAATTTATAAATAATAAAAAAACAAAAAATAGTCCAATGAATTTTTTTTAAAAAAATTGACCGGATGATGAAGAATGTGATGTATTGGATAATGACCTTTTAATATCACTGTCACTTTCATAATTACACTTTTAAATTGTCTACTGACTAAAGCAAATATGCACTTAAAAAATAGATTTATATAAAGAAAATTTAGTTTATTAGGCCTAATCTTTTATGAATTATCTTATCCAAAAAAAAAAATTGTCCAATTTAATTTTTTTCATTTAATTTTAAATATAATTAAATAAAAAAATCACACAGACAAAAGAGACAAAGAAGAGAGAGAATTATTATAAGGTGGGGATGTGGATGGGTGCACTGGTCTCACATCTCTATGATCAATAGTGTCGTGTTGCGAACGATGCCAGCTGTCTTAATAAACAATCCCGAAAAAAAGAAACAAAAAGAAAAAGAATCAGGTGAAGTGCGCCATTCAATTCCACCAGGACCCGGAGCCACGGCAGCCTGTTTTCCATCGTGTAATTGCATTTGCCCCGCCCCCAACTCCCAATATCCTTTTAGTTTTTGTTATATACGCAAAGACACCGCACTGTACACTCCTCGTCGCCAGCTGGTTACACCAATTGGCACCTTGAACTACGTGGCAGATTGCGACTTCTCAACCTCGTGCCACGTGGGTATATACAATTAATATTTCTTTAATCATACACTTTTTTAAAAATATAATCACACTAACCTCTCTAATTATTACAAATACAAAAAAATATATCTTGTATTTTTTAAATTACATTACATTTGTATATAAAATTTTAAATAAAATTTTTTATATAAATAAAATATCTTTATATATTATAATAAGTTCTCTTATATTTTTAAATATCACAAAAAAACATCACACAATAACATATATCATAAGAAAAATTAGCATAATTATTTTTAAGAATAAAATAATAAATTTATATCCTATTAATGTTTATTATCTACAACTTTCTTATAGTATAAAGTAAGAGGAGCGATTTTCACCACTTCATCTCGAGATATAGAGTGTACTGGGTTCTCCTAAAAATTTCTCGTGATATAGAGTTATAAAGCATGGATAAGTGTGAGTTTAAAAGGAGGATAGAAAAAACTCCAGTTATTTCCTTCCTTGTTTATTACCTGTGTCTTTTTTTTTTCCTTTTTTTCTTTTTGAAGTTTCACAGGACACGTGGCATCACTGTATTGGTGGATAGAAAATACAAAATTTAATAAAAGTGGATAATAGACCACTTCACTTGTAATTTAGTTAAGAGGGTTTGGGGGTGCATTGTATCTCAAACAACATACGACAGCATATTCTGGTGATTATCCGAAAAATTTCACTTAAAACAATCGGTACCTGAATTTTAAGTCAGAAATATCTTAAGTTATTACTAAATGCTAAATATGCAAATTCATGATTTATTATTATTGGATTAATTAATGAAATTCCTTCCATAAGATGAAGGTACATTATCCCATACTGGAAAAAGAAAAAATGGACGACTAAATTTATTTCCAACATCTTCCCCCAACGGCCAATTGTCCTTAGATGATCCTACCCTTCATACTGCCACCTTTCCCAACTCTGTTCAGCTTCTGCAAACACACCACCATAGAACCTTATCATCTAATTCATAATATCATCGAAGCCAGAAGGATTTATACAATTTTTTGAATGATCAAAATGGCGAAACAACGAAACAGTAAAATTTCAATCACTATACTTCAAATATTGATTTTTTTTGACAAATTTTGACTACTTTGAAAGTCTCTTTAGATATAAAAAATGGGGTTCAAAATCTTAATAAAACTTGTAGAAATTGAGAATTTGATCCTAAGGGATATCTCAGCTAGAAGGGGCATTAGACATTAATTCTGAAGATCTCAGTTCTACTCTTAGGCCAACCTCCTGAACATTAGTTCAGTTTGCAAATTTATCGTTGTACAAATTCGCGACTTAACTTTTCACGTCCTTATTGAGGGGCGGTGCATGCAAAAGCACCAAAGGATATCTCTGTTGGGTCAAGCCTTAAGGGAGATTTTCCTTGAGGTTTGACCTTTTTTTTATTATTTCTAGAGATATCAAACAAGCCGATCTGGCACAGCCTGACACAATTCAACTGGGGTTCATTAGTGCCACTGGGCCTTGTTGACCTGTGCCACTATTCATGTCGTGCTTGTGTCATGCTCATTTTAGAAACCATAGGCTCAACACTGTCCACAGGCCCACCAATTTTTTTCCCCTCCCCTTTTGTTTTTTTAATGACTAATTTCTTTTGTGATTTTTTTTAACTTATTTAATTACTTTAAAAATTGTTAAATGTTATATTTTTTATTGGTTTAATTATATAGTATCATTATTTTTTACTTTTTTTATTTTTATTATAATATTTTATTTAATTTTTTGTATTTTTTTCAGAATTATTAGTTAATAGTTAATTAGTTAGAAGACAACGAATTGTTGTTTAATTTTTGATTTTTTTTTTCAAAATGTGAAATGTTTTGTTTAGTGTTTTTTTTGGTAGTCTAATATTATTATTTTTACTTTGTACTTTGTACTTTGTTATTATGATATTTTGTTTAATTTTTGTATTTTCTCAAAATTATTATAATTTTTTTGAATGTTTTAATAGAATAATAATGAATGACAAGAAAATATAAATAAATATCGACATTTTATTGAAAAATAAAATCAATTACCAATGATTTTTTTTTTTTTGGCTAAATCCAGTTTATAATAAATACTAAACTATTGATTGAAAGATAATAAATAGGTTTGGGGTGGGGTGGCCCTTCCCCGCCCTCGACTCCGTTTATATTCCCCGTTCCGTTTAGAAGTTTATCTCGACACTGACCCCGACCCCGACTCCGTTTATATTCTCCAATTCCATCCCGCCCCAGCCCCAATATGTATATTTTTAAAGTAAGTTAAAACTTTTATTTTGCTAAGAAAATTATTATTTTTTTGCTAAAATAACTAATACAAGAAAAAAATATATGAGTGTCATATTAAAAACCTTAAAACTAATTTTATATAATATTATTTATTGGTAAATATAGTGTATATAAGAATAAATAAACTTAATAAATAAACAGGTCGGGGTCGGGGCAGGGGGACTATCTTCTGAATCCGCCTTGAACCCGGCGAAATTTTAAAAACCACATCCCCACCTCGCCTCCGTTCTGTTTATAAGCACCATATACCCGTCTCATTAGAAGGAGGGTATGACAAATTGTCATCCCTAAGAATAAACGCTATCATTGTGTAAAATAAGGGTTTGCTAGAGTGACATAGTAGAAGCTTATGAAGAAGTAGGGCACCCCCTGTTTCTTAGAGAATCGCTCGAATCAACGAATAAAAGTAACACACTCTGAATCCACGAGCTCAGAGAATAAAATCTCAAAAAGAAAATTCTTTATTGAATGAAAGTTAACCTAAAATGAAAATAAATAGCCTTTATATAGGCTGCAAAACCTAATTCGTCTAGCACTATAACTCCTAATTCGACTAGAACTACAACTTTAGGAAAGAGATAATTAAAATAAGGAAAAATACAAATTTTTAAAATAGAAATATTCTAATTGAAAGCATAAATCAAAAGCCCTAAACTTAAGCAGCAATCTGGTAAAAGGACAACTCTAAACGGCAACTATAACTCTCCGAAATTAAGCAGCACATTATTACCAAAAATAGCAAAAACGCGCTTTTGGAGACCAAAACGAAAGAATTTGCCCGAAAAGCTGTATACATCCTAGCAAAGTGAGGAGTATTGATAAGCACATCGATTCCATATCACCAATCAAATTTCATGCAATTCTGACCATTTTGACATTGCACGCAATGCTGTGCTAGGAATTCAATTCTTCTACAATCTGTTCTACATCAGTCTTCCCTACTTGAAAAGAACTCGACCTCGAGTTAGTTACTTGAGAAGACGACACATCAGGAGGATGATATTCAAACAAATCAGAAACATTGAAAGTAGGAGAAATGGTCATATCTGTCGGAAGGTCCATGACATAGGCGTTATCATTAATTTTCTGCAGAATCTGGAAAGGGCCATATTTCTTATCTTTCAGCTTGTTGTACGTACCCACTGGCAGCCGCTCTTTGCGCAAATAAATCATCACTAGATCCCCCTCTTAAAATACCCCAGCCCGTCTCTTTTTATCAGCAGCTGCCTTATATTTGGCATTAGATTCCTCTAAATTTTTCTGCACTTCTTCTTGAATAGCCTTAATACGATCTGCCATATTTTCTACTGAAATACTCAAACTCGGAAACTTTGGCAGAGGAACCAAGTCTAAAGCATGGCATGGAAGACAACAATAAATAATTTGGAATAGGGTCTTCCCAGTAGAACGATTTAGCATACTTTTATAATCAAACTCAGCTTGTGCAAGAGAAAGATCCCACTATTTTGGTTTCTCCCAAAAAATGCAGCGAATTAAATTCCCAAGAGTGTGGTTCACCTCTTCCGTTTGACCATCGGACTGAGGATGACTCGTGCTACTAAAATTCAGGGATGTGTCAAACCGCCTCCATAGGGTCCGCCAAAAATGACTCAAGAATTTGGGGTCCCTATCTGAAGTGATGGATTTGGGGACCCCATGCAAACGAACAACCTTTTTGAAAACAAATTTTCCACGTGCACTGCATCTGAGGTCTTTTTGCAAGCAATAAAGTGAGCCATTTTGGAATACCTATTAACCACCACAAATTCAGAATCAAATTCGTGTTGGGTTCGCAAAAGGCCTAGGACAAAGTCCATGGAAAGATCTTCCCAAGGTGTTGCTGGAATGGGCAAAGGCATGTATAGACCCGTATTTTGATATTGGCCTTTGGCAGCTTGACAAACGGGGCATCTTTTAACATAACTGCCAACATCTCGTTTCAGTTGGGGCCAATAATACCTCTCCTCAGCAAGAGCTACTAT
The DNA here is from genome assembly GCA_008638375.1 of Nyssa sinensis. Lineage (NCBI taxonomy): Eukaryota > Viridiplantae > Streptophyta > Magnoliopsida > Cornales > Nyssaceae > Nyssa > Nyssa sinensis. The sequence goes on along the minus strand of CM018043.1, from coordinate 51,015,174 downwards.
TTTTTCACGACCCAAGTGTCCGCCCAAGCCTCCACCATGTAATTCTTGAATTATCTGATCTCGTAGCAAACTCCTTGGGATGCACAATTGGTCGCCTCGAAACAGACAACCCTCTTGAATATGCATTCCGTCAATGGAAGATCCCGACTAACATTTTGCCTAAATATCTTGAAAATCTTTGTCGGTTTCATACAGCTCCTTGAGACAGTAAAACCCAACCACTTCTAATGTGAACCTCGCCAAGAAGTAACGAGACCCGACAACGAAAAGGAGAATCCAAGATCGTTCTACAATCAGATCTGAATGGAAGACCTCGACCCGTTGTTTACGACAAAAAAGAACCTCGGTATATATGACCTCGACCCGTTGTTTACGACGAAAAAGAACCTCGGTATATATGACATCAACCCGTTGTTTAGTGCGAAACAAGAACCTCGGTATAAGGGAGACGCCACAAACGGTGGTGGAAATCCGTTTGATAAGTCGTTGGTGAACGCCACGAAAAATCCCGATAAGTTCAGATAGTTCTTCAAAGAACCGTAGAGAAAATACTCTCACAATTTTACTGAATAATCGTCTACCATGCCAAATGCGGCTACAAGTTAATTTTAAAACACTCTATGAAACCCTAGGGCCGAATAAGGCCTACATTAAACAAAAGATATGGGCTAAAATTTTCAGGCCCAAAACATCCTAAACTACCAACTAAAGTAATAAAAGAAACCCACTAATTAAGTTAGAATTTGGCGCAGCCAAAAACGTCATTAGTGCAGGTATAGCAACTTCAAACCCAATTTCAACCTTGATTAAGCCTGAATCTCAGAAACCTCAAAACATGAAAGTTGTATAACTATTTCTTGGATTTCCATAGCATCTTGAATCATCTCAATCGGAGCTCAGATGAGAGAGTTATGTTCAGATTACGAAGCGACATTGAAACTGTACGAAAATCGCCCAATTAGCGTTTTTGCCAATTTAAGCTTAGCCTTGGACAGATTCTTCTCAAACTTGAATCATGTTAATGAATCTTTGTTGCCCACGTGGTTCATGCTCAATGGGCCTCCACGAATTTGCCTGGGTCCATGCCTTTTGAATCAATCTGTTGAGTACATCCTTAAACTTCTTTACTCGTGCTCTCGTAACCGGCCCAATTGGGACTTGAACTAGATCCCTTGCAGTTGTTCTATGATTTGCATCAACTTCAGCCCGCATTGTGACAGGCAACAATGCCCTCCTGCTTAGAGCATCAGCTACCCAGTTTAATTGACCCGCCTTATGCTTTAAAATGAAAGTGAAGCGTTGTATAAAAGAAATCCAGCGGGCATGCATCCGATCGACACTATTCTGGATATTGATAAATTTTAGCGCTTGGTGGTCGCCAAATAAGACAAACTTCCTCTGCACCAGATAGTGTTCCCAAACCTTCAAAGTGCGAAAAACAACATACAATTTCAGCACCAATGCCAACAATAGAGGCATCGCACTTTACTTGAAACAGTTTGTTAAAATCTGGCAGTGCGAAACTCCGTTCTGCTTCCTCTCCCCAATGGAATTTCCCCTTCTTCATGCATTTAGTAATTGGCGCGACTATCAGGCTAAAATCTCTGACAAACCGTCTGTAAAACGTTGTCAGGCCATGAAAACTACGAACCTCACCCACTGTTTGTGGAGTTGGCCACTCCCGAATGGCACGAGTCTTTTCTTCGTCAACTTTAATCCCATTAGCACTTACCACAAATCCCAAAAATAACAAACTGCTGGTCATAAAGCTACACTTCTTTAAATTAACATACAGCTTATTTTGCTGCAAAATTGTAAGTACTTCCCTCATGAGCCGCATGAAAGTACTGGGCACATTGGTGAGTCCAAATAACATCACTAACCATTCATACAACCCCTCATTGATCTTAAAAGTAGTCTTCCATTCATCTCCAAGCCTGATCCGAATCTGATGGTACCCGCTCCGCAAGTCAATTTTTGAAAAGACTTTGGACCCGGCCAACATGTCTAGCATATCTTCCAATCGAGGAATAAAGAACCTATATTTAATGGTGATCTTGTTGATTGCCCGACTATCGATGCACATGCGCCAACTGCCACCCTTTTTTGGAACTAACAAGGTTGGTACCGCACAAGGACTCATGCTCTCTTGCACCAATCCCTTCTTAATCAACTCTTCTACCTGTTATTGTAGAATCTGACTTTCCTTAGGACTCATCCCGTAATGTGGACGCTTAGGCAAATTGGCTCCCGATGTGAGATCAATCTGATGTTGTATATCCCGCATAGGAGGCAACCCATCTGGTAGCTCTGACGGTATAATTTCTTAAAATTCCTCTAGCAAAGGTTTAAGTATAGGTGGAATTTCCATTGGCTCCCTGCCAACTTCTCCCCCAACTACCCCAGCAAAAATCTCTCAAGATTCCTTAGTTTCCTCTATGAATTCGCCCCATCCACCAGAAATACTGACTTGCCCTTTGACTTCGGTTCAATAATTGAAAATTCCTCTTTTATGGGCCCAAAACGATCTTCAAGCCCCCTTCATGAAAACATATACGTTATCACGGCCCCTATATGTAGCATCCACATCGAACTGCCATAGTTGTCCCAAAATCATATGGCAGGCATCCATCTCCACCACGTCACACACAACCTCATATGCATAATTCTTCCCAATCAAAAAATTAATGTAGCAAATTTCAGTTACCTTCACTTTAGTACCCCGTTTAATCCAACCAATCTTATACAGTGAATGGTGTTTCTCAGTCTGCAAGCCCAACTTGGTAACCATTGTTTTCGACATTATATTTTCACTACTGCCACTATTAATAATGACATCACAAACCCTTTTGTTCACAGTACATCTGGTTCGGAATATATTATGCCGCTGAGATGGTTCTTCCTGCTTTGGTGCTAACAGAAGTCGTTAAACCACCAGAGAGCGTGACAGCAGCTCCCCTTCGTCGCCACCCGTTATCTCTTCCTCTTTATAAGTATAGGGTGCTTCATTCTCGTCCTCCTCTGTCTCGATTCTGCCATGTTCTTCTGGCTCCACTAAGTTAACGGTACACCATTTAGGACACTGGTTGGAACAGTGCCCTTGCTGTCCGCATCTATAGCACTTATCAAATCCTGGATAAGTATAAGGGTTACGAGGTGCCACTTTTGGTGGAACAGTATTGGCTGGCTTTGATAAACCTCCCCTACTACCTGTCCCGCGAGTGGTGTTAGACAAAGGTGGCTAAGTTATTGTGGATTTTCCTTTATTTACTATAGCACGATTGGAATAGAAGGAATTTCTTGCTACGACCGCCGCTTTTGATTTGTCCAATTTAGTTTTTGCCTTAATCGCTAACGCAACAGCTTCGGTTAAGGTGTAGAATGTTTGCATCGCAACTCGATCTTGTATAGCCTAACGCATCCCCCCAACAAATCGAGTAACTTGTTGCGCATCTGTTTTCAGCAGGTTATTACGTGACGACAACCTATGGAATTCCTTTAGGTAAGCCTCGACTGTTCTATTTTCCTACTTACAATCCTGATATTGTTGAAATAGAATCTACTCATAATTTAGAGGCAAATACCAAGACTGTAACAGTCGCCTCATCTTAGCCCATATCTGAACCATCCCTTTTCCTTGTCGCATCTGTGTAATTTGCAACTGCTCCCACCAAGCAGAAACTCCCCCCCAATAGCTTGTACGCAACTAATTTCACCTTTTTATCTTCAGGAATATCTATATAATCGAAAAACTTCTCGATTAATACCAACCAATCAAGAAACCCCTCGATATGAAGTTGACCATTAAAATTGGGTAGGTCCATCTTCATATGAAAGGTCTGTCGGTCCTGCCCCCCATGATTATCCCAAAGTATGGCTTCAGCATCTTCCTCATTCTCACTCAGGTTATCCTCATAGGCTAGCTGCCTACGTGGAATCTCTGGATGGCGTTCACGAACAACTTCAGCCCTCTCTTGGAAAGGTTGACGACCTGTAGGACCGTCGCCCCGCTGATTATTCCCTACAGTCAGCCTAGCAAGAGCCATTTGGACCTCCTACAGCTGGGTCTCACGTTGCGCCTGCTGGGACTCACGCTGGAAAATTCTGAATTTAGCCCTTATAACTATATTTGCCTCACGGTCACCGCCGTCTAGGATTTTGCCCTCGTTCCATGCATTCGCTATCTGAACAGGATTAAGTCTGCTCTGATACCAACTGACATAGTGGAAGCTTATGAAGAAGTAGGGCACCGCCTACTTCTTGGAGAATCGCTCGAATCTACGAACAAAAGTAATACACTTGAATCCACGAGCTCAGAGAATAAAATCTCAGAAAGAAAATTCTTTATTGAATAAAATTTAACCTTACAATGAAAAGAAATAACAGTTATATAGGCTGCAAAACATAATTCGTCTAAAACTATAACTCCTAATTCAACTAGAACTACAACTTTTGGAAAGAAATAATTAAAATAAGAAAAAATACTAAAAATTCCAAAAATAGAAATATTCAAATTGAAAGCATAAATCAAAAGCCCTAAACTTAAGCAGTAATATGGTAAAAGGACAACTCTAAACGGCAACTGCAGCTCTCCGAAATTAAGCAGTACATTATTACCAAAAATAGCAAAAACGCGCTTTTGAAGGCCAAAACAAAGAAATTTTTCCGCAAAGCGATGAGTATTAATCAACACATCGATTTCAAATCACTCACCAAATTTTACGCAATTCTGACCATTTTGACGTTGCACGCAATTTTGTGCTAGGAATTCAATTCTTCTACAATCTGTTCTACATCCAATCTGTTCTACATCGTATAGTGATTCGGGTGGTTGGTGGCCCTTTCAAGAGTTGCGGGTCCTTGCCATTGCATGAGTGTATGAACCCTCCATTTTGCCTAAAACTTGTTTCTAAAATGGATCTAATTGCACTGCACACTCTGCATTCTTTATGTCTTTTGGTCTGTTACCAGAACTTGGTTCAATCATCAAGATACATGGCATTGAATTTACCGATGTCTTATCTACGCACTCTTCTAGGATCAAGTCTTATGTAATTTTTTACATTTGTATTATAATATACATTTTTTTATACATTTATGGATGAATTTATTACAACAAATATATTTATAATGATAAATTTGTATCTAGTTTAAGTTTGAGAAAGGTGAAGTTATATCTTCATCTATTTGATTTTGAAGGTAAAGTCTTGCATCTTCTCAATCTTTCATGGAAATTAGAACTTTCGAAATGTCCATTCTCAGCATAATCATTCTTTTATTTAGTACCATATTATTTGCACTAAAGTCGTGTTTAATACATAATAATAAAAATATCATTCCATAGAATAAAATATAGAATAGAATAGAAATGACATGAAATGAAATGAAATATGAATTAGTCAAAGAAATATTTGAAATAATTTTTAATAAAATACATATTTCATGAAATAAATATTTTCAATCATATCAAATAAAAATAAACATTGTTAAAATACCTATTCTAAATAAATTATGATACTCTTGTGACCCAAAATATATATTAATAAATCATGAGCCATAATGAAAAGCAAATAAAAAAGCTCCTTTCATGATGTTGCTGTCATGTTATTATTTCAGATGCCAATACTATGATCCAAGACGAGTTTGTGGAGACCCAATACTACCAACAGTTGGATTCTATTGACAAACAACACCATACGGTAAAATATAATATTTTCTCTCTATATATTATATGCCTATGTATATGCGTATATATGTTAATGATAGTTTTTTTTTAAATGGTTAACAGACTGGAAATGGAATCATAAAGGTGGGAAACGAAGGAGGTGAAGATGGGTGTGACCTACGCCTGCAAAGAGGCTATGAAAATGGAGGACATAGAGAGAGGTTGTTCAGAACCAATCCTGCAACAAACGATCGGATTCCCAGCCTTGAAGACAATCAGGTACTGCTGTTTTCTTAATCAATGGGATTACAAAATCATCTATATATATATATATATATACACACACACACACACACATACACACACAAACCTCTGATATTGATTAGGTAGGCCGCAGGCTTGTCCACATTTAGCTGCCTGAGAGTGATTTTTAACGGTTCCTTTTTGTTCTTGTTTGTGCGTTTAATTTTAGATTCGTGTTCTTGTTTATTTTCACGTCTCACTAATTCTAATTTAGTGGTTATATTTATAACACAAATTAGGTTGTTTTCTTATTTATGTATGTATCACAATTTAATTGTGTCACGTATACAATCACATGATTATTTAATATATTTATTAAAAAATAAAAATAAAATTAAAAATCATATGCACATTATATATATAACAGATTATAATTAAGACACATATATAAATAAAAAAATTTTTTTTTACCAAATTTAGAACTAAGCAATGTTCTTAAAATATTACTGATACTATTTGAATTGTATTATAGGAGGACCAGATAAGGATGGCTTGGTTGATGCTTAAAGAATATTGACAAATGACTAGATAATAGAGTTTGGGGGCAAAAATATAAAAGAGTTTTAAGAGATGTCTTATAAAAAAAATTTCTTTGTTCTGCCCTTGCCCCAGACAACACCTAGCACAGCCTCGTTGACTATTTTTCTTATCCACGCCCACTGATTTTCTATACTAAATTAATGTATTTTAAGATAAATCTGTTTGTTTGCCCAGAAAGCATCAAAGAAAATTGGAATATTAACATTTAAGAGTGAGTGATATAAAATACATAATGGTCTGCTGTGGATGGAATTTCTTCTACCCAATTCATCTTGAAGATTAACTTTTTTTCTTCTTAGTCTCTATTTTGAAATGAAATTATTAAATAAAGTCGGATCAAAAATTGAAAGGAAAGAACTCAACTTTAACGGAAACAGAAAGAAAAAAATAAAGATTACAATCTAACAAAGGTGACAACAATTGGTCTAACTAAGTTTTATTTGCAGCTAACTTTGTGCATGATATCACGTGATTTGCACATAGCCTCTAACGGCTCGGCTTTGGGCATGGTGAGCCCTTTCCCTTCAGTTAAATCAACTTCCATCTCGCTCACCCTCTCCCACTCAAAGCACTGAATCAATGACCCCAAAGTCAAGCCAACCACACGTTGGGCCAGCCCAGCACCAGGACAGGCCCTTCTACCCATTCCAAATGGCATTAGTTTGTGAGCCTCAACATCCCCTCCTTCAAACCTCTCAGGCTTGAAGCTTGTTGGGTCATCCCAATACTTGGGGTCCCTGTGAATGGACCATGCATTAACCAATACAATTGTGTCACGTGGCACGTTATATCCTCCGATTGTACAATCATCCGATGACATATGTGGTACTAGTAGTGGTGCGGCCGGGCACAACCGAAATGTCTCCAATATAATACAACGAAGGTAATGTAGTTTGGAGAGATCTGATTCGTCAATAAAACGATCTTGGCCTACGTGAGTATCCAACTCTACTCTAGCATTTTTTAATACATCAGGATGGTTCAACAAGAGAGACATTGCCCATTCTATTGTCACTGCTGCCGTGTCTGTGCCCGCAAGTATCATTACCTGCACATTAGTATAAGGTTAGAGGTTAGTCAACTCAATTTTGAAAGCAGCATTATTTTAGAAGTTGCTAGTCCAAAAGCATGGATTTGAAGTATTGTTTCAGCTATTATCAACCAAACTCACCACTTCTATTAAGAAAACTGATAATAATTACTCATGATTAGGGGTAATAAAATGGGTGGGTTTGGATGAGCCTAAACGGGTTGGATAAAAAATGAGTTAAACCTAAATTTAACCCAATTTTAATAGGTCAAATATGGATTAAGTCAACCCAAATTTAATCCGTTAACCCATAATTGACTCTCTTTCTTTTTTTTTATAATATAAATATCTCAATTTTTTTTTTATATAAAACAAATGTCTCTCATAGTACAAAAATTCAATTTTTTTAAAAGAAAATTTCTAAATAATTTTTTTTTTCAATACTAATCAACATTAGTGATCAACTATTAGATGTAACAGTAGACCAGCAACCACCTTACACTAATAATATATATACATATGTGTGTGTATTTAGATTAACTTGGTAATGAATTGATTACATATGACTATATGATAATGACATGACTAAGAAAGTGCCTGTATTGATTTGTTTATTGAAGCAAGTTGATTTTCTTTATATATATATATATATATATATATATATATATATAGAGAGAGAGAGAGAGAGAGAGAGAGAGAGAGAGAGAGAGAGAGAGAGAGAGAGATTCACCCTTTTAATACTTATTATTGGTCCATACTGTTTTTCACCGGATAAGCCAACGATGTTAATGCAACTATGATTAGTGGCTGGAGAGAATGTGTTGAATTTTCTTATATTGATCGTGGAGAATGGTCGAGAGGCTGAGAGAGGTTGAGATCGTGAGGTCTTGCGGCAATAGGGACAAAAAATTAAAATCATTTTGCTAAACCCATATTCAGCTCAATTAAAACTCCTATTTTATTCACTTAAGTGATGAGTTATTTCAACTCAATCCATTTTTAAGAGTTATCCAAATTCAATAATCATTGGCCGAATTAGGACGAATTCACAAGTATAGATAAAATTTACCACTCCTACTCGTGATATTCTCTTTCCGTAATCACCAAAAAAAACAAGAAGAGAGATTGATATTCTTTTTCAGTTAAAAGTTTTATAATAACTGAAATGAAAAGAGGGTAACAGAACAACCCATTGGACAGCAACTATTTGTAGGAAATTAGGAAGGATTCCATGGGACTGGTACCCTTCTCTTCAAACTATTTTGTGTTCAATTTGATTCCAAGTCCATGTCCAACATAACTTTCATAATTCTTTTGTGAATTTCAATAATATATAATTAAGAACTTATATATTTAATAGAATTATTTATTAAAAAAAACAATTATTTCAAGATGTGTGTATATATGTATGTGTGTGATGATCCAAGATGGAGAATCGGAACGGATAAAGAAAGGGCAACTTCCCATGGAAAGAATTTCCATTTAGGTGCCATCTTTTAAAAAGAGACTGTTAATATGAAGAGCAGAAGAGGAGTTTTTAATAATGTTATTCATGAAGAGAGGGAGAGAGAGAGAGCGCTTACCATCATAAGGCCTTTAATGATTTGATCCGTGTAGTATTCTGGTTCTGATTCTTGCAAAGAAAGCAAATGATCAATCATGGAGTTTGTACTTTTGTCTCTTCGATGCTCATCGATTAAACCTTGCAAAAGGGAGTCCATCTTCCTACTAAGTCCGGCCAAATTCTTCTCCACATTCTGATAGTCGATCCATCGTAACACTGGCAAGAAATCTCCGGGATTCGACGCACCACCGTATTTAACTATTTCTCTTATTAGCTCCCTAAACTGCTTCGCCTCTTTGTAGTCGGCGACGTCGTCACCAAAATATCGCTTTCCGGCAATCATCCTCAGTATAACATTAAAGGTGAGCTCAGAAAACTTCGATTTCAATTCGACTTTGGCGAAATCGCGAGACGAATTTTGATTCAGTCTGTGAAGCAGAAGCTTGATTTCGTCTTGTCGAATGGATAAAAACATGTTGAGTCGACTCGACGAGAAGATTTCGAGAGCACTGAGTCGGCGGAGGTTGCGCCAGTGGTCGCCGTACGAGGATCCGACCATGGTGGTGTAGTTGTAGCCTATGTACTTGCCGATGACAAATTTGGGACGGTTGGCAAGCACGACGTCGTTCTTGGTGAAACATTCCTCCACTGCGGACGGTGATGATACCACGACAACGAGGCGGGTCCCAAACTGGAGGGACAATATCGGACCGTGTTTTTGCGAAAGGCTGTGTAGGGTTCGTTGGAGAGGTGGTTTTAAGAGGTGCAGGTGACCTATGACCGGAAAAGCCGGTGGGCTTGGAGGGAGGTTACGGCGACGTGCTCTTCTTTCCGACCAGAACTTGAGGGTTATCAGGAGGAGAAGCACTGGTAGAGAGGTGTATGCCCAAGCAGATTCCATGTTTGATTGAATGATTTGTAATAGAATTGGATGTTCAAATGAATATATATATATATATATATATATATATATATATATATATATATTATTAGATTTTATCCATATTCTTTGACAGCCGCCAATGTGGAATGGGTCCCACATCTTTAATGGGAGAAGGAAAAATGTGGTGGAGAATTCATTTTAATAATTATTTGAATAAAATATTTTAAATGTATGATTATCAGAAAAAAGTTGAAAAATATACCAAGAAAGACAACTCGAATACGAAGATTCATTTATGATTATTAGAAAAAAGTTGAAAAAATTGTTAACAAAGACAATTCTAATACAAAATTTCGTATTTAGTTAGAATTTTTAAATTTGAAAAATATAACAAGAAAGACAACTAGAAATAGAAAATTTATGTTTGGTTAAAATTTTCTTGTATTTTAAAATTAATTTTAAAAATTTATCTTTTTTTCTTTTGAAATTTTTTAAAATCTTCATCTTCTATGTCTCTATCTTCTCTCAACATCACCTGTCATCTATAACAAACTCATCCATTTCCTATCGTCATTTTCATTGACTTCCATTTATAACCACAAAGCCTGGTCACTGAAAGAGGTGTCAGGTGTTGTTGTTCCATTATTCTTGTTATCATTTGGAGAGAGAGAGAGAGAAAAAGAGAAAAGAGGTGGTTATTAGTAAAGCTTAGTGGTTACAGTGGTGACTTCTAGTGAGTGTTAATGGTGTACGCCGGTGATGTGGTATGGGAGGTGGGAAGTGGGTGGTAGTCTTTATAAATGCCTGAAAGAGAGGGAGTAAAAATTAAAATTCTTTTGAGTTGGGATTTAATGTAGCACATAATTTGTGAGTTCATTTGACTTTAACCATAAAAATTTTGATTATTGATATCTTTCTTGTATGAGATTTCATCGCAGTAATTAACACGTGTTATATTAGTATATAAAAAAAAGTGAAAAGAGTTTTTTTTTTAATTATATCCAAATACATTTTCATATATATTTTTTTTAAATTCAAGTTATCATATCCAAACAAACTTTCACAATTTTTTAAAAATTAATTACAAAATTCTGAAACATATTTAAAAAATATTTAATAAAAAATTATATCTGAATCACTATGCAAACGTAATCGAAATTTCAACGGTTTGTGCCTCTTATATCTTTTTCATTTCTTGGTGCTGGGGTCCAATCTTTCACTTTTATTTTGAAAAAGTCTCTTTTATTTTTTAATAATATTTTATAAGGAATTAAGGAAGGAGGAATCTAAGCCCTATCTCGAACCACTCGAGATAGACATAAATCTCGTCCGAACCGACGTCAGTAGGGCGATCTAGGGAACTAAAGGCTCTACATGTTACATTTTCAAGAAAGTCGAAAGCAGCCCTCAGGTCACTTAGTTTGTCCTGAGTGATGAGGCTTTCTCCCTCCTCTTTTTGGAATGGCCTACCAGAGGATTTCTCCATTATATTCCTAGGTTCAACAAATGCATCCACAATTCTAAGCCCTGGACTAGAGGGGGACTCAACTATGGGATGCCTAACTACTCTATTTTCGGCGTCCCCAGAAGAACTACTGCCTATGACATGAATTTAAGATGGCACAATCATCTCAAAAGAACTTCTTGTGCCATAACCTAGGCCTGACATGGCATTAGAGGCCAACATTGTGAAAACAACGGAAAAGGGGAGAAAAAGAAAGGGAATAAGAGAAAATAAAACGGTTAGGAACGAACCAAACCTAAAAATTGATTGAAAGTTTCTCACGGCGATGATCCCCTCACTCTTTGTTCACTCTGTTATACGGCGGAGTATTTTTTTTTTTTCCTGAAGCAATGAAAATGATGAAAGGAAGGGCATACACGTACCCTTTTTCCCTTTTTATAAAGGGTTTCACAATGGGGGCCCATCACTCCGAACCGTCGTGGCGATTGAAAGAGTGATGGCCTCGAAAGCCCAAATGGCAGCAGGCGCAATAAATGTCATATCAATGGTCGTCTAGGAAAACGAAAAGGCAAGATGCATGGGCATAACACATGACCTTTCGGAAACCCATAACCTCAGTTATGCGGTGCGCTAAACTAAAGCTTGGGGGGAGTAGCTGATATGCCACAAGGTAACAAATCAGTCTCCACATGACACGTGTACATACAGAACAACCAAAGCTCGTCCATCCAGAACAAACTGACATATAGAGTTTAGAGTCTCCTTGATCGGAATCCCACATGACCCCTGGTCTTCCAACTTCAAAGCAAAAGATATTGAACACATGCATAAAGGGGTCCCGAAGCTAATCACCGCCTCAGATGCCCTACCGACCTAAGGATAAGGAAACAGTACGCAAAAGAGAAATTGTCATTCTTGGATATCGTTTACTTCCTATTCTTATGGAGCGCAAAGATCAACATGGTAACTGCCATTATCGAATAACAATTAAAATCCCTATTATTGCGACTCCAAATCCTACTTAACTTAGGAAGATCCACAACCTATAAATTGAATCCTAAGGTGCGCCTTTCAATTACGTTTTCTGAATTACTTTCAATTACAGTCTTTTCACTTCAGTTTATGAACTTTATCATTGGAGTGGCTATTGCCGAAGCTAATCCGGTAACGTTCTGATCTTTTTCTCTAAGTGTTCAGCAGGCGACGAAGAGCGAAGTCTCATTGATCAAAAAGTACAGCATCAAGAACAATCTTGCATGCCAAGGATGTGGATTCTAGCTTAAGGATTAAACTTCATAGCTAAAGCAATCTTATTATTTAGAAGTAATTTCATAAGTTATTGGCAAAATACTGAAGTTATAAAGATTGTCTAATACAATAATAGAAAAAATACTAAAAAGTTTTTAAAATAATTTTTTTAATTTAAAAAGTTTATAATATATATATTTTTTTATCTAAAAGATTCAAAAAGAAAACTTTTAACACAAAAATTCTAATTGTTAACTTCAATTTTAATACCGTTAAAAAATATTATTGATTAGACCAAAATAACCTTCAAGATACATTTTAAAAATTACTAAATAATAGTTACAACAAATTTTTCAATCCAAAAAAAAATATAACATTTTTTATTTATTTAAAATGCCTAAAAAACTAAAATTTTACTTTATAAAATGTTATAATTTTTTGGGATTGAAAATTTTATTTTATATATTTTTTAGTATTTTTTTTTCTAAAATATATATTTAAGGTCATTTTAATATAATCAGTAATATTTTTTAGCGACGTTAAGATGGAAGTTAACAATTGAACTTTTTTATATTAAAAATTCCTTTTTTAGACATTTTAGATAGAAAAAATGTGTCATAAATTTTTTTGGATTAAAAAATTTATTTTAAAGACTTTTTAATATTTTTTTCCTATAATAATTTCTCCATAATTTACAATGGGACACAATAAATCCATAAATATTGAAAGACTTCTCTCTATTAATTTTTACCTCAATTTCCTTTAAGGTACCTTACATGTTTGCCACATCATCAATTGTTTAATTATTTAAATATATATACATGATGCGATATATATTTAAGACCACATTAAGACATATTGAGGAAAAAATGCAATAAAGAGGGCCCTAATTCTCAAATCATATGGTGAAATCAAGGCAAGACTAGCATGAGTGCCTTCAATTTTTTTTTGAATAGTCTTTAGTTTTTTAAAGTGTCTCTTTCATTAGACTTCTTATTTAATTTGCAAGTTTTTTTTATATCAATAAATTTGAGTACTTATCCAATATATTATTAATTAATATTAAATTTTTATACTTCTTTAATTTTAAATTTGTGTCAAATGTTTGGCATAAAGTTTGCCTCCCTAGCAAATTCACGACTCTGTCTTTGAGTGTAATAGTTTTATAATTATTTTTTTCTCGAGAGACTTGAAATAATGACCTTCTTATTAGAGGGATTCATAATATATTTTGTTATATCTTTTCGACGCTAGTTAATATTTGTGAGAGATATGATTTTACATGTTTTTTATTTTTTTTGCATTAATAACTATAGTGAAATTACTAGAGAAAAAATTATGATTTTTTTTAACAGTTTATATAAACAAAAATGTTTTTTGATTTCTTACATAAAACAAATAATATTTTAAAATTAATGAAGAGAGAAAAAGAAGAAGAAAACAATGAATAAAGTGTGTAGCGTGGACGCAGGGTGTTTAGGTGGATAAAGAAAGAAAAAAAAAAAGAAGAAAAGAATCAATAAAGTGTGTAATGTGGACATATTGTGTTTAGGTGCAAAAACCAAAACGTGATTTTCTTGTATGACTCACCAAAACGCGATTGTAATAGTAACAAAATTCTACTTCTCCAAATCAAGGTGGTCATTTTACTAATTTTATATCTAAACCCGTCACTTATACATTATCTAATAAATAAAGTATTAATTAAATAAATAGTAAAAGAGAAAATTTGGAATATAAAATCACATTTGACTAATTTTTATTAAATTTTCAAATAATAAATTAATTATATCATATTAAAATTTTCAAAATCTGAAACTCCTTGAACAGTTGAACACAAGTCATAAATAATCTAGGTGAGTCACTAGTAAAAATGACAATTTAATTCGTCTTGTTAAAATTATGCCAATCTTGTCTCTAATGAGACGGTTTTGGAGAAAGCTACTTCCACCTTGTTACAATTTGGGACGGGTTTAAGGAGAGGGCATTTTGCCCTATTCTAGTCCGATTATATAAAATAAAATAATAATAAAAATTTGTGTTACATAACTATTGTTTAGAATGATATTTTTTTAATCCTTTATTAAAAATTTGTGCAAATTTAATAGAGTTATATGTTTGAAAAAGAAAATAATATAATTTTAATTCTCTATTAATATGTATATTTTATATTAACACATATATCGTTTTTTTTTAAATGTGTTAATTATAATAGTAAATTACACTGACCTCTACTAAGGATTTTAAAATTATACTAAGTTCCTTTACTTTATCTGTAAATATACAGATACCTCATTCTTATCAATTTTTTTCTTTAAAATAACAAAATTACTCATTTTATATTTTCTTTTTCAATTTTTTAAATTTTGACCTTAAATTTATTTTTATATAAAATAAAAATAAGTTATTTATCTTAAATTTATTTTTAAATAAAAGAAATCTTTAAAAACAGTTAGAAAATCTTGATCAAAATTAAAAAAATATAAAAATAAATAAAAGAATCAAATTTTTCATTTAAAAAAAATAATAAAAGAGAGGTTTCTATATATTTTCAACAAGTAAAGTAGGCAATATCAATATAATTTTAAAAACTTATCGAGAGGTTAATATAATTCTCATAAATTTTAAAGAAAATTAGTATAATTTACTTTAATTATAATTAATTTAATTAATGAAATAAATAAAATGTTAAAAATAAATAAAGATAAAAAGTGGAGAAGGAAATTGGGAAAGGGTAACCTAAATCGGTCTGTTGCCATTCCTAGTCACCGGTTGTGTCTCTAAACATTGTATGGCCCCACACAAGAGGATAGTGGGACCGGTGAAACGTCCTCAGCAACTGTTAATTACAATCCGTTAGGCGGTACTGTTTCGCTCGTACTCGTAGTCGGCTCCGAGAAAACTGTTACGAGTGATTGATGTCAGTTAAATTTTGGTGGCATAGCGCCAGTTTCTTGAGTCCAACGCTGCGAAATTGAAGCCTCACTTTCCCGACCGCTTCGTACGAAAAGAGGAGACTAGCATTTCGGAAAGCTCTGACTCTCTCTTTCTAGACCTCGGAGCTCAGACACATGATCGATTAACCTTTCTCTTCGGCGTTCAGCGAATCTTTTACGATGGCTTCCTTCACTTCCGATGAATTGAATTACATCGTCTTTCGTTACCTTCGAGAATCAGGTCACATTCTCTCTCCCCGTCTCTCTTTCTACACACAAACATATATGTGTATGTATTATTGTTTATATGGAATTCTAATATGTTGTAATGAGAATTCTTGAACTCGTTTTTAGTCACTCGGTTACTTGGATCTTGGTTTAGGGATTTGGTAGGGCTACTTAAAATTGAAAATATAAATTTAGCATAATTAGCAAAAATTTCCGTTGAGTGAACTAGTGCTAAGAGTTTTTCAATCGGTGGAAGTTCATGAGTTATGGTTCATTTCGTGAATTTTGGGAGCCTAATTTATAATCTTTTATTCATACAAATTGCCCTAGGGTTTTGCAAGTGGTTGCTGGGAGAAAACTTAAATATTTTTGTTTTTGGTAAATGGTCCAAGAAAGAGGGGTGGCAAAATGGTTAACGACATGGTGGCAATCACGTGTATGTCAATTAGGATTTCTGGGGTGAAGTGGAGAATGAAAGTTGAGGCAGTTCAGAGAATGAGAGAGAGAAGGGCAGAGCTCGGGAAATAGGGATAAGTTTGTGTAACTCCTATGTGATAGAGTTACCATAATTGATGAATGCAAGAAATCTCTAATTTATTTTTTTCCGACACCTGGTCTGATACCATGAAAACACAGGGTATGTTCTGAGTTTAATTCCTCGAGAGGACATTTTCTATGTATAGTAATTTACAAGAGCTATACAACGAAATAATACAATGTTAAGCATAATTAAGAGAATTTCCAAATTAATTAAGAAATTCTTCATAAAATAACAAAAGAGGTAACTACTAGAAAATCTGGAGTTAGAACAGGGAAGTGATCATGTTAATTCTTTTAGCCTAAACTTTGGCTCTCCAAAGCTGTCAATGCATGCCTGATTTGATGAGTGCAAGAATTTTGGCCATCAATTATGTCACTCTTATCATCTCACCAATTATGATAACGCTTTTTTTTCTGGTTAGTATAAATTATGGTATCTCTGTCACCTTGCACAATATTGAAAGGAATATGTATGATGTCAGAGGAGCTCATTTTACCAGATTCTGTTATCTTAGACTCTGTTTCACTCATTTTACACAACTTTTCTAATATGGAAAGCCAAACAGAACTTTTTGGTGGTAGAGATCTCATATACTAGGATTCCCCATAAGGAGAAAATGATTCCTTTTCATTTCTGTTTTTCTTTATCTTTCCCCTCATTAAATCAGAAAATGAAACATAGAAAACATTTGCTTTGGCAAGAAAAGAAGAAAGATTGAAGAGAGCTTATCCCATCCTGGTGGTGCTAGGTCAGGAATTCAGGCTAACAGCAGGTTGGTTCAAGTACTGTCTTTTCTTGCTTGACTCCCAGATTAGACAAAAAAATCTAAACGCAGGTCCCCTCTCTCAATGTATGCTTGATGCAATCCCAATTGCAATTTTCATCTCTGCAATTCATGTGAACATCCAATTCAAACAAGATTTTAGTATGCTGTGCCTGTCACATCTTGCCCACGAAGTCAAAGTTAAGCTGTTGAAATTATTAGATGCAAGCAAGTGGTCTTCTTAAAGCTCATGTCACAACTTACAAGCATTAAATTTAAGCCTAACACTCAACATTCTTGTACTGGTTCTTTCACTTATATGTCAATTCCTATGTCTAGCGGTCATTGCACATGGTTAGCTCAAATGGCACATGGGTTGAGCAACAATCATGGCGGTAACTCCATGTGTCCAAGAAGACACTAAAAGGATCTCTCTTTCCCTACAAGGACCAAGACTACTATAAAACTAGCATGGGATGAACCTTGCTGAACTCACAACTTTAGCTATTAAGTCACATAATCCCAAGAAACTGTTAAAAGGATCATGGCATAGCTTGTGGGCCACATTATGGCTGTGCACCAAACTCAAAGAGCTTCCTGAAGTCTGCCATTGCCCATAGGTAGTCACTAAGTGATAGGGTGAGAACCATATGGTAAATATAGAATAAAAGTCAAGGTAAACATGAGTTAGGTCAGGGAACCAACATTAGCTTGACTCAAGAAAATATTGCTAACAATGAGGTTGACTTACTCAATTAGAGGGGTTATTCCAAGGGTTACATCACCAAGATGTCCAAGTCTAAGATTGGGCACGATGTGCATTGATCAATATAATAGATGAAGGAGATGTGAGCTATCCTGAGGAACCCGAAATAGACTCAGCTGAGGGAAATACAGCTCGAATGGAGATTACATTAACTCACTGGGAGTTAACCTTGGGGCCGGGTACCCGCTGTCCCGATTCGGAGTTAAGGCATGACTTGCATTAGCTCACACAAGGAACCAATATGATCACCTTACAATAGGATGCATGTCACCATATAAGGTAATCCGTGTGTGTGATAAATGATGTATTATCCACATGGCAATAATCTAGCTCATAGCCACATAAGAGTTTGACACCCGGCTAGGACGGCTCTCGGTAAACTCGGTAACCTAGTGCCTAGTTAGCTCATAAATTATAATACTTTTGTATGTCCCATTATCCCTATTTCATTTATATGCTTGTCGTATAATACAAGGAAGTTAGGAAGGACTATTTGGTGAATTGGCATATCATGTGGTAAATTGGTAATATCATGAGCTGTTTTAAGAAAGGTGGTCTTGACTTAAAGAAAAATCCTCTTTGGCAATCATTGATAGGTACAAATGTTTATGAAAGCAGGTGTGATACCAAGGAAGCACATCTTATATTGAGGTTAGGAAGGATTAGTTGGTGAATTGGTATGCTGTGAGCATTTTAAAGAAAGGTGGTCTCAACTTCAAAGAAAATTTTCTTTGGGAATTGTTGATATGTATATAGTGTTTATGAAAGTGGGTGTGATACCTAGGAAGTAAATTTTGGAGCCGCTGTTGTGTCTAGATGTTTGTCACTTGGGGTAAGTTCATGTTTTTGCGCCCTACTAATTTGTTCTAGGTTATGGACCCCATAATCTGGTTGTAGGATGAGTTTCTGTGTGGGGACACTATTACTTTGCACTTCCTTTGTTTTTCCTCTTAAAATTTAAAGGTGTTCTTGGTGGTAACTTTTTTTTTTTTATATTCTTTAATCTTTCTTTATTATTATGGTTATTAATTTTTTTTTTATAAGAAACTATAATATATTGATAAGGAGAAGAAATAAAAAAAGCAAAGATTAGGGATCCTCCAATTCTAGAGGAAGTAACATACAAGATATAAGTGGAATGCCCACAACACACAGAATAAAAGAAAAGAACTATGATGGCCATCATACTATAGTATGGGGAGAATCCCCAATCACTTTCTGTAACAAGCTAAGAAAATAAAAGCAACCTCTAAAAGACGTCAAAAGTGTTTGCCTCTTTGTTGAGGTTGAAACCCAACTAATCTTCATTTGTCAACTGGAAGATAAGTCCAAAATATCTCTTAAGAAATTACCATGATTCCATGAATCCCAGGGTATAGAATTTACTTACCTAACTGCTACATTAACTCTTCCTTCGATGCAACAATGATGATACCACCAGCTCTTTGCTTGCGTGGTTTTTCCTGCAAACCCCACCAGGGGAGGTGAGGGTTCAAGCTCCAATTGGGAGATGGGTGCATGAGCATACCTATGCATCTAATAAAACTAAATCTCAGCCTTAATGGCATAACCACGTCTAGTTGGTTTTGAAAAGACCAAACAATTATTACCAACCAATATCCTAGTGATCCACATAGAATATTCTAGAACGTGAAACACTTTCATTCAAAAACACTAATTTAGGACTAAACAATTTTCTTCTTATCCCTTCCTTAGTTTTCATATTAAGAGAACAATAATAAATATTGGTCATGACAAATCTAGAACTCAAGGCAAATAGGGTCCTATTTCAATATTTTTACATGTATAGTTTGGACACAATAAATTCCTGTAACTATATCTTTAGCTTACGCGTTGTGTTTTGTATAAGTAGAGTACATTTCATTAAAAGCACCAAAATCAGGGCGCAACCCATGTATAGTTATACATAGCTTATGCACTTGGAGAACATTGATTTCATTATTCATCTATAGGATAAAAGAAAACAACTCTTATTGTTTCAAAAAGCCTTATTATATTAATAATTCATCCACATTAGCCTATCCATACAGTGAGACATTTAGAGTATGTGATGTACCAAATTCACGTCCCCATTTCATGTACCATAATGAGACTTGTGTTTCTAGTAACATTGGGCCAAAATAATATTTCCTTTGTGGTCTTTAAAAATTCCTCCAGTTGCCTGTTGGCTCGGATCCCCTAGTCCCAATCTTGTTTTGTGTGATCAATTTTGGTTTTGATGCATGCCTTTAAATGGTTATTAGGGATTGCTAGCACTTGCTATTATGGCTGATTAAGACATTAATTGTTGTAGTTCATTGTTCTCTCTTTGACTGCAGGTTTACTATTGAATATGAGCTCTGTTTTTATTCCAAATACTTACCCAAATTTTTACCTTTACATACAGTTTGAGGATCCTAAGAGGCACATGAGGAAACTATTTTGGGATCCAAGTAAAAATGGAAAAAGTGTATGATGTTTTAATGTGATCCATGTCTTACTCCTTTGCAGGTTTTGCACATTCAGCTTTTGTCTTAGGATGCGAGGCAGGTATTGACAAATGCTCTATCGATGGCAATTTGGTTCCACTAGGAGCTCTTATCACATTTGTACAGAAAGGACATCAGTACATGGAGATGGAAGCAAACTTGAGTACTGTCAGCACGCTTAATTCAATTGCATTCTTTCATCTACTTTCACCAATGTTCTTGAAACATTTTTTTGATTTGCGTACCTTACATATCTACGTTGATCAATGTTTGTTTCAAGCTTGCCAAAGTGACACAGATGTGGATGAAGATTTCTCATTTCTACAATCCTTAGATCTCATTACGAAGGATGCCCATGAACTGTGGCAAATGGTAAAAGAGAAAAAGAAAACTCAAGAAAAGGGTAAAGATAAAGAATTTGACAGTAAATATGAAGGAAAAGTTGACGGAGCAAGAGAGAGGGCAAAGCAATACAGGGAAAAGGAATGTGAAAATGACAAAGAGAGAGTAGAAAAGGATAAGGGGAGAGAAAAGCAGCACGAGGATCACCCTGATAGTGGAATTTCTGGCGGTAAATCACTTCAATTTCCCTTTCTGCTTTGCTTTTCAACTCTTTGGATTAGCCTAATCAATTTTGATCCATGTTTTACAATTTTTTTAGGCGAAGGCATGTTTTACATTTTTTTGGTTGATAAGTAAATGCATGTTTACCAATATAAAAAAGAGTAATAATACCGAGATGTTGCTCTCTTTCTAGAAGCTATATTTTTATTTATTTATTAATTCATGTGCCCTTCTTCTGTCAGTATTGTCTCAGGACACTTCAGGTTATTCACTGTTGTTCTTCATACACTATTTCATTGCATTTTGTGCTTTCTGTTTTGTTTTGGGTTGAAATTGGTGGGGTGCAATCAGGGGTGAAGCTACATATAATTCACTGGGGAACGACCCCATTCAAAATTTGAAATTCTATTAACATTATTTGATATTATATACTAATAATTTTTGAAAATTTATAATTGACCCCACTAAACTTAACATTTGAGTGTAAGAAATCAAATCTGGGTCAACTTGTAATATTAAAAAAGTGATGGAAAAGTTCTACACAATAAGAAATGAAAGTTAAAAACAGGTCCAAAAGTTCAAAATAAAAGTTATAATTTTAATTTATTTATATATATATATATATTGTTTAATTTTAAAATTTTATTTATATTGAGTCAATTTACATGTTAGTTTATGAGGCATTCCCTTTTTTTTAAGGTGTGAGATTTAGGTTATAAGGGGAGGGATACCTTTAGTTGTGTAGCCCACACAGTCGAAAGAAAAAAAAATAGTTTGATATTTTACTTTTTAATAATTTTTTATTATGAGTTAAGATGAAGCTAAGTGAAAAAAACTAAATCCTAATTTCGTAAGTTGGAATCAATATATTTGAATGTATAATTTTCTCTAAACATAAGTAGTGCATTCACCATATCAATTATTTAGTTTTTTTACTTTGAATCATTCCTAAAATTTACGAATTTGGTTGTAACATTTTGTTCAAGCTTGTCACATTTATGATTTCTGTTGTAATGAATTGACAATATAATATTCTTTTAATTATAAATTAATAATTAGTTTAAAATTTCTTTCACTTTATTGTATAATATATACTTTAATATGTAAAATATATTGTGTTTTAACAATTTAGTATCTATTGTGTAGACTTTAATTATTAATTTTAAATCAGTACGAGCAGTCAACATTTTTCTCTTTAAAAATTGTAACAGTATTGGTCCAAATCTTGTGTTTGACAACTTTAAATCAGTAGATTTATGACCCAAAAATGGGTTTTCTAGACCTAGGAAGAGCGAATAAGAAAAAAACGTACCATTATTGTTAGGTAACGGCCGATACTGTGGCGTATCGGTCCATAACAGTCAATATTGTTAGTTATTGACCATTATGGACCAATACTATTACATCATGATTATTATACTCGTGAATTTTCTATGCACCGGTATATTGGTGTGTAACGGAATTGGAGGACTCAAAACCGGTTATGTAACAGTCGATATTTAGTACCATGACCACAATAATTAGAAAAGCCTTCAAAGGTAGAGAATATAGTCAACATAATTTCAACGGCAAACTAAACAAAAACCCATGAACCAATATTTTCTTTCCAGTTCTAACATTTCTCACTCTAGAGCCTGAGTTCGCTTCTACTATTAGCTCTCTTATAATTAATATTCAATAAGTTAGTAATCTCTAACAATTAATAAATTTTTAAGAAACCGACTTGGTTTTATGGTAGATAATTAATAATTCTATTATTAATTTTATTATTTAATAATTAATATTTTTTTCAAAAAAATTCTTTATAATATTAATTATTAGAGAGATAAAATAGTTATACATGTAATTATATATATCCCATTTATGATATGTCTTGGTAATTATATTTGTAAATTTTACTTAAATTAGAGTCAAAAGTATTACAAGTGAGCAAAATTATGACAAGCGTACTAAAAATAACTTCTTTAATTCAAAAGGATATTATGAATTTTTGTACACCTTAAGTTGAAAAAATAATGTATTGTCGTTGAAAAGTTGCACATAGAGTCACTTTTGTGTTGAAATTCATATACATGTATGAAATAATTTTTTATTAATAAAAGTATACGAAAATTTAATAATTAATAATTCTAATAATTAATAAATTTTCTATCTCCCAAGTCTATTAATTATAAGAGAGTTGACTGTACCTTACTCTAGAAAAATGCCATTCTACATCTCTCACAATATCCATTACCAAAGATGCATTATCCTTATAATTGTTTCTAAAAAATTCTACTATTACGCTTCCCTATATTTGATAGACCATACCATAAAATATGCTCCATTGACCAAGTTTGTGAACCCAATTCTGTTTTTTTTTTTATTTATTTTATGCCATACCAACTTAATTTGACTTTTTTTTTTTTGACATGGAAACCTATATAAACACCAAAGGACATTTCTAAACTTATTTTTGAATCCTACACAACTTAAAAAACAAGTGAAAAACACCTAAGATTGAAGGATTTTGGAAGATTTATCAACTAGGGTTTTGAAGGTTGAATGAAAATACAAAATTTTGAGATACTAGTCTTTTCTATATCAATTTAGATTCCTTAAACATGATTTTAATCAATTAAAATATGTGAATAAAGTTATTTATGGCTAGGGTTGACGAAGAAATATGAGATTACTTGATGCTATAGAGTTGAATTGTGTAAATAAAGGCAAGCCCAATGCACAAGGCTCCTACTAATGTAGAGTTTGGGGAGGGTTAGATGTACACGGCCTTACCACCCATTCTCATGAGAGTTGGATTGGTATATACAAGAATAAACATGTATGTATATGAAATGAATTAAAAGTTTGGTATTGCATGATAATGAAAATAGGATTTACCCTAGAATTTTCTATGCCCGTTAGTTATAAATCTAATGAAGGATAGTTTAGAGGGTTTCAGTGGATATAGTTGAATAAGAATAAGGCTATTGTATTGGTAGAAACTTAGGGGCAATGAATGTACAAATGAGAGGGATAGATTAGGTTTTGGACTAGAAATCGATGTTGTAACCATATTTGATTTTTCTATATGGAATAGGGTTTATCTAAGAGGTTTTGATCAAGGTTGTAAGTGCTAAAGCTATAGGAAAATTGATAGTGATGTAAATGTTCTGAAGGCTACACTTGATAGGCTCTAAGTTAGTGAATACCTTATTCCCGCCTACATTTAAGTTCAAGAGTCGTAAGTAAAGTGATCTTTCCTAGAGTTAAAGGATTCCTCGTGGCCTTCTTCTTTGGTAGCTAAGTCACTCTTCTCTTTCCTTTAGTAGGAATAGACAAGTCTTGCTCTTGCCCTTAATAGGAATCCAAATGTGGATGTCAGCTTGTTTTAGGCCATAAAGGGAATAGGTTCTATCTTAATTGAAGACAAGGAATTATTATCTCACTTAATGCCCCTACTAATAATTGAAAGGGCTTACTAAAAAAGCTAATAGGGCTAATTAAGGATGGATGTCTTCCTTGTTTGTGGGAGCAGGAAAAGAGAGAGTCAAGATAACCCCAAATAACAAATGTAAAGGAAGCCAACGACTAAGGAGCAGCCTTAGTGCAATAGAACTATGACTTAGCATAGGGCAAACAGATTCACTCAAAAGGATGTGATGCACCTGTTGGCCTTCGAATAAAGAGTTTGGTGGAAATTTTTATAAATATTGCACGCTTTTTATATTTGATTATATCCTTAAAAAGTATAACCAACTTAAAGTGTCCATCGATTCCATTCAAAGAGGTTGTAGTTTTCGTAGTTGCAATAATTTTTTTTTTTTGTTTTCTTTTTTTAAATCAAGATTGGGTTAGTGATTAGTGTACCTTAGTGCAAGATCAAAAAGAATGCTTTGCATTCCAAGTGAAATGCTCATAATAAAAGGAAAAGAAGAAATGACAAGGAATCTATAACGTAAGATCGTGAATGAAAAAGCATTATGAGAATTCACTAGTCGAGATATTAGAAGGTGCAAGATTAATGGGTGCCAGAGCTGCTACAATTGCTTCAGTAGGAGCTGTTGTCGGTATTGAAGACGTCCATTGTTACTCAATTCATTTTGTGGTGTGAAATCCATCATTGGCTAAACAATCATATGGGCTTAGATTCTGAACCTTTTGATGTGCGGTGTCATTAACTTTTGTTTGCATTCAAAGATCTTGTGCCTGCGCTACCGAGTCACGTGCTTAACTTCCAAAGAATGAATTCTTGGATAGGATAGAGGAACTAAAACAGTTGGTGATGGTGTAAAGCTATAAGGAGCAAAGCTCAGCTTAAAAGCTTTCTTTATCAAACCTCACCCTTTTCATAATAAGGTAAGCATCAAAGGCCAGCAAACCCAACCTATACAAAGAGATCATTTTAGCCATCCTTCTATTTAAGGGGCAAAGAGAAGTGCTTTTACTACTGACAAAATGAACAGTCAATGTGAAGGTTCAAAACTTACCCGAGCATTAGTGAAACAAAACTCATTCTGACAATTGGTTAAGCGAATAAATCAATGTTCTTGGAAAACAATCAAATCGAGGGTTCAAAGGAGAATTGACGATTTAATCTTATGAACTAATTAAGAATGAAATTGGAAAAAGAGATATGAATAGAGAGGAATAATGCGAAGCAGCTGAGCACTAGCTCTTCGATCCCTATATTCTTGCTGTAGTGAAGGATCGAGGAGTGTAGTTAAGACAGCCCCATACTTTTCCACATACGTGGGTTCAATCCTCCATGTTTTGTTCAAGGATCAAAGTTTCATTTCTTTTCCATTCAAATGGTCGAAATATTTCTATTTCTTAGTGAACCGAAACGAAACACTAACGCAATACTGAAATTCACATGTTTCTATGGAAACATACCGAAACTAGTAGAAACATATTGAAACAATGGAAATATTTTTTTAATATCAACAATATCGTTAGACGTTGGTAAAAGATAATATTCATTTGTTTTTCAAATGAAGGAGGAGATTGAAGGATTAAGACTCAACATTACAAGATGTTTTATTTTATTTTCCAAAAACAATAGACAAGGAAAAGTGTTAGTGGAAATACAATGTCGATAAACAATTTTTTTTAATACTTAGTTACTAAGTACAGTAGGTTTAATTTACTGTTTGTTTTACCTATTATTTTTATGTAGCTTGTGTCGAATTTTCTAATTCATTGATATTACTCGGTATATATCTATTATGTTATGGTATGGTTTCGTATTTAATTATAATAATTTTGTATAATTTATAATTAAATACATTACCATAACATAATAGAAACAATATAGTGTTTGAGGGAGTTCTCGGTGCTGAACTATTTTTATTTTTGGAACTCGAGGGTTCTCTTTTGGACATTAATTCTTTTGTATCTTTTTTATATCCTTTGAGCATGGGCTCCTAGTTTTTTGTAGATGCTTTTGTACTTGGGTGTATCTGTTTGGTGCCTTTTTTATGAAATATATTACTTATAAAAAAAAAAACATTTACATTGTTTTTCAATTTCACCCTAATATCTTCTTATGTGGATGGACATGCACCCTAGAACTTTTACAATTAATTAATTATAATATTTATTTTCATACACATATGTATTTTACTTTATGTTTCTAAGTGTTTATAAACATTTTAATTATTTTTTCATCATTTACACTATGTTTCCTAAACGTTTCCAAAATGTTTTTGTTTTTTGGGTGACTGAAACAAAATTTTGATCCTTGGGTTTGTTAGAGCTCTTGGCAACAGCCCTTTTCTCATCCTTTATGGGCTAGTACATTCCATTTCGTTTCCTATCACAGTCGTTTGACACTTCAAGTATACTACTTTTGTTAGGTCTCGACTTATTTGCTATGATCTTCCTAGTAGTTCATATTAGGAGCTATAACCATTTCATTCCTATTTGTTGTTATGATGTTCCATGTTCAAAAGTAGAGATTCGTGAGAACCACTACCCAAAGTGCCTTCGGAAGGCAAGTAAACGGTGACTAGGGATGAGCTAGGCTAAACAAAAAATCAATTTGCTAAACAAATACGAGAGTTCGTGGATGACTGGTCTACATTTTGAAAGTAAGACATGACAAAAACTAGATTATGTACACCCTTGCTTAAATCTAGGCTAGAATTACCACAACCCCCCCCCCCCCCCCCCCAAAAAAAAGCAAATTGTGAATTGCAAATTGGATTGCACAATCCAAAATGTGAATCATTCAACACAAGATTTAGTGTACCAATCTAAAAAATCAAAAGCTCAAAAAAATATATAACAAATAAGAAAATACATAAATAAATCGTTGGAATTTTTAATTTATTATGGCTTGAATTTGTTGGAATTTTTCTAGTGTGTCTGTATGTATATGTATATATATATATATATATTATTATAAATATAATCAAAAAGTATATCACATTCCAAATAAACATATTTCATTCCAACAAAGTGATTTGAAGAAGTCTTGCCCCTAACATACCACATTCTAGAACAAGTCTGCCCCTAACATACCACATTCTAGAACACGTGGCAATTTACTTTTCCGTTCCCAACTTCCCATTCCATGTAAGGATCTACGTTCCTGGTGACATCGATCTAGGCCCTTACAAAATACTTGGAAAAGAACTCTAAAAAAAATATTGTAGATGATATGATAGTGGCTTTACTTTTCTAAGTGAGCTAGTTGATTGATTCTCTCTCTCACTGGAAGAAAGATAGCGACTAGTTACCAATTTTAAAAATATCCAAGAAGCAACCTTTCATTTTAGTGAGGATAAAAGGGCCCCCCATTTGAGCGAAGTCCCTGGCCTTCACCGTTATGACTTAAGCATCCCTCATGTCTTATAAGTGACTTACCTGTATGGTTTGATCATTTAGCAGATCTTTCTAAAAGATGGAAATATAAATAGAAAGCATCCCCTGGGAAAGCCTCACTTCCCAGTGGTCGGCGTAACAATAATAACATTTGTTAGGAAAGATTAACTCCTAACAAGGTTTGAATCACTCCGTTTTAAAAAAAATGCGAGAGTTGTTGACTTTGGCATTCTAATTCACTTGGATTACGCCTTTGTCTTCTTACAGCCTACACTCTAGTTCACCTATCTCAAGAAGTATCGAGTCGAGTTGGAACAGCTTATGTGGCTGCTCATCAATGTCTCTATTTGACTCCTTGGATTCTAGGTGAGATGCCCAAGATAAAAGGAACAAAGGGAAGAATCAACGAGGAATCTATAACATAAAATCATGAATGGAAAAGCGTTATGAGAATTCTCAGCTCGAGATGTTAGAAGGTGCAAAATCAATAGGTGCCAGAGCCACTACAATTGGTTCATCGAGAGTTGTTGTCATTATTGGGAACATCCTTGGTTCCTCTATTCATTCCGTAGCGCGAAGCTCTAAGAAGCATGGATACGGACACGGGACACGGATACGACACGATACGGACACGCAGACACGTTATTTCTCAAAAAAGTAGGACACGGACACGTTAGGGACACGTTGAATATATATAAATTTTTTATATTTTTTATATGACCATATAATAAAAACTTAATGTTATTTCAATTAAACTTGGCATAAAAATACACAAATTTAAAAAATATTATTAAGATATTAAAATAACAAAGCTATTAAATAAAAATTAAAGAATTTCTTCATTTAATCATCAACATCCATGATTCAAATGTTTGGACACGTGTCCGGGAAGTGTCCGAGAGTGTCGGTGTCCGACACGTGTCCGACACGGACACGTGAGCCAAAATAGAGTGTCCGTGCTTCTTAGGCGAAGCTTCTTACACCCTTTGAACTGGATCCCTCGATTCATACAGAACCACCCCTTTCTCGCCTTTGCTTGTTTACTTTCATCCATATTGTCAACTCCCCTTTTGGCCTTTGCTTATTTACTTTCATCCATCTTGTCAGTCCTTGGTCAGAGCTCCCATTGATGCTTTGGTACTCCAGTATTTATCATCAAACTCAAGCTCATTTCAACTATATGTCGATGCATACTTCACCAATGGAACCTGACATGTCGAGTGTAGGCATCCCAATTATGAGTTTGGCCGAAGGCAAAAATAGGTTTGCCCCGCTTCATTTGCAATACAAATTATCTTTGCTTCCTAGGAGGAACAAAACCCACCACCCTAGTGCGATTTCCTTTGGTCGGCCTGTCACTGAAGGATGTTAGCGAAATCAGAACTACAGGTTCCAAGGCTCGGGTTGGCCAAGCGAAGTACTATAACAATTATTTATAAAAGGAAAAAAAAAACAGACTAACTATACTAGCAAACCAAGAAAGCACCACAAAGACAAGTTGAAGAAGGGTTTGGGTTATAAGGAGCCATCAGAGTAGGGTAGGTAAGTAACGTCATGTCATTCTTTGATACTTTTTACATCAAATTTTTGAATTTTAGACAATTGTTACACATTTGTGCAAGGCTCATTGTTTTGGCTCATTAAACATGAGAATTTTGTGAAAACAAACATGTGACTTTATAGAGTTACACAACAAATTTCTATTAAGGTTTACATCACTATATTTGGACTATATTATGATTGTTATTTACTTGAATAAAAAGGCAAAATTGTATGGTTTGGAAGTATGTTTACTTTTGAAATACTGATTAAGATCCTTTTAAACTTTGTTTTGAAACTTGAGCTCAAACTTGGATAATCTTTTGATTGACCTTGCCGATGGGGGAAAATGAGTTGGATGTTGGCTCTAACCATGAGCCATTGAAAATTGTTACGTAAAACTAGTTCTCTTGGACCCTACCAATGGGAGAAAGTTGGTCTTGAACCCTAGTCAATGGGAAAGTGTTTAACACAAAAATAATTGGATTGTTATGAGCTTAAGTACGTTGTGTTAGCTTTATTTATGTAATTAATTGATGATTTGAACTCAAGTTCATAATGCCTTTGGAAACTTGCAAAATTTGTTATTGTTTCCTTTAATTGGAATCTTACCATTGTTTTTGGAACTTATTAATTTGTGATTTCTTATATGCACCATTTTATCTTAATATCAGTTTAACCCTTAATCTTGGCATGGCTTGTGGTTATTTACCGGCCATTTAGCTTATTCTTATTTAAATGTGTAGTTCATAGATGAGTAGCTATTAGCTAAATATTATATAATGGTGTAGAGAAGATTTGGAGGGGACTTTCCTAGCATAGCATGGATTTAGAGTAGTTATTTATTTTTTGAAGTTTGAATATTGACAATTAATGGTTTCTATTGTTAAACTCCCAAGCAATTCTATTGAATGGTTTGAAACCTAAATTATCACTGGATGTTATTTATGAATTGTCATGGGATGATGTAATGACTCAACTTTCTTTAGGGTTGTTTTCTTATGGGATACATTTCTTGTATTTTGAGGTTTTGTTGTTGCTCTGATTCAAGTAGCAATTATATTTGATGAATGAATGACTCATACTATTTATTGTTTCTGCCGGACTTTCTATATTATTAACTTGTAGAGGCAATTCTCTGATTTATGAGGCCTTGGTGCCTTGGTGGCCAGACCAGGCCGGTCATTAACCCCAGTCTACTTAAGACTTGGTCTGGGTCCATGATACAGAGGTTGAATAAAATCATAAAATACCTTGCTATTATTGGAGTTAAGCAGCTCGTTGGGATTTAACTTGGAGAATCACCCTGATCGGGTCTCTAATGACGGCCTCAATCTCTGGTTCACAGTAGTGGTCCTAGAGAGGACAATTGAAGCCAAACAAGATGGTCTCAAAAGTGAGAAGTGCTATCCCCTTGTGCATTTATGTTGGACGGGGAAACCCGGCCGGGTTTATTGAAATGGAAGATCTATTCTCTCTCTCTATCTCTCACACACACAAAAAGAAATGATCTCGGAGATTGTGTAATGTTTTCGTATGGTTCACATGGGTCAACAGTTAACCCACAGTCCAAAATGAATCATAAAATGTAGAAGGTTTTGAGCTTGAGACAGTTTTAAGGGTTCCTAAAAATCGGAAGCCCCATTAATGGTCTGGATGGTTGGACAGCCCAATCCAATATGGTTTTTAAAACATTGCACCTACTTTATCCTATTAAGCTAAGACCAGGTCTTATCTGACCTACAGTTTTGTTGTGGGCGCAATTTTAGAGACTAAATGCCAAATATAATACTTTGTGTTTATTTTGAAAGATACATGTAACTGTGAGATGGTAAGAATAATTAAATTCAAAGAAGAATACAATGGTGTAAGGACCATGTGCATCGCAGTGGCGTTTCCTAGTTAAATAGTTATGTACATTTAAAATCTGCAATCTATAATGTTATTTGCTTATAAAAATAGGTTTCGAGTCCCTATTTAATGATTCATGAAATGGAAACTCTCTCCCCCTCTCTCTCTCTCTCTCTCTCTCTCTCTCTCACACACACACACACACACACACAACATGTGTTTTTACATCTGTCACCCAAATATAAATTGTGATAATCCTTTTGATTTCTTTGATAGGACTTGAACCAGTGGATACATCTATCACTTCAACATATCACATTTGCAAAATTTCTAGTCCTGATGTGATAATTTTGGAAGGACATACTTCTGAGGTTTGAGCACGTCTTCAATCTTCTTGCACATTCTCTTCAATAAAAGTTTTTGTAACACCTCTGCGTTAAATCCATTGGTCCTTGTAGGTCTGTGTATGTGCATGGAGTCCTGCAGGTTCACTTCTTGCTTCTGGGTGGGTTCTTTTGTCTCAGATAAGATACTTTTTATAATGGTTTTGTCTGTTATCTACGGCCCTTGATCATATTTATGCAAATTGGGAAACTATTGGACTGATGGGGCATTGACGAATTCCTTTTTCAAAACAAATAATCAGAAGTATCTAAGTGGGAGCACTCAGGATATAAAATAGTCAATCCTGGAACACTGCAGTAATTTGTCTGCAACAATGGGATAGTTGGTCCATGCTGATAAGCGCAAATGTGTCCACACACACTAACACGCACACATGCAGGGTTCGGAGCTTGCAAAACTGAAAATTAATTTTCATCTGCTGCTGAGTGAAATGTGCTGTGTATCATTTTTATGGTACTTAATGTCATTAAGTGTTATGTTTGCTTTGAACTTTGCTTATAACTTTAGTGTTTGATTCAGTTTCTTTGAGCTATTTCTGCTGATCTCTATACTGTTAATTACATTTTGACGTTACTTGTGAGCATATTTATATAGAATATGGTTGAGACTTTAACCTGGGAAATCAATATTATTTGTTGGACTTGCAAAACCAAAATTCAACTTTCATCCAGTCAAGGGCAGAAGCAGGTGAAGGATTTTGCAAAAAAAAAAATGTAAATTTCACCTCTAATTTTTGAGAAAAAAAAATTCCCTTCCAAATTTTGCAAAAGAAAAAAAATCACATGTAAAACTAGCCCCCCTCCTAAAAAAATTTTACAAGAAAAAAAAATTGCCTCTTTTTCTCAAAAAAAAATTTCTAGCTCCACCCTTGCATCGGGTGCTGAGTAAAATGTGCTGTGTGTATCATTTCTATAGTAGGTGATGTCATTAAGTGTTATGTTTGCTTTTGAACTTTGCTGATAACTTTATGTTTGAGTCAATTTCTTTCTTAGCTATTTCTGCTGAGTTCTATACAGTTAGTTACATTTTGTTGTTACTTGTTAGCATATTTATATAGAAGGTGTTAAGAGACTTTACACTCCGCTTGGATTGAGGGATTTGGAAAGAAAGGAAAGGAAAGGGGAAGGAGGGAGAGGTTATTTTGTGTTTGGTTTAAAATTAGGGAAGGAAAGGAAGGGAGACGGAAGGAGAGGGAGGGTTATCTGAATCCTTATTTTATTCAATTTGTTCTCCTCCCAAAAGTGGACAGAGACATAAGGAAAGGAGAAGGCCTTTAATGAAATTTTTATAATACCAATTCTAACCTTAAAATTATAAAGGAAAAAATAAAAAAAACACCTCTATCCCAAGGCATAATAGTAAAAAAAATATATATTCTTTTCCTTTCCTTTCTTTCTTTTGTTGTTTCCAAACAAGATGAAAGGATTACACTCTCCTTTCCCTCATTTGTTATCCAAGCATGAAGAAGGGATTACGCTCTCCTCTCCTCTCCTCCCCTCTCCTCTACCTCGTAACTAATGTTATCCTCTCCTCCGCTTCCCTTCCTATGTATCCAAGCATAGACTAACATATCCAAGCATAGTGTTAGACTAGGAAATCAATATTATTTGTTAGCTGTGCAAATAATGAACTACACACTTCATGTTTCTCTGTTGCCACATGCAAGTATCTATGACATCATTATCCCTAAATTTAGAAGCAGTTCTTGTCGTGGTTTGTTAGTATTATTTTCCCAGCATAGTGCGGTTGTAGAGATCTCTTTTTAGTCTTTTTCCCTAAAGTTTGTTCCCGTTCCGCCCATGTCAAGGTCTGGAGATTCGACAGCTCGGATTTGGACAATTGGAGATGAGATCAGGAGGTCTAGTTTGCAAAATCACCCTTCTGTGCTGGTGCTGAAGCATTTTGAGGGTGAAACAAATGAAAATGGCAAAGATGTCTTGGCGCTTGATTGGAATGTGAGTGCTGTTAATATATTGTGGCTTATGTTGATAATTGACGACATTTCTTGTATCACTTCAATCTTCATCTTATTCTCTAAATCTGGATGTCAGGTACAGTGATTACTTGATATTAATGTTTTTAGTGTGAAGATTTTTTGTGTGCATGCTATGCATGTATTTATTTATATATACACATGTATTAAAGGCGGAAAACCCTATAAATTTGCTCCCACCATTGTGGGCGCTGGGCAATTGTAAAAGGCATTTGGTTAACTACAAAACAAAAAGGAGTTGTTGTTGTTTCCCTCTCTGGTAAAGCAACAATTGTGTGATGCCCTACAGGTCTTGTGTCCCAGTGGTATTAGGCGTGCTTCCCACAAGGTTTCAAGTTTGAGGTTAGGAGTCCTGGTCACCGAGTTTTACAGGGTGCAAGTTGTTTTGAGTTTGGTTCAGTTTATAAACAACCTGTAATAGTGGATTGAACTAATCTATTTCGCTTTATAAATCTCTGATACCAAATGAACCAGAGGATAATGGAACCAAACCAACTCAACTGAGCGAAAATTGGATTACCTAGGGTTGATTTTGATTTTTGTTACAGATGTACTTCCAATTTGCAAATAGCTATATATGACTATATTACATTTTATATGAATTTCCCCTATACATACCAACCCGGTGATGAAACCTAACAGGCTAGCCCCAAAGTCTGCAAATTTAAAATCAGTAGTGTTCAAACTGAATTTCATTTGGGTTCCATTGAGAATGAAAAGGAAGTGGGGGGTGGACTCTCTCTCTCTCTTCAAAAAAAATGTGGGAAGATTCTTTTCCTTGCTAACATGGGAGGTATTCACATCCAGTGAATAAATTTTGATATCGATATTGATGCTTATATTGAAGTTTAAAATGATGAGATATTGATGGAGATATCTACGCAGATATCAAATGTCATATCTTTCTGATAAATTACAGGAATTATCATTAAAACATGAAATTTTGTAATAAAATTTTGGAAAACATTAAAATACAATAATATGTCATAATAGATAAATTAGATTCACAAGTCTCAATATGAAAAAATTTATGCATAGATGATTATAAAATTTATAGGGTGAAAAAATGTGGAGGCCAGGTATATAGATACATCTTAATCAATATAATTCACTTCTCAGTCCAACCATTCAAATGAATCATTCTTTACAAATTGTCTATCAATCCAACCTCTTTTCATCCTTCTGATTATTGTTTTGATATATAAAGTGTTTTTATTTCTGAAAAAATAAAGCATTTGCACAGATGTATCAAATCAATTTTATCATCCAGCAAAAGAATGGAGCTTATATCTTATTTTGAATAACGGTATTTACACCTCTGTAAAATAAGATGGACAGCTGGGAAAAGATATATGAAAATTGAAGTGCTAAAAGTCCTGGAAAGAAAAAGTGTAGCTTAGTGGGAGAGGATAGTGAGTTTGCTGCAGTTGACCAGAGTTTGAAAATAGCTGTTATAAAATGACTTGATTCAAGCAATGTTTTTGCACTATATGATCAACATATTGAAATATCACAAGATAAATTGCCAAAATGAAACATCAGGTATGTATTTATAGCATCCTTCCAACACTGAGATATTGGCCGAGACCTTGACTATAACAGTGAGTTTAAATTTCCCGCCCACATCTACTATAACTCCCATTCCTATGGAAACACTCACCTCTTAACGGGTGACTTTTTCTGTCACTGGGTTGGCTCAGGTGATTTGGACCACTGATTGAACTGAACCGACCTCGGTTAGTTACTATGATTTCTAAACCAAAATGAGGTTATGCTTCCTGCAATTCTCAATCAATTGTATGAGCTTGTCAAAGGATCAAGTATGGGATTGCTCCAAACCAAGTGGACTACTACTATTGCAATACGGACAACAATATGGTGTCTATAGTAGAGGTACAGGAGTGTTGGTGTTAGTATAGGAGGCTGGGTGGTGGCAGAGGTAATGGCTGAGGTGGTGGGGTGTTAGTGGTGGTGCCACGAGTCTCTTAGGTTAGTGGTTATATTTTTTGTTCTTTCACTGGAAAGCTTTTTTTTTTTTAACAATTTGTGAAAGAGGTGATTTTGGGGAAAAGGTGCTTCTAAGTTGCACTCAGGAAAAGGAACTTTCAAGATGCCATGCAGATGGTTCCTGGGTTTTCTTCTTAGGTTTGTTTCATTCTCTTTTTCCATGAATAATTAATTATGTTTGCCTGCTTCTATGCAGGAGGATGGGACACTACTTGCAACGGGTTGTTTTGATGGACGAACTACAATTTGGAGTAGTAACGGTAAGCTATCATGGAATGCTTTGGTTGAGGTATATATTACCAGCTGTTATTACTAAGCGGTGAATTCTTTATATATTGTGTTTCTTGTTTCATGTGTGAATGTTTAAAGTGCTAGTATGTATGAAGCCAAAGAAGAAATGGGCATTTCTGCAGTTGTATCAAGTCTCTATCTCCTCCCTCTCTTCTCTCTCTCTCTATACATATACATATACATATACATATACATATGTATCTATTTCATAACTTCGCTTGCCTTCTCAGTATGCAGTGCCATTCAATTTTATGGTCAAGCTATTTTTATCGATATTACTGCAACACAGTAATCTGTTGGTGACTGTGCTGACACATTTTCTTATTGTTGGAAGACATTTAATTCATACAGTATGACTTGGATAGCTTTTAACTCAGAGGCCAACCAAAGTTCTAATAGATACTGTAAAAGGGAAAAGGTGAAAGGGCATGGATATGATAAGCAAAGAGGGAATTGTTATACGTGCTTTAAACGGATATGACTTGAAGAAACTCAGTGGAGTAGGATTCTTGTTTCTATTCCAAATGGTTGCTATAAAGTAATGCTGAATGATTAACTGATTGATTAGTATGAAGATGTTTTTGCCCCATTTTTAATGATCATTTGGGTTTGAAATATATTTGTAAATTCTTAGTTGCTTGGTTTATTTAATTGATATTTCATATACTTGACACGTGACAGTTCTTAGAACTGTGGCCTTTGTGTTTCCCTATATGAGCATGGAATAGGAGTTGAGGTTGATGATTGGTTCTGAACTAGGTCAGACTGGCAGGAAGAGGATGCTTTTCTTGCAAACTTGAGCAGCTTGCTTGTGGGGTTTGAGAGAAGCCTAAGTTGGAGTTATTGTTTTCTATTTTTGCTTTTGTGTGGAAAGGAATTTTGAAATTGTTGTTAAGTTGATCTATGGTTCCTCCCGTTGTTGATATAGATATATTTACTAGTTGTGGCCCTTGGCTTTTGTATTAAGTTGGTATAATTACTGGATGGTTGAAGGATCTTGCTAAAAAACCAAATTAGTTGTCAATTTATGTATTAAGTTGGTACATTTAATACTTACCAAAAAAAAAAAAAATTTGGTACATTTAGTGGATGCTAAAGGGATCTTTGTCAGAACAAAATTAGTTGACAGGTTGGGCACTTTTTAGTGTAATTCTAGTAATGAACCTGTTGGCATTCTTATATTATCATTTTTATTTGTAATTCTTATGTCGTATTTTTTGACCTTATCAATATGATTCTTTTCTTCAATATGTATAGGTTACTAGAAATCGTGATTTTTTTTCTTTTTCCTTTTTCCCTGAATAGTATTATTTGAAATCATGATCTTTGTACTTAAGCTGTGCCTTTATCTAGTTTTCATGGCAGTAAAGTACTTTCACAGCTTACCTTATGGTTGGAGCCTTTGTCCAGGAGAACTAACGAGAATTCTAGAAAAACATAAAAGATCCATCTTGTCTCTTAAGTGGAACAAGAAGGGTGACTATCTTCTTACTGGAAGCGGTGATACAACTGCCATAGTGTGGGATGTGAAGACAGGAAAACAGATACAACAGTTTGAAGTTCATTCAGGTACTACATAGTAACATGGTTGACTGATTTCTAGGAATCAGTTGTGTTTGCTTCTTTGCTGACCAGCCATCTTTGGTGGGATTAAAATTTTTATGCTTTTTGTTTACAGGTTCATTACTTGATGTTGATTGGCGAAATAATGTTTCATTTGCAACAAGCTCCACGGACAAGATGATATATGTTTGCAAGATTGGAAAAACTCGTCCCATCAGAACTTTTTCTGGGCATCAGGTTTGTTCTTTCAATCAACTGGTCTTTGCTTCATGTTGCTACCCCAATTACAAATTTCAAATATCTCTCCCGATGCAAGCATATGGATAAATCTGCCATTATTCATGCTCCAGTGTTTCATATCTAAGATGTTTTGTTCATACAAGGTTTACTTACCTGCACTTTAATTAGTTAAGTCGAGGATTCTTAACTGAACAAGCCTTAATTGTGATTACGTGAAGTTGGCAATGGATTAATCTCCTCCAGTCTGCTTTTTGCAAAGCCATATCCTCGCTTTTGCAATTATTTTGATCAATTGTTTTTCTTTAAGTTATTGTTGTTAATGTCTAGATTTGGCTTTGAGTAGTAACAGGCACAGTAGAATATGGTGTGGTGTCTTGGAAGTTTTGAATCCTATATGAAAAACAATGCTCCAAGTCTTGAGAAATTATACCATTCTGCAAGATTTATGGCTGATCTTTTGAACTTTGTGTAATTTCAGGATGAAGTTAATTGTGTCAGATGGAACCCGATGGGTTCATTGTTGGCATCTTGCTCTGATGATGTCACTGCAAAGGTTTGTGCTGCCTTTTTCTTAGTAGACAAATAATCTGCCTCATGCAGGCCATGAATAGTTGCCAGTACCTGTTCCATGTGTAACATGTTCATTCTTGGCCGATATCCTGTTTTAGTTTTCT
Source organism: Nyssa sinensis (assembly GCA_008638375.1). NCBI lineage: Eukaryota > Viridiplantae > Streptophyta > Magnoliopsida > Cornales > Nyssaceae > Nyssa > Nyssa sinensis. The sequence goes on along the minus strand of CM018043.1, from coordinate 50,976,819 downwards.
GGTTTCTTATCACAAATATGTTTGCTTATAAAGTCAAGCAGATTTTCTTTTTTTTCCCTTTGATTTTTGGCAACAATAAGTTCGCATTGTATGTGTTTGCAACTTATTAGAAATCATGATGCAGATTTGGAGTATGAAGCAGGACAAGTACGTTCATGATTTAAGGGATCATGCTAAGGTATTGCTTAGTTTTTATTTTGTTTTGTTTTATTTTATTTCCATTCATCTGAATATATTGATTTATTTATTTTGAGTGGTTATTCTGAACATTAAATATCTTGCAGGAGATATATACTATCAGCTGGAGTCCCACTGGATCAGGCACAAACAATCCCAACCAGCAGTTAGTGTTGGCAAGGTGTGGTACTTGATAAAACCAGCAATGGTTATTAAAATTATTAATATAAGCTGATTTTTCAGTATACTGTATTCATCTTATCCTTTTGAAGTAAAGTTTAATTTAACATCTTATAATTGATGAAATAATCTTTATCTAAAATAGAAGTCGAATTTCAGTGAATAAATTAGTGTACATTTTTTTTATGGTAAGTAAATAAATAAAGGTACTATGGGATTTTATTGTAGATTAAGGCACTGTTGCATTCTTGTCATTGGATTTTTTCAATTATTTTTAATGTATTCATTTAAGTAATATTTACTATCAATTCTTTTCTTGGTGTTATGAAGAATGTTATGGACTTCTGATATATAACTTGCAAAGTTTTCATCCCTCTGTTTTTTGGTGATGAATAATTGCTTTGCTGTAATATTTTTGGCATTAGCCAAAAAAAAAAGTGATTTTGGCTTCTTTCTTATTTTTTTACAGTGCATCATTTGACTCAACGGTGAAGCTCTGGGGTGTTGAAGAGGGAAGACTTCTATGCAGCTTAAATGGCCACAGGTACCAAATTTATATGGCCATCATCATGTTGGACTATAATAGAGTGCATATAAAAGATGAGTTCTTAATAATGATCAATTATTAATAAATAATGATTTTTTATGACATTCATGTTGGGGGAGTGCCATTATTTTGGTTTCAACGATTGTTGTGCAAAAAGTTGATCATAGATGATAATTGTAGGCTTTACATCTTGGATATTTTTGGGACCATCTCTTAGGATGTTTTTCTATCCTTTGTTATGTTGATAAACATAGATAAGTTTTTAAATGGTTGAGTTCATCTCATTGGGTCAACTTTGGGGACTTAAGTTCATGCCCCTTTACCTCGAACTCTTGATTCTAGATAAGAGATCAAATATCTCTGATTCTCGTGAGTATTAGTTATATTGAGGCAGAACTTGGTGGTATTTTTCCATGTTTGTTTTTTAGTAGCATGGTGTGTAAATTACCAGCATCTTTTTTTTCTTTTTTCTTTTTTTTTTTTTTGTTTTGGGGGGGGGGGGGGGGGGTGAATTTACTTGTACATTTCTAGTGGATTATGATTGAAGAGTCCATTGCTCAGTGCAATGGTAAAAAGTTGGTCTGCCATGCATGAGAATGTGGGTTCAAATATGGGAGCATACTACTTGTGTGTCAAAAAAGGCCAAATTGTTAGGTTTGTATTCCATTCACCCCTTTGAGCACACCCAACCTTCGCAAGACCAACACTAGGTAGCTTTTTTTTTTTTTATGTTATGATTAAATTGGACTCTGATCTTATGTTCATCATGTGATATCCTCAAAAAAATTGATAAAATAAAAGAGAAATTTTATTGAACTTCATTCACAAACTTCTATATAGAATACAGTTTGTTATAAATTCAATAGAACAGTCATATCATGTGTACAACGCATCTTGCAAAAAAATCAACATGGAGTAGATGAACATCACCAAGTTGAAGGATTGACAATATCCTGCTGGCAACATGAGTCCCCTAAAAGGACTTATCCCCCGGGGGGGTGGTAAATAAAATATTCAGGAAAACTAGAAAATTGAACAAATTGATATTTATACATGAGAGAATAGCAATTCAGTACTCGATTGGTTTGTAAGCTTTCACAACTGATTCTTAAAACCATAATCTAGAATTTTATGAGTTGACAAGTTTTAACTGTTAGTGATTTTGAATTACGTTATCCCTGTTTTAATATGATGGTGCCCACCCTAAGCCTGGGTAGCTGCTTGAATAATTTTTACCATTGATTACCCTTGCTTGCCGTATCTTTCTTTGCTGTTTGAAGGCGAAATTAACCGTAATCATGCTTGTAATTATTTTTAACAAGTGCATTTCAATTGCACTGCCAGGGATGCTGTATATTCTGTTGCTTTTAGCCCAAATGGTGAGTATCTGGCCAGTGGATCATGTGATAAATCCATGCATATTTGGTCAGTGAAAGAAGGCAAGATCGTGAAAACATATACTGGCAATGGAGAAATATTTCAAGTCTGTTGGAACAAGGAAGGTGACAAGATTGCAGCCTGTTTTCGTGACAGCACTGTTTGTGTTATGGATTTCAGAATGTAGGGAGTTAAGAGAGTTCCATACTAAATCAAATTTGAGGTTAACCCTTTCTGTTTGCCTGATAGATGAAGTTAACTACTTAGTTCTTGGAATCCAGAATTAGAGAGAGAAATGAAAGGGAAAGTTTTTTGGCAGTATAGTTTTTGAATTTCAGCTGTAGATGGAGGCATCACTTACTGAATATATCAATTCTTCTTGTAATTTCACAACTTATAGTTCTCATTCAAATGCCAGACAAGTTGATGTTTTGGAGTTAGATGACTAGTTAATGTACAGATTTACTTAAATGCAACTCATTGCTTCCTAATCAAAATGATTCAGTATTGACAAATTCCTCTTCTTCTTCTTCTTCTTCTTCTTCTTTTCTTTCTTAAATACTTCAGTTATTTCGGGTGACAGTTGATTACAAATTTATGGTTCTTCAATCTAATGGAGACGACTTCACAATTGAAAGTGAGGTTATGGTCGGTGGCATGGTAGGGAATATTTTTTTTAATTGATTCTGTTCATTCATTTATATTGACTTTATTATTATTACTATTTATTTGCTCGAAATTAAAACAAAAAAAAAAAAAAGAAGCTAAAGCATGTTTGACTTCAAAATTTTTCTTTGTAGGCTTATTAAAACCAATTTTTAAGGATTAAGATATTCTCTATTATATAATTTTCTCTTAATTTTCTTCGATATGGCCTTGGATGACAGATGACATATTAAGAAAAAGATTATGGCAAAAAGTATTAGAGACAAGTCTTGTATATCTATATATATATATGTGTGTGTGTGTGTGTGTAGGTCAACAGTTTTGTGTTGATCTTGTCAAGGATTACAGATCAGAGATTGAGCATTTAAACTGCCTTACGACGATGATGATGATGGTGGATCCGTTTGTTTGTCAGGTAAATTCCTACCCACATTGTTTCACTTCAGTAATTAAAACTTTCTTTTTCCAATCTCATATCACCGACAATATGAACCATATATATCAGGGTCACGATCTAGTTCATTGTGTGTGAAGATTAATGCAAACCACCTCTCGAGTTCAAGCTCCGCTCCCTTCCGTGATATTGACCTATACATACATATATATGACTGATACCCTAATCTTAATCGATGGCAAACCAATTGAATGGATAGCGAGGATACCATGATTAATTATTAATATAGAAAATTTAGTTACATTTACAATTTTGAACAGTTGAAAAATGGCAAACAAAACCAACAACTCATGCACTTTAACATATATATACTTCTCTGAAAAAAAAAAAAACCCACCTCAGCTCTTCTGCTCTCCAGTCCCAATCCCTCCCTGCACCATATTTATCACCATATAATTTATCTAATTTCTAAATAAACTCAATTTGTGCTCATCTTTTCATTTCTCTCTTTTGTTCCTTGAATCTTTTGAGTACTCCATCAATGGCCACATCAAAAGCATCTATAATGCTCTCCAAACCCTCACTGGGTTTTGCATAGACAAATTTTGGTATAAACTCTATCACTTTCTCTCTCATCCTTCTCACCTCTTCTCTACTGAACTTTTCCAGCACTTTCCTTATAGACGTACCGTTCCTCACATCATTGTGGTCTATAAAAACCGAGTAACTCTCCCGTTCGCCGGGCAAGAACCACTCGTACTGATCGTACGCCGTCCGCTCCCAGAAAAACACAGGAATCGATCCGGCCACCATGCAATCGAACGTCGACCGCCTCGTGTAGCTGTCGCCTCTCGGCTGCAAACAGAAGTCCGAGTTCAAAAACCCTTCAAGACTCGCCGATGTACTGATCGAGCACCGAGTTTCGGCGCAGCCCACCGCTCGGCACGAGTCGGACGCGTTGCGACATTGACTCAGTAGCAACTCTCTGAAGTCATTCTTGATGTCGTCGCGTGCCAGGCCGACGAAGCAGAAGAGGCTTGTACGGTCTCGAGTGCGTACGAAGCTCTGCCATTTGAGGACGTCGGCGTCGGATCCGGGGTGCAATCCGGTGGGATAAGGCACACCGACGTCGTAGTAGTCGCCCGGGGCTCGCTCAATGGTAAAGCGCGTGACGTTTCTCATTGCCGGCATGTTGATGAAGCTGGAACCCCAGTCTAATTCTGGGTTGTTCAACCGTCGGAAATCCCATGTGATCCGACCCAGCGTGATGAAGTGATCAGAACCGTTGGATCTCTTCCAGAATGGTTGATCCTGGACCCACCTCAGCAACAACTCGCAGTCTCTATCACGGTCCTTTCCACTAAACTTGAACCACAGGAACTTCCCAACAGCGAGTCCAGCGTAAAACGGTATATAGAACGCCGTAGCTAATTCCGGATCGAGTGTTCGACACCGATAATTCAACATCCGATTATGATACAGAACTTCGGAGGAGAACTGGTTGGTCTTGTACCAAGTGTTGGCCAGATTCTCTGGCAAGATTCCGGCCAGTTCGGTGGCTGTCGGACCAAACCCATTGTTAGAAACGGCAGCGCAACGCCAATTGAAGTGATCTGAATCGTTGCAATTGTCGGCCAACTCCCTATTAAACATCGGCGGTAGCTCGTATACATAAACCCTACCGGATTGACATTGTTTATCATTTGGAGCAGGAAAAAGTTGCCGGATGGAAAAGGAAATTGGTAAAGCCCGAGAAACGAAAATGACGAGGACATGGATGAGGAGAATGGTAATGAATAGCCATATACGAGGGTGCACGGAAATGTGAGCTTTGAGCGAGTGGAAAGTGTTTTTGAGTTCAAGGCTTTTGTGTTTCTTGAGGGTTTGAATTTCAGGCGACAAATGGCCAGGAACGGAAAGCATCGCACCTTAAAATGTGGTGCAGGTGAAAGAGAAGGGAAGACAGAAGCGAAGTAACAGTGGGTTTTGTATGAATTGGTGGTGGCTTTCAAGCAAATGAAGGAAGGAATCGGGGCAACCGACAGAAAAATAAAGCTTTAGGCGAAGGAAACCGAAAGAGTGGCGCTATTTGCGCAGGGAATGGGATGGCTCCAATCACTAATATCGAGGCAGAAAAGGATAAAAAAAATGGTCATTGTCAATCTCTGAACTCTGAAGGGTCCATGCACAATTTTCCTTGTAAATAATGTTCCACAGAATTCACTCTCATTTCACTTCACTTTTTTTTTTATTTTTTTATTATTTTTTTAATACTGTAAAAAAAAATTAAAATTATATCAATTATATGAAAAATAAATAATTATAATACTTCAATAGAATATGAGTCATAGTATTTATTTTATTTATAATAAGTCATATTAATTGCTAAAATCCAAGCTGCATTAAAAAAAAAAAATTAAAAAGTCATAATTTTATGTGATTCTATTATTTATAATGAGTTTTAATAAAATTTATAATTATAATAAAAATCACATGACATGTTAAATTTTAATATATTTTTTAAAATTTTTGTTTTAAGTAATAACTGTCTCTTCAATAAATATTTATTGTCAAGATTTAAAAAGAGTAATGATGTCTATTCTTTAATATGGATTTTAAAAGATACACAAGGTGTACTTGAATAGTGATTTAGATATAATTTTTTAATTAATTTTTTAAAAATTATAAAAATATATTTAAATATGATAATTTAAATTACAAAAAATTAAAAAAATTAAAATTAATAAACAAGAAATTGAATTAAAATCAATCTTTTTTTTTCATAAGGGTTTTCAGGCATGAATTTGAAAAATAACAAATAAATTTAGAACATTGTAAATAAATAAACAAGAAATTGAATTAAAATCACATGAATTGAGTCAAAAACTGTGAAGGAAGAAGCGGATGGGATGGTTGGTCACGTGGTTTACATGAGACATAATTTTAATTCAGTTAATATTTTTATCAGAAATTTCATCATCTGAAGTTCTTCAGGTTATTGTTGGAGATTGAGTACTCATCTCAGGGACCCACAGAAATAGTTTAGCTTGACTGGAGTTGTTTTATAGTCAATTCCATGAAGCTTGTCCAGTCGTCATTAAAGAAGAATAGATTCTTAATAAGAGACAAATATTTACATGAATTAGGTTTATTAATCTGAATTTATAAATTCTATCAATTATATTTTTTTTTTTTAAGTCAGACAATATATGTTAATACCATAAATCAGATTTTTAAAGTCGGTCTATACAAAAATTTTCATAAATTAAACACTAATATATCATATTATAAATTAAACAAATGACATATTGTGACTTAACAGTATATTGTTTTATTTTTCTCTTGAAAACTAAATATTGAATACAAATAATTATGAACCAACCGTCCATTACAAAACTTTTCCCTCTCCATGGTTAAGATAGTGTCCCAAAATTATACCTTGTTACACATAGACAGACAAGAACACGTGAAAGTCTACAGTACACGTGGCAAGGTTCGAGAAAGTTGTACAAAAAAAAAATGAAAAATGAAAAATGAAAACAAAACAAACTCAATATAAAGTCATCTTACCACCGACACAGATTACAGATGTTACGGCCTACGGGGTTGAATTCCAACGACCTCTCAGGTCATGGGGTCAACCCGTTATTCAGTTGCTCAATTATATATATATATATATATATATATATATATATATATATTGAAGTTGCTTCTAAATAATAAGAAATATTTTTCGTCTTTCGTTATTTATCAAGAATTTAAGATCAGAGAGTCACTAGAAAAATTCCGGTAATAACTGCTCCGACGATAAAATTAGTAGAGAAAATAAAGCTATAATTGACTAGACGAATTGAATATGAATTGAAAACATATCTTATGGTCGTATTTATAAGTTGTAGATCTTCTAAATTGAGTAGGATTAAAAGTAGGAATTTGAAGATATTCGAAGATAATAGTTAACATATTGAACTATGTTTCCTTATTCTGAGATCGGTAAGATATAGAAGGTGGTGTTATGTTCTGAACTACATACCTCTAAACCCCCCATGCTTGTGTGATTTGGATAAAACAATCTTTCTTGATCTGTACCCTAAAGAGCTGTATACAGACGCGTGTCACATTTTGAATATGTTTGTCACTGTATAGTATATCAGTTACTCCTCTCCTCCCGAGTCTCAGTTTTACGGTACCCATGTAGAGCTAAGGTTAGGGTTTCTGAGGCGTTACACACGTAATAGGTATAAATACATCACTCTGTACTCTAAGGAGACAGTTGTGGATGCTACATTCATTGCGTCAGCTGCTGATTGAAATTAAGAAGCCATTATTGCTCTAATCGTTGCAACGGTTCAGAATCGAAAGCCTCTATCGTGACAACTGTTAGATCTTTATAAAAAGGCAGGGGGAGCATACTAATGCCTATCCTTTCATCATTTTCTGCCTCTCGAGAACTTATCACATCGCCTAGAGAAAACTTCGAGTGAGACGAACTCCGGCGTCTAAAAAGATCAACTCCAATCAAATCTGGGGTCAGTTTCGGTTCCAAAAATATTCTCTAAATTCTTTACATTTTCTTCTACTCTTCTCCATTTTCTATTTAGACCATGTCGGCCTCTGATGCTCAGTCAAGCACCGGCTATGAAGCAGAAGAATCCTTGGAAATACACGACCAAACGGAAGTTAACCTTGTAGCTAGTAGCTCATCGGAGAATGTAGAAAATAGGAATGTCAGTAACCTAAATCTTGGTTCTGAAGTTAGGATAGTAGAGGCCTTTATAGACCTTAGAAATATTGTGGGGGAAACCTTGGGCAGACCCTATAAAAGGGAAGAGGGAGAAAGCTCTATGACGCAGGGCATAATAAATGCTATGAGGGCTGCTTTTGACTTCCCCACAAATGTGTCTTGTAGGGTACTAGGACCAATGAATCACCCCTTCAGTACTGGGGTTCATAGTTTTAGGACACTTAAACAATGTCAAGGTAGATCTCTCATTGATAAGAAGCAATATAGATATGAAATACCTGAAGTCGTAGGGCATGTTTTATATGTCTTTTGACAAAGGGTTTAGATCTCTCTCTTCTGTACCCACTTCCAACAAGACCTGGAAGAAGTGGTACTTCTTTATAAAAGGAGGATGGGAATTCAAGGATTTCAAGAGCCGAGCTTCAATTTTCCCACAGAAGACTGGGATTAAGGGTAAGGTTTTTTTTTTTGTTTTCCATTCTTTGGGCTTTCTGATTCTGTTTATTGTTTCTATTTTTGAGCCTAATCATGTGTTTCTGTGCTGACAAGAGAGCTTAGAAGAGATCAATCTTCACAGTAGATCTTCAACAGAAGTACAATATGCTCATTCAGACCATCAACCATTCTTACAACGCCGTTCTTTGCCCCAAAAATTTGATGAAGGCTGGCGTAGTACAAGATCGGACCAAAAGTTTGAAGAAATCCATGGTGACCGAATAGGCCCCAAGGAAAAAGAAGAAGAAAGTTGGGGAAAACTCATCCCCTGCCGAGCCTCCCCTTTAAGTGAAGAGAAGGAGGTTAATTTTCAACTCCCCCGAGAGAATCGTCTCAGAGGATTTAGGGATTTCCCCTATTCAAGAGGCCCTTCTGCCCCTGGTGCCCACTGTTTTAAAGAAGAAAATAGGGAAGGGCAAGTTTGTTACTATTTCCCCAAAGTCTGATGATTCCGGTGTGTCGATCATAAAGAAGGCTTATGAGGATTCTTGGGCAACAAGCCCAAGCAGCTTCAAAGGGTTGAAGCCTCAGAAGATTGCCAAAGATCTTATGGCCTTTTACATGAGGGTGAGTTCTGCATAATTTTTTCTTTCCTTTTTTCTTTCCCTTTTTTTTTTTTTTTACTTTCCTGGTTCTGTAACATATTATGACCTGATTGTGTTGCTTGTTTTTTCCAGGCTATGCATAGCTTGGCAGCCATCATGGACTCTCCCGAGGATCCCAAGCAGATTGACGCCTTCCAATATGAGCTCAACGAGGCCAGGTTTTAACTGGGAACCGGACAGTCCTCAGTGGCAACAGTCGAGGAAACACTGAAGGAAGCTGTCAATTTCTACTCGATTCCGGAGTCTGAAAGGGACGCCCTTGTTATCGAACTGAAAGACCTTAAAAAGAGGTTTACAGACTTCTAGTATGCTTTTATTCAAAAGGTTCAGGACACAACTGAAGCCATCAAAGCCCAAACTAAAGTGGATCTGAAGACTGAAGTCCAGGATCTAGGCGGCGAGCTGATCAAGCATGGATACTGAACCTTTAGAGCGAAGCTCCGTAAGAAGTATCCTGACTTGGATCTGACTAGGGTAGATGACATTGAAGTCCCCCAAGTTGAGATCGATGCGCCGAATGCTGATGACGAAGAAGAGGAGGTGGATTCAAAACTCCCTTAAGTTGTTGTTTCAGAGACTGCCGAACCAACAACAGAGTAGACTAGGGTGTTTGTCACTGTCATCTTCCAGCAAGGGGCTGATTCTGAAGGTTTTAGGAATTCTTTCTAAGATAAAGGCTAGGACTCATTGTCTTTTAGAAGAAAAAGTTGAAAGATTTGTTATTTTGAAGGAAAGATAATAAGAACTGTTGTTGTTCCCACAGATGGCACCAACTATCAGAATGGCCTCCCGTCCTTCGCTACTTGTTAAGAATTCGAGATCAGAGGGTCACCGAGAAGGCTCTGATGGTAGCCGCTCTAATGATAAAGTTAGTAAAGAAAATAAAGTTATAATTTACAAGACGAATTGAATATAAACTGAAAGCATACCTTATGGTCTTATTTATAGGTTGTAGATCTCCTAAGTTAAGTAGGATTAAGAGCCAAAAACAACGAATTTGAATATATTCCGAAGATAATAGTTGTCATATTGAACTATGTTTCCTTATTCTGAGGTTGATAGGATATGGAAGGCGGTGTTATGTTTTGAACCACATACCTCTGAACCTCCCATGCCTGTGTGATCTAGATAAAATAATCTTTTTTGATCTATATCCTGAAGAGTTCTGTACGGACACGGTCACGCTTTGAATATGTTTGTCACTTTATAGTATATTATATATATATATATATATATATATAGATAGTTGAGAAATCATCAACTCACTTGAAAGTTTAAGTTGTTAGTTAAGGTATAATTTTATTATTATATTTTTTAATATATCCTTTCACGTGTGATCAATTTGAGCCTACACATGTCAATTTATATTATGATATTATGTGAAATAACCAATTCATCTAAAAACTTAAGATGTTAGAGATGATGTAATTTTATTATTATATTCTCTAATATCTTTCATGTGATATTTGATAATTACATAGATTCTTTTTATCATTTTTGATATGATATTAACCTTTGGTATCAAAAATTTTAAGAGACAAATGTTAAAAGAAAAGGTGAATTTTCAATTTTATTCTTAAATATAATTAAGTTGACCTCACTTGTGATATCTGAATATTACATAACAATTTTCAATAATGTCTAAAAAAATCAAAGTTGTTAGGTATTCCAATCATATAAAAAAGTTTAATTACAACTCTAATATTGTCAATAATAAATTTTGTACAAATGTAATTTCTAAATATAAAGTAAAAATCTTTGTACCCGAAAGAGGTGAGTAAAATGGTGAGTTTGGTGCAAACTAGTGAATGGTGGAGAAATTAAGTCAACAAAGCAAGGATAATGTTTCATAAATTTTGGATCAAGCAAAAGGTGTTTTCCAAAGCAAGTGGTAGAGGAATTAGGCCGGTAAATGGGCTGGGTCCAACCGGATCCGGATCGGGACCTGGACTCGGACCCGTTTATGTAAGACCCGGATTCGTTAACAAAATCCATTTTGAATTCGTTAAAACTAATTAAACGGGCCGGACACAGATTCGTTAAAGACTCGACCCGTTAAATCATTAACAAACACACACACTCTCTTTAGTACAATATTGAAGCTAGAGAATTCAACCCCCTCAACAAAGTTACTATATATATAGATATATACATAAAAGTTAGAGAGACAGAGTCTCAGTGAAGTTGTCATTTTCAATCTTCTAACACCGTATTGTGCTATGAAAATATTTTGAAAATCATTTTATGAATTATTTCCAAAATAAAATTTTGGAAATTGAGAAATTTACAAAAATTTAAAATGGTATCAAGAAAAACAATTCATGACACATATTATTGCATATATAGTCACACAAGTATAAAATTCGTACGATGACACTCACATAAATCCCACATATATAAATATATATATATATATATGCACAAACATTACTCAATAAATTATGTTATACATTGAATTTCATCCAAAAATGTCAAGATGTTCAAATCAAAAAGGCTATTTCTCTTATCCCTTTTCTGATCTCAACCACCACATCCACATCACATCTTTGATTTAATTATAACAGTAACCAAACACACCATTCCATTTACATCATATAAAATAAATTATACAACCCACTTGATATTCACGATTGATTGATCTCATCTCATTTTCATACTTAAATTTTCTTTTTATTTTTTATTTTTTGAGAATACCAAAAAATAAGATCTAAAATCACACAACACAAAATCAAAGCAAAGTCATTTGTAGCAGAAGAAAAGAGTTTTAATTCATTCAATGAAACTCACTCTCTCTTTTAATGTAACATAAGACTTCAAAGACAGAGAGTTTAATCATTACATAACTAATGGCCCTTCATATAAATAGAACAAAACACCAAGTGACCATGAGAGATGAGACCCATGGCCACTTTATTATTATTCTAAAGAGGAAAACACGGACACCACTGTTATAACTATATATATATATATATGTTATATATAATATATATTATTTTTGTACACATTTTTTGCAAACGGGTGGATTTTTGGGTTGGATACCTGGATTCATTGGATTCGGGTCTGGTCTAACCGAGTTGGGTCTTAGCGGGTCCAAATCTTGGTCTAAACCTATTTAAATTTGACAAGTCTAAGTCTGAGTTTTAGAGGGTCTGCCCATACCCGACCCGTTGACAGGCTTAAAAGAAATCCCATATTGCACATGCTAAAAGAATGTGAACATATAAAGCACTTCATTTTGCTTTTTCTTTTAAAATTAAATTAAACAAATATATTTACTTACAAATAAATGTGACAATTTTTTTATATAAGAAATTTTCTTTTAAAATAGAAATTTTCAGTCAAAAAGAGAGTGCAAATAGCATTCCGAAAAAAAAAAAAGATAATTGTGACATTGGATACATGAACGAGACTTTTTTGTGAGTATATTGATTTACTTTTGAATGAACAACAGTTTTTTTCATATGTTTTATTAGAAGTCCAAAAAGACAATAAAAAAAAAATTCATTCTATTTCTTCTACTTGTAGAGTTTAAGTTTCAAATTATCAAATACGTTAAACCCTTGTTAGACAAGTTAATCTCTTGTTTTAGAATACTTTTCTTGTCTTGTATATTTGATTTATGATATAATTCATTTTTTTATTTTAAAATTTGATTAAATATTATATATATAGAGTGCTTTATTTATATTAAAACTTTAAGAACATTAAGTTTCTTTACTTTTATATTTGTGAATTGAGATTCCCTTCACCTTAGAAATTGTACATCTTTTCTAACTTGCAGATGCTAAAACTAGCATAGATTATCAATTCATGAAAATTTGTGTGAGTGAGTGATTGAAGACATAAAAGAGCACTTGAAGTACTTGGAAGACATTGTGCAAGAAGAATGAAGACTTGGGAGAAGCTTCATCAACTTACAAGAAAGTACTCAAGTACTCAAGTATCAAGTCAAGGAAAGCAAGCTTGAATACCTTACAAGGTTAGTTTTTTCAATGTATGTGACAAATACCATGTCAATTTCAAGATTTAATAAGAATGTAAAAAAATTGCTCTAATAATGTATTATTTGACCTATTAAAATATGACAATATCATATTTGGTATAAAGAATAACACATGTTATTTCATATCGCATCATCCTTTGAAAGCAAGATTCCATTCTTTTGTTTCGGATTACTTGTTGGCCACTTGCTGGTCATTTATTGTACTAAAAAATGGCATATCAGCATTGAAACAGAGTTCTTAAAATATAATATTTTGATACTGTAATAATGTCAAAATATAGATTTGACATGATCCAAATAACATTTTGTATTGGAGATGCGTGTTAAGTCTAGGATAGCTTAGAACTCAAGTAAAATGATCTTAAGGAGCTTATATTGTTTATACACTTTCAAGAGCACTTCTAGAGCTTAAAGAGCACATATATACACACAAACAAATGAGTCATTCACTTTCATAAATTCTAGGGTTGGTTCTCTACATAAATTGTTAAGTTGTTCTAAGCATAAATGTAATGACCTGAATTTTTTTTTTTTTTTGAATAAATAAATTTTCAGGTCATAACTATTATCATTACTATTATTATTATTATTATCATTATTGTTACATGTGTGATGTGTATATACGTGTGTGTGTATATAAACTGTTAAGTGCGTGTATATATAGATGTATGTATATTTAAAAACATTTAAATATTTATGTGTATTGTATATGTGTATTATATATATATATATAGATATATATCAGATTTGTGCCCAACCGTGTGTGTGTGTGTAGAAGATGGAGTGTGAAACACTCAATAGGGAGTGGTGATGGCAAGAGTGGGTATTGGAGTGTGCAGAGGGGCTTTAGAGCACGGGTAGAGAGAGAGAGAGAGCTATGATGTATATGTATATACATATGGAGTTGTCGGTTAGAGAGAAAAAGAAAATAAAGGCAGAAGAGATAAGAAAGAGAAATAAAAGCTGAGAGGCAGAGTGGTGATTCTGGAGCTTGAACCAGAAGCTTGAACCAAGAGAGAGAGAGGAGACTACAACAAAAGAAACTCAAAAAATATAGGTAAGTGGGTTATTCTGTTTTTAAATTTTTAAAAGTATAACAACTAGATCTAACTGTTAGTTCTTATTAAGCATAAAATGAGAAATTGTTAGCAAGAAGAATCGTCTAAAATGCTTCAAAAACCAGTGAGAAAATCCCACTTACAGGTCTTAGTGTATTTTGAAATACGTTGATGTTTTATGCATAAAATAGTGATTAAATGGCTTAGACTACTTCTATGGAGTTCAGGAAACCTTTAAAACAAGATTAGGATCAAAACTGTAGTGAAATGGACACAAAAATCGCAAAGAAACACAGTGGCCGGAAGCTACATGCATGGCCGGAAACACTGAATTGGGTTAAAGCATGTAAACTGTTTGGAGTTCAAAAACAATCCTAATTAATTGCTTAAGGTCCTATGGTTCATTTGGTAGGAAAAAGGAAAATTTTGGACGTGAAAAGTGGTGGAAAACGGCGTGGGATGCGACTTTTCTGTGACCGGCGTTAGCCAGGTCACCGGAGATGGTGATCGGGAAGTCGCAGGGGCAAAAGGATTGGAATTGGGCCTGTCTTGGGTTTAAAGGGTGTTGGGCCTGTTTGGCTTTTAAAGGGTTTGGGCCTATTTCGTTTTAAAGAAAGTTTTGGGCCCGTTTTAATTAAAAAGGTTTGGGCCAATAGTTTTAAAAAGAAACAAAAAGAAAAAGGGGGGGGCTAGGGAGATTCGAACACAGGACCGAAGGGGTGAGAGAGACACGCGTGGCCACTGGGACGGTTACCAACCGTGGTAACCTATATATATATATATTATACTTAATCTCATTTAATTAATTTAATTAAATTAAATACCCTGAAATGGCCCGAAGTCCAAATTAGACAAGTCATATATGTATTCTAACTATCTTGGACCTCGTGAAACCAACGGTGAGGTCCGTGACACAAGGCGAGGTCCCGAAAAAAAAAAAAAAACAGACACGTAGAACCCTTAAAAATTATCAAAATGCCCCTAAGTCAAAACACTGTCAAACGAATCTCGATTAAAATAAAAAGATAGTGAATTTTTATTATTTCGAACATTCCGGACTCAACCGTAGAGTCCGATTTATGAAGAGAGGTCTCAGAAAATAGGAACCCGTCAAAGTACAAAATGACTATTTTACCATTTTTAGCCCGGATGTCCGAATTAAATTTCACAAAAGCCTAAACCTATTTTCTTCGACGTTCCAGACCCAATGGTAGAATTTATTTTAGCAAAATAAAAACTGATAAAATAGAGACATAAAATTTGATGAATAGCATAATTTAAGTAGCAAATGAACTAAGTGGTATTTCATGATTTTAGGAACACTGAAAGGCAAAGGGAAGGTGGTCTAACCTTCTGCAGTCTGACCGTTAGTTTCGCTACGAAGCGAGTGTAATGCCCTGACCTGGACTAGCACGTATATCGGGGCAGCCGGGTTGGGTAACACTTTATCAATGATACTTAGAACTGTTGAACTCTATATTTTGTGAAATATCGATTGGACTGCATCGCCTTAAAATGAGAACCCTGTAATACATGACCAGTGCCGGGTCAGGACAGGTGACCCGGGGCTTAGCCTCGTAATGCGTGTACGCATGCAGTCCCATGCATGCATGCATAAACACATGTAACATCTATACAAATATTAAAGTGCTCATGTGCAATTGTGAATGAAGGAAACATAAAATCATATACATATAGTGTATACATATGTATACACATGTATGTGTAGATAATAATACATATATAAAGGTACACATACATGCATAAATTAATTTTAAAATAAAAGAGAAAAGAAAGGGAAAAGAAGGGTAGAAATCTGCCCACCGTGAGTGTATGAGTTATATATATGTGATATATATATATATATACATATTATAAAAATATATATATATATATATCTAACCTAACTCACCTAACAAGTATGGAGAAAATCAGAAAGAGGAATGGGAGGAGAGAGAAAGGGGGAAAATCAAGAGAGGAAAAAAGGGGGGAAAGGATGGATATGATGTGATATATATATATATGTGTGTGTATATATATATATGTAATCACCTACATACGGGAGAGAGAAACTAAAGGAAGAAAGAAAGAAAGAAAAAGGAAAGTGAGTGAGTGAGAGAGGGTGAGATCTAGGAAGAACAGAAGCCGAGAAAAAGAAGAAAAGGAAAGAAAAAGGTGAAGAATCCGAAGGAGAGAGAAAGAGAACTTGGAGAAGGAAAGCAATCGAAAGAAGGTAATCAAGCCAGTTATTTTCTTAGATTTTTTCCTCTTGATTCTGTTAATAGCATGCTAAAATAATGGAGGGTAAAGGAAATCAAAATTTGGGTTCTTAACCTACGGTCAAAATTGTAGATCTCTTTGCACTTGATTAAACACGATTTGGAATTATAATATGTGTAGAACACCGTCCTAGGGCCTCAAGGCATTTTGAATCACTCAAAATGGTGGAGAAATGGCCAGTTTATGGCCAAAGATTCAGTCACCGGTGCAACACCAAAAAACTGAAAGTAGGTTTTGAAAACTGTAGCAACCGAGGCCCAAAGCTAGTTTAAAATGATTGTTAAAACATTAGAAGTATTTTGATGTAAAAACAGTAAGATTTGGACGTGAAACTCGTGAGAAACAGTAAGGAAAACCTCACTGTCTGTACGCCGGCACCGGAGGAACGCCGAAGAAGACGACCGGAATATCGTGAGACATTCCGGGTTAAAACGAAATCGGATCCGAGTATGGGTCGAGTCGGAGCCCGACCGGAATAAGAGGGGCCTGACACGGCGTCGTTTCAATTAAAAGTTTTAATTTTAAAATCAGGGCTGACGTCATCATGACGTCAGCATTACCTATTAAACCGGTTCGCCGAGATGACCTGAACTGGCTGGTTCACTGTGTAACCGGTCCGGTCTAGGGTTTTTGGTCTTGAACCCACTAGTTCAGACCGGGATTTTTAATATTTATAAATTGACCTTCACTGTTTCACGGATTTATACGATGGCCCAATTTTTAGAAAATTCATGCAACTAAGCCCTTGGAAAAATAATAAAATAAATTATTAAATAGGTAAAATTACTATTTTACCCCTAAGTCACAACTAAGTCAAACGAAGTTCAAATGAGGCGAATAAATAGTCAAAATTTATTATCTCGGGCATTCTGGATCCAATGGTGAGGCCCGTTTTACGAGACGGGACTCCAAACCTTAAAATACAATGAAAACAAATCCTAAAATGACCAAAATAACCTTGTGTCCTAACAAGGCAAGTTATATAGGTATTCTTACTATCTCGAACCCACTGAATCCAACGGTGAGGTAAAAATTATAAAAAGAGGTCCCGGGAATAAAAGTACCTATAAAGTCCAAAAGATAATTTTGCCATTTTCGATCTAGGAGTCCGATTTAAGATTGGTAAAAGCCTAAACCGACCTTCTTAGACATTCCGGACTCAACGGTAGAGTCTATTTTAGGAAAAAGGGAAACTTATAAAATAAAATTTGATGAAATACCATCATTCAAATGATGATAGACTGAGATATGTTTCTTGGATTATAGGAACACAAAAGGACAAGGAAAGCGCAGTCTAAATCCTTTAGTTCAAGGACAGAAACAGGTAAGTAATTCCGATGCTTTAATATGGGTTATTCCCAGCCAGTCACACTTATTTTCATATGCTGCCAAATTTGTACTCCATCACTACTTATAGTACTTGATTTGAAGCCAATCGTCTTGTGGTCATCAATTATGCCTATTCTTTGGGTTTGACTTGCTTGCTTACATTATTGTGAAATTGATCACCGATGTTGAACATTATTGCATTATTATCTTGAGATGAATCTTGTTATTCCACACACTTCATGACTTGTCGACTTTGATATCAATTGTTGGGTATTGTTGTACATCCTGTGTGGAATTTTATGGATCATGATAATTGGCATGTACCTGGGGTTGTGCTCAGTCACAATGACCCATCTATTCACAGATTGCGTGGGGAGAAGACCCTTTGGGGTCTTGAATGTCCTTCGAACCTGTAGAGAAAAGAGCTCTAACGCTTTTCAGAGAGCCCGAGGAACCGAGGCGGATCTGAGCATGCGTTTTAGTGGGGTATGCCGGGCCCCGGGTGATTCATACATTTCTGGGTTATTAGAACTCGATAATAATTTATTGTTGGTATTCGTTGAATGATCATATTTTATGCCCTGTGAATGATCATATTTTGCAAGCATGAGATATTTGATTGGCTAACGTTTGTTGTGGCAGCAATCCATCATGATAGGCTAGATCCCAACTTTGATTGACCTTGTTATTGCCTCTTACGTTATATTATGGGATATGCCTCTTTAGGACCCTCGGGTCATTGTTGTTGCGTAACTTGGTGACTGGCTATGTATCTCTTGTTGCTCATTTGGCTTTTGTTTTACCATTCCCTTGGACTAACCCTAACCCATGTTAAAACTAGGAAATTACTTACTGGGCTTTGTTAGCTCACCCCTTCCCTTAAATTTTTCAGGACAACAAGAAGTCGAGGAACCCTCAGGCGCTCTAGGAACTTAAACGCTGCTAGTTACTGGTAGCTATTTTGGCGAGTTTTGTATTAAGTTAAATACTGACAGGTTTTAATCTCTCCCATGTCACCACGGTCCTGTTAGTTTGTGTTTTTGAGGATCTATACTTTTAAACACTTATGTCCTTTTGGCATGTATCTAAATGATGACCTGACTACGCTACTAGATTTTTTAATGATTATGAAATACTTTTGTTAAAACTTTACCCAGCATTTCAGATCCTTTTGGACTGGGAACGGCCCACGGGGCGCAGACCCGGGTCACGGACCCCTAATCCGTATAGGGTGGGTTTTGGGTCGTGACAGCGAGCACTGCTTCTTAGGGTTGAGACCAACCCGTCAAGTATGATGTTTTGCTAATGTAAGAAATGGAGTTAAGTTTAGGAATATTTTGTGAGTGATTTGAATGACTTATGTGTTAAATTGTTATAGGGAGATTATTTGGGATATGTTTACTAGATGACTTGGAGTTAGTTGTTCACATGCTTATATGTTGCTTGCATTCCTTGGAAATTTAGTGAAATGATGAATATGAACTGTGACATATGTTTAAATTGACTACATGAGATATGCATACATGTGGAACTAGCTGGTAATTTATATATTATTGTCTCGAGTATGCTATATTGTCAAAACCATGTCCCATTGAGATTGCATTGGCATATTAGCATATGGTGAATCCTTTGAGAACATGGTGTGAGTTGAGCACGTGGTTCTTTGCATTATGAGGGTGCAGATCCTGTAGTGTAAAACCCAAAATTGGCCATTGCATTGGTACTTCGAGCCATCGGGCGAGACCCGTAAATGAGACATGGGTGTGGCATTGAGTGCATGGGTGTGTCATGCATACTTTCATCATGTTATATTAATGGAACTGGAAAGCATTTAGAGATAAATGTACACTTTACACATGTCACGCCTTAGCTTTATTTATTGCATTAGTATTACATTGTACCAGCAGTTGAGCTAACCCATTCGTGGGACACATATTACAGATGAGGATGCCCCGGCTACATGAGACTCGGTGATACCTTGATAGGAGAATGTACTTGGAGTATTTTTGGCCCTTGGGGCATATTTTGAGATAAAAAGGCTTAAGCCCAAATGATATGTGAACGATGTATCTATGGGATGTATTTTATGTTTTTATATGTATTGATAAAAATGGATGCATGTTTAGTTAAATTTGTTTAGATTGTCCTTTATTTTACTTTCTTTTGGTTTCATGAGTCATGCCACGGGTTCGCTGGAATTCGGGGCGTGACAATAAAACTTACACTCGTAAAGATTGTTTGGATGATCCTTAAATATCCCCTATAGAAGAAAATATAAAGAAGAATGGAAAGAGGATAAAGGTTTATTAGTTCAACCATTAGAAATCTTGTGTGTTCATAATATTTATGATTGTGTTATGAATTGATGTATGTTTAATTTTATTGTTATATTTGTTTTATCAATTCATTTAAATGCACAAGAAATGGAAATAAATTATTATTTCTAACTTAATGAAAAGTAGAAATCAATTAAGCAATTGAAATAGCTATATTCTTCTGTTTGAACTCAACTAATATGACCAAAAAGTTAAAACTTGGTAACTCGGCGAATTGAAGTTAATAAACAAATTGATTTAAACTTCATCAACAAAGAAAAAGGAGAACCACTATACTTGTATTTAATTATATAGATTTAGGCACAAATGAACTTTAATCAATCAAAGGTGCCTAACAATTTTAAGTCTTCTTCATCTCCTATAGTTTGGTTGGATTCTCTCTTATTGTTTGATGCTTTATCTTCTCAATATATTTTCAACTTCTATATCTAATAAAATATATTTCTTGCATTGCTTAAAAAAAATTGAAAAAATTGCTTCTCCCAAAATAAATTCTCCCTTCCTCCCTGATATGTGTGTCTATATATATAAATATATATATATATATATTTTATGATAGGATTTTGTTGTAATTATCAATCAACTTTAACAGCCAAAGCGAAAAAAAAGAAGTGAAAAGAGTTAGACGGCCGACAATCTTTGAGCTATAACTTTTTGGTTGTTGGACACTCGTGTTATGATTGTGATACCAATAAATGTGTTGTCATTGAATTGTTTCTTTTCCTTTTTCGTTTTTCTTTTTTTCCTTTTTTATGAGCCACTTGTCTTGAGTATGATTCTTTTTTTTAAATTTGGGGTTGAAATTCGTGTTCATCTGAATTTTTTTCTTTTTTGGAAGTTTATGAGGAAGAAAATGGCTAGCTCTTTTTGAAAATTTAAAAAAAAAAAAAAAACTTGGAACCCACTCCAAAACAAGATGAAAGCAGGACAGTGTTAGTGTGACCCAATGTTGGGACTAGAGAATACAACAAAGACCTGCTGCTCTAAAGTCTAATCCCATCAGCAAAAGCTCTGAACTTTAGCAATTGAACTGTTTTTTTTATTCATGGCCCTGCTCTGTTTTTCTTTCGAATTCTAACTTGCCCCTGTTTTTCTTCTGTCATTGAACGATTTGTTCGTCCAATTTGCTATCATAACCAGCAAAAAAAACAAATCTGTGCCTCATTTGGATGGAAAGAACTAAAGAAAGCAAAAAGATTAACGTATAAATATAATTAAATTTTTCGTTGGAAAGATTTTAATGAAGAGAAAAGAAAATATCAGGAGTCAATATGAGAAAGAGTCTGAGGGATTTAGTCCATTTTCTCAATCTTTTTAAAAGTAAAGAAATTTAGAGGAAAAAAAAAGTGTATTTAATGAATTTTTTGAAAATATAAAAAATATTCATAAATGAAAGAATTAAAAATTTTAAATATAATAAAAAAAAATAATATAGTTGGCAAATGATTTTTTTATACTTTCTTTTATTTTATCTCTCACTGTGATCATTTAAATAAGATATAAAGATTTTTTTTCCTGAATTATCACATGAATACTTTCATTTCTTTTTTCTCTTTTCTTTTCTATTTTTAATTATTTTTTCATTTCTTTTCTTTTTACTACGATACTTCCAACTGAACTGTTAGTACTCGAACTTACCCAAAGAGGCTAGAAAGTTCTCCAGTTTGCATAATGCTAGAAGGCCACTGATGACAGATTCACTCCATGTCTCCATGATAGGGAAATAAGAAAGGAAGAAGAAAGTTCCAAAATATCGCAAGAACATCATTGGATGACAATTGTTGGGGTGAATTATGAAGTGATTGGTACGTGTGTATTACACAGACTCATTTACGTGATATGTACATATCAAGTACATTACGAAATTTAAAATTTCACAACCGACAATAGTAGTAATACGAAATTTGAAATTTCACAACTGACGATAACAATGCTCTTAATGGATTAATTCAGTTGTCTATCTCCACTGTACAGAACTCCCGAGGGGAGTTGAGTGAACTAGGTGCATGTATAATGTCACCCACATCTTATTTGTTGACTTTTCCTAGATTTCTTGAAATTCACCTCCCATATACATAGGGTGAATAGGTGAAGTAAATGCAAATTGCAAGACCTGTTATACATGAAAAATGGACATTTAATTGAATTTACATAGATTAAACTCTTCTTATTAATAGCCCTAAAAGGTGGTGATTTGCATGGGTCACAGGGCATCAAGGATAACCCTAAAGGTGCTTAATAACATAAGAAAGGGGGAAAATTTTTGAGAGTAACAAAATGAGTAATTCTCATTACAATTTGATTTTTGAATATGTAGAGACATTCTTTCAACCTGGAGTTGCTTCTTCCAGCAACCCAGATTGATTAAATACAGTTCACCAGTAATCCCCGCAAGAGCAAGAACCATCCACAAAGTGGTGGAATCGGTTCCTATCCCTCATAACTATCTTACGACCTGTGATCTTTGAAATCAGTTTGGTCACAGCATGACAGTCTGAACACACCCGAAGGTTCTTGACAATCTTGATTGTAGTTTCTGGTTGAGTACTAATGAGCCCAAAAGCAATTGCAAGCTTCTCACTGTGAACTTCAAGTGATCGCTGTTTTTCACTGTGTCCAATATCTTGTAATACAGTATCCATCTGTGGGGTGTAACCATAAGCCTTGAGCCATCCATTGATCTCCTCCAGCATCATATAAATTTCGTTGCTTTTTGGGTGTTTCAAATCCCCAGCAAGGAATTCATGCACTTTATTGTTTACTTCAATGGAGCTACAACCCGGCTCCTTCTGAACTCCATTGTCTATCATCATGGACCTCACCCTTGCCACTCCATCCCAATTACCTGCAGCAGCATATATATTAGAAAGAAGAATATACGTTCCCGAATTTGCAAGATTTTGGCTAACAAGAAACTCCACAATTTCCTCTCCCAAAGCAATGTTTCCATAGAGCCTACAGGCACCAAGTAATGTTCCCCATATGACAGGATCGGGATCAATCTTCATCTTCTTGACAAGCTCATAAGCTTCTTCTAAATGCCCAGCTCGGCTGAGAAGATTCACCATGCATCCATAATGCTCAATCTTTGGTTCAATCCCGTATTCATCTTTCATTGAATGGAAAAAACTCCACCCCTCAGAGATCAATCCTGCATTAGCACAAGCACTCAAAATACCGATGAAGGTAATATCAGTAGGGTGGAGGCGCATCGGACTCATATTATTGAATAGCTGCAAAGCATCTTGACCGAATCCATGCATTGCATACCCAGCAATCATTGAATTCCAAGCAACGACATCCTTGTCCTTGATCTGATCAAAAACCAAGCGAGCGTCATCCAAACTACCACATTTACTATACATATCAATCAAAGCAGTTCCCAAATGAACATTGACCTGAATCCTGTTATTCTCAATATACGAATGAACCCATTTACCGGACTCCAGCGCGCCAAGCTGCCCACAAGCAGAGAGAACGGATAATAAAGTTACCTCATTAGGCTTCACTTTCACTGTTAACATTTTCCTAAAGAGGACCAAAGCCTCATTGGGTCTACCATGCTGAGTATAACCATGAATCATCACATTCCAACACACAACATCCCTCTCTACCATTCCATCAAACAATAATCGAGCGCTGTCAACGTTTCCGTGCTTAGCATAGCAAGTGATCATCGCAGTCAAAGAAACCAAACTCTTTTCAGGCATTGTATCGAACAATTGCTGCGCGGACAGGACATCACCGCCTCTTGCATACACGTCGAGAAGAGCCGTTCTAACATACGTATTGGAATCAAAGCCAAATTTGACGGCTTGGGAATGGAGGGCTTGTCCGGGTGTCAGAGGGCAAGATTTCAGGACAGCAGATAATGTGAATTCATTGGGTTCGACGCCGTGGGTTAGCATTTGGATATAGAACTCGAGGGCTTGCTCGTGCAGACTGTTCACGGCATGACTGTGGATAATGGCAGTGTAGAAGTAGACACTAGGGTTGTGGGTGCGGTTGAAGAGTAGGACGGAGTAATTGAGGAGGCCAAGAGAGGAGTAGGAACGCTGGAGCTTGAAGTTCAAGATTGGGTGCTGGTCAAGGCTGTGACGAATAAGGGATGCGTGGATTTGGAGGAGTTGGCTAACGCTTTTAGATTTGTCGATCAGTAATGTGAGTGTGTCTGGTGGTAGAGGATGGTGACGTTTGGTGGTGGTGGTGGCGGCGGCCAGAGAAGGTGGCGGGAGAGATGAGCGATTGGTGGTGGCTATTGGTGGAGTGGTGAAAAGGATGGTTGAGGACATGGCTTAGTTACACGTTTTTTGCAAATTTTTGTGATTCCATTAGACTGGCAAATGAATCTGGAAGGGTTCTCTTACAATTAGAATGATAAATTGTTAATTATGCATGCTTCCAATTAGGTTAGCGGCTAGCTTTCTATTACCATCTCGCACCAAGAAAAAGTCGTGTTACTGAATCTAGTTTGAGAGAAATTCAGTGATGGAAAATAGATAGTGATTCATACTTTTTTAAAAAATATTTTTAAAAATTTTATAATTAATTTTTTAAAAATTATAAAAATATATTTAGATATGATAATTTAAGTTATAAAAAATTAAAATTGATAACTTGTGATAGGCATATTTCATATTTTAAAATTAAAAATCTATTTTTGAATATAATTTTTTAAAATAGTTTCCGTAAGATGAATTTTTGGTATTTGGATGAGCCTTTTATTGTCAAGGAGGAGAATCAGTTTATAAAGAATAGATTTTGAGAAATTAATTTTATAAAATAATTTTAATAAAATAAATTATGAATGTTAAAAATAAATTATGACTGCTAAGTAATGACTCTACCAATCAAAAGAAGAGGATATATTTCATGATTGCAATACCTAGGCACTTAACAGTAGCGTTCTAGAACATGTATCAAGTCAATCATTTAAGGGATAATTAAAAATCAGTTACTTTTTTTTTATTTTACTTATTTTTCAAGTCATTTAAGGATAGACTAGGAATTACAAAAATGATATATTAAAAAATAAATATTAAAGGATATTAACGTTTATTATTTTACGGATTTTTTTTAAATTGTCTTTAATAAATTTGTAAAAAGATTATTTTATCTATTATTCTCATTTCTTCCTCGTTCAAACTCTATATTATATACATATATAGACAAAATGTGTGTGTATGTATATCTATATGTAGTATATATACATGCGTGTGTATGTGCGTGTGTATATCTCACATATTTATATGTGTATAGAGTTAATTACATTTATATATACAATTAGATATTATTAATCTGTAACTGAATTTTAATTGGAAAGAAGTAAAAAATGAAAGAACTGCTATAAATCACAGCCTCATCCCTTTATCACACTATTAAAAATGGTTGTTACAAGGGATCGATTTTCCCTATATAATATATAAAATAGTGCTTGATATGTACGCAATAGAGAAAAGGTCGATTCTCACTCCTTTTTTTCTCTACATTCTCTTTCTTTTTTCTTTCTTAGACTACTTATTGTACTCTTTTTGTATAGACAGAAAAATATCAACAACCATGACCCCCACCAAGTTGGTTATTCACTTTCTCAAGTGACTCGAGTGTAACTCTCACAATGTTAGGATAAAACTAAAAAACGTAAGGTGCAATTTACACGACATTTGATGCAACTCACATAATGCTATGCACTAATTCAATTTGATATTATTATTCTAAATATGGTGTAACATTCACAACGTTAAGATGCAACTCTTTAATATGTAATGTGTAACTTACACAATGTTAGTGCAATTTACATAATACTGAACAATTCAATTTGATATTATTCTTCTAAACCTAGTGCAACCTTCATAAATATCATAAACATTCAATTTTGTCTCTAATTTTAGCTCAATCATATATGGACTTAGGTTTTCTCACAAACAAACAATTTATATTAAACTAATATTAATGCCCATTCATTCTTTAGCCACATCACAAATCCAAACTTCAACTATTTGAAAATGTTTATATTTAGTTTTAGCTTATATGAATTTAGGTTTTCTTCAATCCAATCTTTAATAGATTTAAAATTATGAAATGAATTGGTAAAAAATGAAGATAAATCATCAAGTTTGGGGATAGAGAGGTAAAGTAGATCTTCAAAATTCTTAATTTTTGAAGGTTGATTGTTGAGGTCATTTTCAACGATGAGATCACACAAAAACTCCACCATCTTTAAGCAAAAATATTAGAATTTTTCACATAAATCTCATAACTTTGTGAAAGAAAAATAAATCTCCATCGAGGCTTTGTGAATGTGAGCCAATTAAACCAAGTTATATTTTTAGTAGGATTTGATTTATTTTAATCCTAATGAAACTAGGAATCCTTGTCCTAGTGGGAGAAGTATTTTTATTTAACTAAGATTAAAAGTCCTAATTAAATTAGGGTTAGGCTTAATAATTTTTTTATATATATATGGATGTAAGCTCGTTATGAGTGTGACCACAAAAAGCCGAAAGAATGAGGCTTTGCCGCAAGACCTCCAGCCGCATAAAGGAGGTTCTATTTTCTTAACTAATGCCATTTAGCCACTGTTCAAGCTTTTGAATAACAGTTTGTTTTCATCCTTTCTTTTGGGTCATGTGTTTCTTTATACTTCAGCCTTTTTTAAATTGTGGTGTTGCAGTGGGGGAGCCGTGTGCTTGTCATGAAATATTGAATAGTTGTTTTTTTTTATTTCAATATAGTTTGATTGTTTTTGGGTCCAACAATTGGTATCAGAGCTTGGTTATTTTTTTTTTGATTCGTGAAGATGACTTCAATTATTTGTACGGTATATAAATTTGATGGGAAATCTCCTTTTTATATTTGGGAGAATACGATAATTACTTTTTTTGGTTCAAGTGGTTTGACGATGAAATTCATTAAGGAAGAGCTTGCAGCAGATGCAGATGAGGCAACAAGGCAAGTACACTTCAAAACTTTAAATTGTATTCATCAAGCTTTAGATATTTCTGTTCTTAGTAAAATTTCTCATGTTCAGTCTGCGAAACAAGCATGGGATATTCTTACAAAAATATATGTTGGTGTTGATAAGGTGAAAAAGGCTAGATTATAAAAATTGCATAGAGATTTTGAGTTGTTGCAGATGGAAAAATCAGAAACTATTTCTGAGTATTTTTCGCCGACCACATCACTTGTTAATGAGATGAGGACTAATGGTAAATAAATAACAGACCGTCAAATTGTTGAAAAAATTCTTCGAAGCTTGACACTGCGGTTTGAATATAAAGTGACAGTTATTGAAGAGTCGGCTAACTTGGAGTCCATGACAGTGGATGAATTACAAGGTTCGTTGACAGTTCATGAACAATGCTTGAATGAGAGATCAAAAAATTCTGTGGAGGAAGCTTTGCAAGCTCAATTAAATTTAAAGAATGAAAAAAGCGAGTCTCAGAATAATGGAGGATTTAATCAACGTTCTCAAGGCTACCAGAATAGAGGGCAGAATCACAACAATAGAGGAGGCAGAGGCAATAATGGGCAAAACAGATTTAGTGGAGGAAGAGGCAGAGGCAACTAGTGGCAGAACAACAATCAGTGGCAAAATAATAATTGGCAGCACAGACCAGTCCAAGGAAGAGGGGATGGTAACAATTCTAATCCACAATCTCATAAATCTAATATTCAATATTTTAATTGTGGCAAGTTTGGGCATAAGAAATCTGAGTGCAGATCTAGAAGGCCAAATAATAGAGATCATCAAGCTAATGTTGCTGAAAATAATCCTTGTGGTAATAATGAAGTAGAAACCGTGTTGTTGGCTTGTAATGTTGTGGATAATGATGATGGTGCTAAGTGGTATTTAGACACTGGCTGTAGTAATCACATGTGTGGTGAGAAAGACATGTTTTCTAATTTGGATTAGTCCATTCGATCAGAGGTAAAGTTTGAAAATAATTCAAAGATACCTATGATGGGTAAAGGCAGAATAGCAATCAGATTAAAGAATGGGTCTCACAAGTATATTTCAGATTTGTTTTATGTACCAGGTTTAAAACAAAATTTGTTGAGTATGGGGAAACTTTCAGAAAGAGGTTATGATATGCGAATCCACCATGGAGTTTGCACAATCAATGATGACCGTATGGGGCTAATAGCAAAGGTAAACATGAGTCCAAATCGTTTATTTCCATTGAGTATTAAATGTGAGAATTTACCTTGCTTTAGTTCTATGATTGATGATGATAGTTGGTTATGGCATATGCGGTTTGGGCATGTAAATTTTGGTAGTCTTAATTTTCTTGATAGAAAACATTGGGTTTCTGGTTTGCCTGTTATAGATATCCCAAATAGAGTTTCTGAAACTTGTGTTATAGGAAAGAAACATAGAGATGTGTTTCCTACAGGAAATTCATGGAGAGCCAAGAGGCCTTTGGAGTTGATACACTCAGATTTGTGCTCAGTAGAGGTACCTTCTAATGGTGGTAGTAGATACTTTATTACTTTTATTGATAATTTTAGTAGAAAAGTATGGGTTTATTTTTTGCAACATAAATCTGATGCTTATGATACTTTTAAAAAATTCAAGGCTTGTGTTGAAAAGCGAAGTGCATTTCAAATCAAAATTTTGAGAACTGACAGGGGTACAAAATATCTTGTTTGTGATGATTTTTTGGAGACACATGGTATTAGGCATCAGTTGACTGCTAGATATATTCCACAGCAAAACGGAGTGGCGAAAAGAAAGAATAGAACTACTATGGATATGGTTAGATGCATGTTGAAATTTAAAAAATTTGCCTAAAGGATTTTGGGCTGAAGCGGTTGCTTGTGCTATTTATGTTTTGAATATGTGTCCTACTAGAAGTGTTTCTAACAAAACCCCGCAGGAAGCTTGGAGTGGACAGAAGCCTGTCATTAAACACCTAAGGGTGTTTGGAAGCATTGCATATGCTCATGTGCCAGATCATCTCAGAAAGAAACTTGATGATAAAGGTGAAAAATGTATTTTTATTGGCTACAGTCAATTGTCAAAAGCTTACAAGTTGTATAATCCAATAACAGAAAAGGTGGTTATTAGTCGTGATGTGACTTTTGATGAGCAAGGAGTTTGGGATTGGTCTCAGAATGATCAAATCCAACCACCTTTAATTTTTAATAATGCAGATTCACAGATTGAAGTACAGAATGAGCCTCAGATTAGTGATCCTCCATCTTCAGATGTGTCATCCCCTCATGCAGAGTCTTCTAGGCGTCCTCAACGCCATCGTCACTTGCCTGCTTGCTTACAGGATTATGTTGGTGGTAATGATAATGAGCCAACTGATGAAGATTTGGTGAATTTTGCTTTATTTGCAGATTGTGATTCAGTGACTTTTGAATTGGCCTCTCGTGATGATCATTGGATTAAAGCCATAGATGATGAGATCCATGCAATTGAGAAAAACAACACATAGGAACTTACTACTCTTCCTAGTAGTAAGAAACCAATTGGTGTGAAGTAGGTGTACAAGACAAAGTATAAGCCCAATGGTGAGGTAGATCGCTTTAAAGCGAGATTGGTGGCTAAAGGTTACAAACAAAAGCCAGGTATTGATTATTTTGAGGTGTTTGCTCCTGTTGCTAGACTTGATACAGTTCGTATGTTTGTTTCTTTTGCTGCTCAAAATAATTGGAGAATTTTTCAAATGGATGTTAAATCTGCTTTCTTAAATGGTATACTTGAAGAAGAGGTTTATGTTGAGCAACCTGCTGGCTATGTGATAAAAGGGCATGAAAATAAAGTTTTTAGATTGAATAAGGCCTTGTATGGATTGAAGCAAGCACTTAGAGCGTGGTATATACGCATTGATTCTTATTTTATTGAGCATGGTTTTGAGAGATGTCCTTATGAGCATACTTTATATGTCAAGTCTAATTCACATGTTGATATTCTTATTGTGTGCTTATATGTTGATGATTTGATATTTATTGGCAATAATTCAAAGTTGATTTCAGAATTCAGGGAGGCTATGATAGCTCACTTTGAGATGACAGATATGGAACTAATGTCTTATTTTCTTGGCATTGAGGTTATTCAAACAGATGGTGGAATTTTTATTTCATAGAAAAAGTATACTAGTAATATTCTGAAAAGGTTTAGGATGGACAAGTCCAATCCAATTTTGACTCCAGTTGAGGAGATGTTGAAGTTGGTGAGAGATGGAACATGTGATCTTGTGAATCCAACCTACTTTAAAAAGTTGGTAGGAAGCTTGACATATTTGACTTCTACTAGGCCAGATATTGTGTTTAGTGTTGGATTAATTAGCAGATTTATGGAGACTCCACATCAATCTCACTTGCAAGTTGCTAAACGAATTTTGCGATACATTAGAGGTACACAAAGTGATGGTATTTTTTACTCATCCTCTAACAGTTTGGAACTTGTTGGATATACAGATAGTGAATGTGCATGTGATACTGAGATGCGAAAAAGTACTTCAGGATATGTCTTCCATCTTGGTTCTGATGTATTTTCTTGGTCTTCTAAAAAGCAGCAAGTTGTTGCTCTTTCAACAGTAGAGGCAGAGTACATTGTAGCAGGGAATACTGCTACTCAAGTAGTTTGGTTATGGTGGATGCTTGGTATTCTACAACACAAGCAGGATGGACCAACAACAATATTTTGTGATAGCAAGTCAGCCATTGCATTGACGAAGAATCCAATTTTTCATGGGAGAAGCAAGCACATTGATATCAAGTTTCACTTCATTTGTGACTTGGTAAATAACAAGGAGATCCAGCTTGAATTTTGTCTTTCTGAAGAACAAGTTGCAGATATTTTTACAAAGCCGCTCAAAACAGATTCTTTTTTGAAGTTGAAGAGATTGCTTGGCATGGTGAAGCTTGAAGACCTTGGTTTAAGGGAGGCAATGTGAGTCAATTAAACCAAGTTATATTTTTAGTAGAATTTGATTTATTTTAATCCTAATGAAACTAGGAATCCTTGTCCTAGTGGGAGAAGTATTTTTATTTAACTAAGATTAAAAGTCCTAATTAAATTAGGGTTAGGCTTTATAATTATATATATATATATATATATGGATGTAAGCTCGTTATGAGTGTGACCACAAAAGGCCGAAAGAATGAGGCTTTGTCGCAAGACCTCCAGCCGCATAAAGGAGATTCCGTTTTCTTAACTAATGCTATTTAGCTACTGTTCAAGCTTTTGAATAACAGTTTGTTTTCATCATTTCTTTTGGGTCATGTGTTTCTTTATACTTCAGCCTTTTTTCAATTGTGGTATTGCAGTGGGGGAGGCCGTGTGCTTGCCATGAAATATTGAATAGTTATTTTTTTTTATTTCAATATAGTTTGATTGTTTTTGGGTCCAACAGTGAACAAAGGAACAAATGCTTCTACTATGAGGGAAAGGGTGTTGCGGTAATGGTGGAAGTTGACGTTGGGACCCATTGGTCTTATGTTGTGTAGAAAGATTTATCTGTGTGAGATAATGAGAGACTAGAACTTGTGTAAAATAAAGAAGGAATGTTAATTTTGTCTTTTAATACAAGGATATTTTGTTACACAAAATATGAAAAAGATAAAATTGATGTTTTTTTAATTTTTTTGATATTTTCTCGATCAATATAGTCTATAAAAATAGATTTTTATGTAAATCAAAGTCTGTCACTAATTAACTCCTAAATTTAAGTCAAATAAGTAACTGAATTTTAACCGTCCGATCAGAAATCAAGTCAACAAATAAATAAAACAATCCAAATATCCAATCACATACCTTACGGCTGTAGTGGTAGAATCAATGATATCAATTAATGAGGCTGCTAGGTTCATTTAGGTAAAAAGAAAGAAAGAATGTTGTCAAAAAAAGAACTGTCATTGTCTTATTTTATTTTTTATTTGCTGTAGTTTAACGTTTTCCTGTTCTATTTTTTTTTTACAATAAAAGAATTATTAGGCCCGCAAGCCCGGGCCGGCTTGCCTTCGAACTTAGGACCGGATTAGGACTTTACTTTTGAACTCGGCTCAGTCTGGCTTGCTATTTTGGCGGGAATCCAAAATGATCCGAACGGACTTTGCATCCTAAGTGGATACATTAGATGAGAGTGAAATTTAGACAATACATATCCATGATATGAGACAAGTATGTCACTAGTATTTCATTTTTCATTTTATTTGTAGAAATTATATAACTTATAACTAAATATTGTTTAAATTCTAATTTATTAAAAATAGTAAGCCTATCAAAATGGACGAATTCTAAATGAGTTGGGTCAAATATGGGTTAAATTCATATTTGACCAAAATTTAATGGATTAAATATGAGCGGGTAAAATATGAGTTAAGTTAACCCAAATTCAACCAATTAATCTATATTTGATCTTTTCTTATTATATATTTTTATTTTATACCCCATCAAGTTTAAATTTTTTTTAAATTTTTTTTTTTTTAAATATGTAAAAGTATCTCTAAGTCCTTAAAATTACATGGGTCAAGTTTTGATCCTTGGTCTTTACTTAGTCTTTAAATACTTATTTCATGTCATTAAACTAATAATTCCTGACAAGTGATATTCATATTCGATACGTTGAATCAAAATAATGTTATTTTTGTCGAAAAAAAACAAAAATATTAACTAATTTATTTTTATTTCCAATGGCAAGAAATAAATTAAAGTAACAATTTAATTAAATTTCAAGAGAATATTAATATGGATAATCAAGTTCAATAATCAACTTTGGTAGTTTTCTATACAGGTTTAAAGAAGAATTTCTTTTCTAAAACATTATTTATTATATGTATACTTGTATACATATATGTTTGTGTGTATATATTGAATAAAAGTCTAATTTTATCAATAAGACCCCATAAAAACTCCAAAAAAATTAATTATATTAAAAGAACTTTATTTCATAATTTTTTGTATTGCTTAATTTATATTTTATAAATTTTATTAGAATTACTCAATTATTAAATTATATAAGAACTCTATTATTAGAATTTTATTAAACATACACATCTCTCCTATTTGAATACTATTATAATTTTATATTATAAAAATATATATTTGTATATATGAAACAAAACATTTAAAACATATATATATATATGATGTTTATTAGAGTTTTATTATATATTTTAATATATATAGATATATATTTTTTAAAAATTTCATTTGGAGTAATCGCTTTAGGCCTCCAATTGTTTTGAGCCGATCTTAAACCTTCACTGTTACAATCCCTTTTAGCTATCAAGCTCTATTGTCCACAATTTTTACTGCCATCAATAACTAATAAACACAATCATCATTGGTGTTTTAGAGACAAAAAGAGAATAAGTGAGACAGAGAGAACAGTTGAAATGAGATCGTGTGAAATGAAAGTAGGGTACCAATTATAATTCAATTCATTGATTATCCATTTTTTATCCATATAAAAAATTAATTTTATAATTTATATTTAGTCTATATTTTAAATAAATTACTCAAAAATTATTAATTATTGAACGAGTTGGTAAATTTAAATAAAAATTGTCATCTCTAAAAAAATAATAAAAATGTAACAAATAAAATGAAACAAGTAAATTAAAGAATTAACAAAATCATTTTTCTTTACGAAGTCAATAGGTATCTCAATTCAATCATCTTAGGCCCAGATCGAATTGATAACTATGAATGATGGATAAACATGCAATGGGATTGGGCTAGATTGGCTTGAACGACGCCGCCTAATCAAGGGAATAAACGACGTCGTGCTATCGAATGCTTAAAGCCAAAACCCCTAAACCCTGGACTATTTTGATTTCAGAATTTACAGACGCAGAAAAACCATGGCTTGGCGATGCGGATCTCTTTCCAGGTCGCTGATTTCCACCGCGAGGGCATCAACAGTCCGTTCCTCCCCATCCCTCCCGCGCCTCCGCCCAACAACACCACTTCACGGCCATTGCCTTCAGTCTCGCCGCTTACTCAACACCAACCTCAGGTATGTTGCTCCGCCACTTCTAGTTCTAGTGTTTTATCAACTCAAATCTCCATTTCTCTCCTCTTGTGAATTCTTACGGTTTGTGCTCTTTCTCTTAATCTCAAGGACTATCGGAGCGTTAGGGTGCACTCAATCATTACTTCCTCTGCATAGCGTGGTGGCCGCCACTCGTCTGACGTCGCACATCGCCGTCGACGCGCGGGCGTGTTGCGAATTGTCTCAGGGTACCTTTTTCTGTCGTACTTTTCAGGAGCGTTAATTTTCTGATCTCTTTGCGAGTCTTACTATTTGTCATGTTGATCTGTGGACAATACTGTCCACATTAATCATTTCAACTAATTCATCTCCCTAATATATGTAGTAATCTGAATATATATATATATATATATATATATATATATATATATATATATACTGAGAATAAATACATATATGTATATATACTGTAATATGAATTAAACAGAATAAATAAACACTGTTATAATAATCAAAACAGAATGGAAATACAATAAAACTCACTGTATTTGGAATTAACTAGAATGTAAATCCGAGCCTTGTGAAATTCACAATTTCCTTAAGACGAATTTGCTCCCTCTCGGTGCTCAAGGTGATGAGCAATCGTCTCCCAAGATAGAACGGATTTCGATTCTAAAGAAGCAGCACTTCTATCTTTAGAACCCTACGAACACAACAATGGCAGCACTCGAACTAGACTTATACAGACTATGCAGAGAGAGAGAGAGAATGCAATAAATCGGATGGGATGATATGCAATGGAGGTCTGGTATTTATAGGCTTCTTCATGACTGTTTGGTACAGTCATGAAGGTTCAGTTGTGTCTGTTCGCCATGAACAGACACAGGGAAGATGACTGTTCAGTCAAACCAACACCATCGCAAAACGACGGCGTTTAGGACTCCCAACGGTAACCGTACGCATGTCACAAAACGATTGCGTTTTGGACTCCCAACGGTAACCTTACGCATGACGTAAAACGACAGCGTTTCGGAATCCAAATGGTAACTTAAACGCAAATTTAAAACGACTGCGTTTTCTGGTTTGAAAATTTTAAATAAATTTTCTCCAAAAAGATATATATACACAACAAGCCCAAGCCCAAGCCCAAGCCCAGGCCCAGGCCCAGGCCCAGAACCCAGAACCCCGAACCCGAACCCGAACCCGACCCGGCCCGGCCCGGGGCGGCGGCGGCGGCGCGCGCGCGTGTGTGGTGGTCCAAGCATTTGCTTAGGTCCTCCCTCTTCCACAAAATTGGGGTGCCCCTTGGGGCCCAAACCCCAAAGCAAGGTATGTGTATATATACTCTTTAACAGCCTTGTTTCCATCCTATGTGGGACACAAGCTTTTGCACAAGTTTCAAGGCTCACAAGTTTCAAGGCTTAGTTACCATTCCCAAGTGGTGATGTTTGGAGGCAATTTCTCATTCACCCCTTAATGGTTTTGAGCAACCCAATATTTAATCTTTATCTCCTCATGGAGGAGAACACATTCCCATGTGGACCCACTAAAATTAATTTGTGGGACCCACTTTAATTTTAGCTCAAAGTTAGCTATTTATTATGCTCAAACCCATTATTTTCCAACAATCCCCCACATGAATGAAATTGACTGAAAGTAATGCAAATGATATGCAGACACTAGTTCGAGTATAGTGGAAAAGTTACTGCATTGGGTTAAGTAGCCTACTGGCTTTGAACTTGCCCTAGTGAACGACTATTGGATTTACTTAGCTAATCAGTAGACATGAGGTCTTTGAACTGTCAGCCGTTTGTGTAAATCAAGACAATAGAAATCACACAGTACCCTCTCGGACATAGTTGGTTCTCACGTTTGTGTTCATTTTGGCCTTGAACACCTCTTGGTTCTGTGAGTGTTTTAGAGAATTCAGCCTTTCAAATTCTCATAGAAGTGGCCCCTTCTTACTCACATAGGTGATTTCTATGTAGAGTATCCTGCAATACCCGACTTGGACATCTTTCCAAGATATAGAGATCATTAAAAGCGTAACTTATCCTTGGTTCTCGCAGCAGATGTGCACTGTCTCATCATAGGAATGGTTAGGAGTAAATATCTCCTCAGTGCGTACTGAGTTGTTTCATAGTTCGGTTGGCCCTTTGAACCTAGATCTTGGGATCTCCAGTCAACTAGGTTGGGTTGCCACTATGACAACTCTTGTTTAGACATAGGCTTTAAACCCATTCCCTTCGATGAACTTTCCACTTGCTCTCGTGTTAGGCCTTTTGTAAGTGGATCCGCAATATTATCTTTTGACCTTACATAGTCAATGGTGATAATTCCATTCGAGAGCAATTGTCTAACAGTATTATGTCTTCGACGTATGTGTCGTGACTTACCGTTATACATATGACTTTGTGCCCTTCCAATTGCTGATTGACTATCACAATGGATACAAATAGCGGGCATTGGTCTTGACCAATTTGGAATATCCTCTAAGAAATTGTGAAGCCATTCGGCTTCTTCTCCAGCTTTATCTAAAGCAATGAATTCAGATTCCATTGTAGATCTAGCAATACATGTTTGTTTGGAGGATTTCCAAGACACAGCTGCACTTCCTAGAGTAAAAACATATCCACTTGTGGATTTGGTGTCTTTTGAATCAGATATCCAATTAGCATCACTATACCCTTCAAGGACAGCTGGATATCTCGTGTAGTGCAGTCCATAATTTTGGGTATATTTTAAATATCCCAAAAGTCTTATTATTGCTTTCCAGTGATTGTTTCCAGGATTACTCGTAAATCGACTAAGCTTACTCACTGAATATGCTATATCAGGTCGAGTGCAGTTCATGACATACATTAAGCTGCCTATTATACGAGAGTACTCTAATTGAGATATGCTTTCTCCAATATTTTTCGCAAGATGAAGACTTACATCCACTGGTGTCTTTACAGGATTTATGTTATACTTCTTGAACTTATCAAGTAATGTCTCAATGTAATGAGATTGTGATAAAACAAGTCCATCAGACATTCTAGAAATTTTTATTCCTAAAATGGTGTCTGCGACACCTAAGTCTTTCATATCAAATCTATTGGATAACATTTGTTTTGTAGCATTTATCATATCAATGGTGCTACCTAAAATTAGCATATCATCAACGTAAAGACATAAGATGACATATCCTTTTTGAGTGGTTTTGACATATACACATTTGTCACACTCATTGATCTTGAATCAATTTGACATCATTACATTGTCAAATTTCTCATGCCATTGTTTTGGTGCTTGTTTTAATCCATAGAGGGATTTGACAAGCTTGCATACTTTCCTTTCTTGTCCAGAAGCAATGAACCCTTCGGGTTGTTCCATATATATTTCTTCATCTAACTCACCATTTAAGAAAGCAGTTTTCACATCCATTTGATGTATTTCTAATCCATTTAAAGCTGCTATCGCAATCAACATACGAATAGATGTGATTCTAGTAACTGGTGAGTAAGTATCGAAATAATCTAATCCTTCCCTTTGCTTATAGCCTTTGACCACAAGTCTTGCTTTATATTTCTCTATTGACCCATCAGCTTTCATCTTCTTTTTAAAGATCCATTTGGACCCTAATGGTTTGGAACCAGGTGGAAGATCCACTAATTCCCACGTATGATTTTGCATGATGGATTCAATTTCACTATTGATTGCTTCTTTCCAATATGAAGCTTCGGGAGAGGACATTGCTTCCTTGAACGTTTGAGGATCATTTTCCAACAAATATGTTAGAAAATCAGGTCCAAAGGACGTTGATTTCTTTGCTCTCTTGCTACGTCTAGGTTCATCAATTATAGACTTTTGGTCTATACTTTCATGATTATTACTAACTGTAGCTTCTAGAGGCCTTTTCTGTAAACTTGATTCATGTGTCATGTTATAAGGAAATACATTTTCAAAAAATGAAGCATCCCTTGACTCAATAATTGTATTAACATGCACATCAGGAATCTCAGATTTATGCACAAGAAATCGATATGCACTACTGTTATTTGCATAACCAATGAATACACAATCAATGGTTTTTGGTCCTATCTTAACCTTTTTAGGTTTAGGAACTGCCACTTTAGCTAGACACCCCCACACTCTTAAGTATTTATAGCAAGGTCTATGACCTTTCCATAATTCATAAGGTGTTTTATGAGTTTTCTTATGAGGTACTTTGTTGAGAATATAATTAGCGGAAAGCAAAGCTTCCCCCCACAAATTCTGGGGTGAACCAGAACTTAACAACATAGCATTCATCATCTCTTTTAATGTTCGGTTTTTGCGTTCAGCAATACCATTAGATTGAGGTGAATAAGGAGCGGTAGTTTGGTGAATTATTCCATGTTCTGAACAGAACTCCTCAAAAGGTGATTCATATTCACCACCTCTATCACTTCTTATTGCCTTGATCTTTTTGCTAAGTTGATTCTCAACTTCATTCTTGTAATGTTTGAACATTTCTATAGCCTCATCTTTACTTCTTAGCAAATATACATAACAGTATCTAGTGCAATCATCAATAAAAGTAATAAAATACTTTTTTCCCCCTCTAGTTTGCACAAACTTTAAGTCACAGATATCACTATGAATTAAATCTAGAGGTTCAGTACTTCTTCCAACAGAATGGAAGGGTAATCTTGTCAATTTAGATTCCACACAAGTTTCACATTTGTGATTAGGATTAATATCAAATTTAGGCAAAAATTTTAAGTTAATTAATCTACGTAAAGTATCATAATTAACATGTCCTAATCTAGCATGCCAAATATTTGAAGACTCAACCAAGTAAGAAGAAGAAGCATTATTATTATTATTAATAGATTTTGGTACAATAGTCATAACATTCATCTTAAACAACCCCTCAGTCAGATAACCCTTTCCCACAAACATCTCATTCTTAGTGAGTACAAATTTGTCAGACACAAAGACTAACTTGAAGCCATTCTTGCTAAGCAATGATCCAGAGACCAAGTTCTTTCGAATGTCAGGCACATGAAGCACATCGTTGAGAGTGAGTTCTTTGCCAGATGTCATTTTCAGTATCACCTTTCCACGTCCTTCAACCTTGGAACTTGAAGAATTACCCATGAAGAGTTGTTCTTCTTGCTCAACAGGTTTGTAGGTAGAGAACATCCATTTGTTTGAGCAAATGTGGCGTGTAGCCCCAGTGTCTACCCACCATTCCTTGGGGTTTCCCACCAAGTTACAT
This sequence comes from Nyssa sinensis, assembly GCA_008638375.1. NCBI lineage: Eukaryota > Viridiplantae > Streptophyta > Magnoliopsida > Cornales > Nyssaceae > Nyssa > Nyssa sinensis. Next base: position 50,937,431 of record CM018043.1, on the reverse strand, counting down.
TTGGAAACAACGGCGGAAAGATTCATCTCACCAACATCAATTGAAAGCCTATCACCTTCTGTCATGTTTGCTTGAGCATTTGGTTTCCTTAAGTTCTTAGGTTTGCGACAGTCCTTTGAACGATGTCCTTGCTTACCACAGTTGTAGCATTTCCCTTTGAACTTTTTAGAAACTTGAGAAGGACCCTCTCCTTCACGCTTCCTTTTATTCTTTGAGCCTTGTTCAACAACATTTGCCTTAGCCCCCATGGAATGATTTCCATTCTTCTTTTCAGACCCTCGGTTGTCTTCTTCAATTCTTAATCTCACTATCAACTCTTCAAGATTCATCTCTTTGCGTTTGTGCTTGAGATAATTCTTAAAGTCTTTCCATGATGGTGGCAATTTCTCAATCACAGCAGCCACTTGAAATGAATCACTTAGAGTCATTCCTTCAGCATGGATGTCATGAAGGATCACTTGTAGATCTTGAACTTGGCTTATTACCTTTTTATGGTCTACCATCTTGTAGTCAAGAAATTTGCCAACTATGAATTTCTTCATGCCAGCATCTTCAGTTTTGTATTTCTTGTCCAAAGATTCCCATAATTGCTTTGCTGTTTTGATTGAATAATATACATTATATAATGTATTATCCAATCCATTTAAAACATAATTTCTACACAAGAAATCTGCATGTTTCCATGCATCAACAGCAGCCACTTTCTCCTTGTCAGTTTCTCCTTCAGCAAGTATAGGAGAATCTTCATGAAGGAACCTTGCCAAATTCAAGGTTGTGAGATAAAAGATCATCTTTTGTTGCCAATGTTTGAAATCTGTTCCATTGAACTTTTCAGGCTTTTCTCCATGAGACACATTCTTGGTGGGGGCAGTGCTTGTAGGTGCATTGCTTGTAGAGGCCATTTCTGTTACAAAAACAGAAAGTTTTGTCTCAATTATTTATTAACCAAAAATCTACTAAACAAAAGTTGATAAGTAGAACAAAATCTACTAAACAGAAATTAATAAGTAGAACAAAATCTACTAAACAGAATTTTAATAAGTAGAACAAATTCCACTTAAACAGAACTGCTTTTATAAAACAAAGAAGTTTATAAAAACAGATTCAATGTTTTATAAAACAGTGAAAACAATGAAATAGATTCAATGTTTATAAAACAGTTAATATTTTATTAAACAATGAAACAGATTCAATGTTTAATAAAAAACCAGTGAGTAGTATAAACAATATATATATATATATATATATATATAACCAGATTCTAGTTTAAACAATATATATATTACAACAGTATGTATATATATATATAAACAGATTCAATAGTATATATATAAACAGTACTATATATTTATATATATAATAAACTAGTACTGTATTTAATAATTAACAGTACTATATATATATATATATCAATTAACAGTACTATATTAAATAAGAAACAGTACTATAACAGTAATATTTATATAATAATATAAATAACAACAGTAGTATATAATATAATCAAACAGTACTATGTATAACAGTACTGTATATACATATATATATATAACTTATGACAGTCCAGTATGTATAATATATAACAGTATATTATCACAGGAAAAATCGAAATTCGTCTTAAGATTGTAGTAATCTGAATATATATATATATACTGAGAATAAATACATATATGTATATATACTGTAATATGAATTAAACAGAATAAATAAACACTGTTATAATAATCAAAACAGAATGGAAATACAATAAAACTCACTGTATTTGGAATTAACCAGAATGTAAATCCGAGCCTTGTGAAATTCACAATTTCCTTAAGACGAATTTGCTCCCTCTCGGTGCTCAAGGTGATGAGCAATCGTCTCCCAAGATAGAACGGATTTCGATTCTAAAGAAGCAGCACTTCTATCTTTAGAACCCTACGAACACAACAATGGCAGCACTCGAACTAGACTTATACAGACTATGCAGAGAGAGAGAGAGAGAATGCAATAAATCGGATGGGATGATATGCAATGGAGGTCTGGTATTTATAGGCTTCTTCATGACTGTTTGGTACAGTCATGAAGGTTCAGTTGTGTCTGTTCGCCATGAACAGACACAGGGAAGATGACTGTTCAGTCAAACCAACACCATCGCAAAACGACGGCGTTTAGGACTCCCAACGGTAACCGTACGCATGTCACAAAACGATTGCGTTTTGGACTCCCAACGGTAACCTTACGCATGACGTAAAACGACAGCGTTTCGGAATCCAAATGGTAACTTAAACGCAAATTTAAAACGACTGCGTTTTCTGGTTTGAAAATTTTAAATAAATTTTCTCCAAAAAGATATATATACACAACAAGCCCAAGCCCAGGCCCAGAACCCAGAACCCCGAACCCGAACCCGGCCCGGCCCGGTTCGGTTCGGTGCGGTGCGGGGCGGGGCGGCGGCGGCGGCGCGCGCTCGTGTGTGGTGGTCCAAGCATTTGCTTAGGTCCTCCCTCTTCCACAAAATTGGGGTGCCCCTTGGGGCCCAAACCCCAAAGCAAGGTATGTGTATATATACTCTTTAACAGCCTTGTTTCCATCCTATGTGGGACACAAGCTTTTGCACAAGTTTCAAGGCTCACAAGTTTCAAGGCTTAGTTACCATTCCCAAGTGGTGATGTTTGGAGGCAATTTCTCATTCACCCCTTAATGATTTTGAGCAACCCAATATTTAATCTTTATCTCCTCATGGAGGAGAACACATTCCCATGTGGACCCACTAAAATTAATTTGTGGGACCCACTTTAATTTTAGCTCAAAGTTAGCTATTTATTATGCTCAAACCCATTATTTTCCAACAATATATAGGTTTTGTTGGCCATGATTGAGGGTCCTGTTTCGCTGCTGCTCTTGTTTTTTCTTTTACTTCCATTTGGACTTTATTCTGTGTATCTTTTTTACTACACTCAGACGGTCAGACACTTAAACTTGATTTTTTAGATGTTTTATTCCCATTATGGTCCCGGTAGATTCTGTGAGAGCTTTCGTGTATTTTTTCTTATATACATCTTGGTTTGTTCCCATGTTCTGGAACAAGTGTTGGACCTATTGGTTGAGGGATTTTACTAGTTTTACTTCTTGATAATGTTTTGGATGATATTTGTAGGTCTAATGTTCTTGGCCTCTAGTTACTTCTATTTACCTTTTGGCTCTACTTCTGTTAGCATTTCTGACTATTAGGGACGGACCAGTGCATCTTCCATTTTTAATGTGTCTGTGTGCCCTGGTGTTTTGGTCTCTGTTTTTGCTGTAATTGGAGGTAAATTGTTCATTGAGGGAAGAGGTAATGGAGAGGAGCCAATTTCTCAGAATCAGTGATCGATGAAGATTAGGATCATAACATGGAATTTAAGGGGTCTAAATGACCCAGATAAAAGAAGGGTAGTGAAGGGCTTATTAAGGGAGTGGAAAGCTTTGGTTGTGTGCCTCCAGGCGACTAAGATGGATGAGGTATCTGTTAGGGTAGTTAGAAGTATATGAGGAGGAAGGTGGTGGATGGAATGACATTTCTTGGCTGCAAAAGGATCAGTGGAGGGGGTGTTTTAGTTATTTGGAACTCAAGGGCAGTGGTCCTGATAAGAAAAGTGGACAGGCAGGTTGTCTGCATCTTGCTTGTTTGAGATGAAAAATGAAAATCTTTCTTGGGCATTCAATAGGGTGTATGGCCCTGTTATTGAAGCAGACAGGTCCCTATTCTGGGGTGAGCTGCAGCAAGTGGGTGCTAGTTGGAGGGGCCCCTGGTGTTTTAGGGGAGACTTCAATGTAGTTAGGTTCCCGACAGGAAAACATTGGGCCAGGCAATTAATCAGGGCTGTGAGGGACTTCTCACTGTTTATCAACATGCAGAAATCGATTTATTTACCTATGGAGGGAGGCATATTTACGTGGTCAAGAGGGAGAGAGCAGGCTGCTATGTCGAGGTTAGATGGATTCCTGCTTTCCCCCACTTTTGAATAGCATTTTCATGGGGCTTCTCAATCTTGCCTTCCCAAACCTATTTCTGGCCACTTTCCAATTCTGTTAGATTGTGGGGGAATTAGGAGGGTAGAACACGATTCCGTTTTGAGAATATCTAGCTTAAGGAGCCAGGTTTCCATGATATGGTAGCAAAATGGTGGCAGGGTTACCAACTTTCTGGTTCTCCAGGCTATGCTTGGCAAAAAAGTGGACATTGTTGAAAGAAGATTTGAAGAAATGGAACAAGGAGATTTTTGGGAATGTTCAGCTCAAGCTTAGAAGGGTGTTACCGGAAATCCAAATTTTGGATGAAAAAGAGCAGGGGATTCTTTGGCAGAGGCAAAGAAGGTTAAAAGGAGGGGCTAAAAGGAGAGTATGGGGTGCTAGTGAAGGTTGAAGAGATATGTTGGTTGCAGAAGTCTAGAATTTTATGGCTGAATGAAGGAAACAACACCAATTTTTTGTAGAGTAGCTAATGTTCACAGACGTAGTAACAATATAAATATGGTCAGAATAGGGGGGAGGATTCTGCAGCTGGAAGAGGACATAAAAGCTAGGATTTCAAATTTTTATGAGGGGTTGTGCAGAGAGACAAGAAGGTCGGAGACCTTTTCTGGATAATCTGGACTTCAGTTCTTTGGAGAAGGCAGATAGGTTGGAACTGGAAACTAAATTCATTGATGCGTTTGACACTTTGACTAATTTTTGAGCATGGGTCTTTGAGAGGAGCCTAATGTTTCTTTCATTGCCTTAGTGCCAAAAAAGGAAGGGGCATAAAATATCATGGACTACAGCCCAATTAGTTTTATTGGAGGCATTTACAAGATTCTGGCAAAGGTGTCATCCTTAGGATTAAAGGTTGTGCTAGGAATGGTGTTCCTTGAGAGTAGTTATCTATAAAAAAAAGTGCGATCTCCGAGAGTCAAAATTCCTTTGTGGGTGAGAGAGAGATTTTGGATGTAGTGCTTGTTGCTAATGAATGTATTGACTTGAGGAGGAAGAGCTCTAGCCATGGGATAGTGTGCAAGCTTGATATTGAGAAGGCCTACTGTTAGACCCTTTTTTACTTGACACGGTGGCATGGGCATGGTGAGGCATGCCATGCCTTGATGGCTTGACATGGGGGGAGGCATGCTATGCCATTGGAATAACATTCAGGAGTGGAATGAGATTCAAGAGCGGAATGACATTCAGGGTTGGAATGACATTCCGAAGTTGGCTAAGTTAGTGAGCCTCAACCAATGCCAAAGCCAAGATGAGGGTGGCCTGTCATGGGCATCCTTGTGGATATGTTGAAGATATTCTAAGTATTGGAGGGATACTTAGATAATCCAGAGTTGGTGCAGCTGATGTGCATGCCTTTGACAGCAAGGGTCAAGGCTGCACTTTGTGAACACTTAGGTGCATTGTTTGCCTTGGCAAGATTAATGCACACAGTAGGAGGACCTGGTTTTGCAAGCAATTGTTCCATTCTTGTCAGAGTGACAAATCTTCATAAGACATATATAGGGGGAGTACCTGAGGCACCCATGGGCGAGTGACCTATGCGGCTAAGGAAGACCAATACATGCGTGGGGCATGGGTTGGCATTGCGGTTGGAAAAGAAGCTTGATGACTTGTGGTGCGTGATTGAATGGCTGTGTGTGCAGTGATGAGCTTGCTGAGTGCTCATAGCTCCCTTGAGTGAGTGGGGTGGCATTAATGCAGACAGCACATTGGCAGCAGTTCAGTGTTTGGCACAAGACAAGGATGTCTAGGGGCAGACAAGGGCTAACTGCTGTTGTGTTGGCGCAATCATCATGCTTGGATCTTCTTTAGCATTGAGATAGAACTGTCTGTTCCTATGTGGCAGCAATCCAACGGCTTCAGACAAAGCCCTAGCAGTTGGGGTGTCAACTGCAAGGATAGGTGGCTGTGTGCTCTTGTTTCTGACAAACTCTAGTAGTTGGGGGTGTCAACTGCAATGTCATGTGCGTGTCACATATACCATGACACTTCATTACATTCTGTTAATATATATATGCGTGTGTATGTATTGCAGGGTGAGTGTGGCAATGGCTGGTTGGTGCCAGCAAGCCCTTTGGTAGTTGGGGGTGTCAATTGCCAGGCAGTTGTGCATGGCTGCCTATATAATGCATGCACATGCTAGAGTTGCGAGGGGGAGAGAAGCACAGAAATGTATACACAGAGGGGAAAATACACAAAAGTGTGGAAGACGAATCTGAGTGGGAGAGAGTCTGTTTTTATAACCCTTGGCCGGGTGTCCTTTGTATTCATATGAGAGAGTATTGAATAAAAGGTTAGGAAGAGTGTTTCCTGTAATGACTGTGTTCTATGTGTGTGCCTTAGTTTCTGTTTGTAATTGAATTGTGCAGACCCTACTATGTTGGAATCCTATTCTAGGGCTTCAGCCTTTCTGTGGGTTGTGTGGTTGGCTGGTCAAGGTAGCGGTCTTGACGCCGCATAGTTGAAAAAATTTGGTGTCAAATTTTGACCCTGTGACACCTACTATCATGCCAATTGTAATTTTCTCCCAAGTCTTCTTGAGAAGACAAGGTTTGGGGGTTTATGGAGACAATGGGCGAAATTGTGCATTTTTGCAGTATCTTTGTTAGTGTAGTTAAAGGCAAAAGGCGTCCTTAAAGTACTAATGTCTCACATTGTCCGAAAAATGAGGTGACAAAAAAATGCTAACCTAAGTGAAGCAAGGTGCTAACTAATAAATTAATAAAATATATATATATATATATATATATATATATAATATTAAAAGTTAATTCATTCTAAGTTAAAATTACATCTTATCATTAAAATAAGTGTTTATTGATACCAAGTTCCTCTAAAAAAATATTAAATTATTGTGATGTCCACCATATTTCAGTTTTAAGTTAAAGGACAATTGGTTATTTTATATTTTTAGTTTAGGTTCATTTTAATGAGCTGTTACTTTTATTTTTTTATAAAATGGCAAGAATATCCTTCTAGTCCCACGTGATTGTCAAACTTACCGCATCGCCATAGTCGCTGCCATTACATCATCATCAACACCACGCCGTTGTCACAATCTCTTCGTTGGAGATTCAAAATCATAGATATATATATATATATATATTATTCGTCTAGTTCAAGAATTGAAAAGCTGCTGGGTATGTTAAGCTTTTTTCTTATATTAGATGTCCTGACCACAAATCCAAACCTTCTCTCTTTTACTTAGAATTCAATAGAAATTTACCAACATTGACTTGTACATAAAATCCAATAAAAAAAAAAATTCCAGTTTCTTGTCGCTGAATCAAAAACCTATATTGTGAAGAAGATAAGACTTCAATTGTTGGGCGGAGGAAGATGTTACGGGGCTTTGGAGTTACTAATGGGGGAGTTGTTTAAGGAGGAGTGATGACTGTATAGGGAGGTGTTAGAGATGCTTACCGATGGGTGCTTCCTCTGTGTGGTTGGAGAAGACAGTTGGTGGAAGGGTGGTGGACTAACATAATTTTACACTTTTGCAACCCAATCAAATATTGTGAGAAAATTTTACATTTTTGTAACAATGTAAATTTTTACAACTAGTAAGTTTTTAAATACTGAAATTTCTTTTTAACAATTTTTCAGAACTTCGAAAGTCAATTTTTAGCATCCAACATATGGCCAAAGAATTTTTTCAATTTTTATAGAATTGTGAATTTTTATAGTTTTAGAAAAGTGAAAAATTTTACACTTTTGGCTGGGATTAAACATTTCACTGCACAAGTGTAAATTTGACACTTTCGCTAATGAAATTTTACACTTTTGAAATGATTTTTTTCCTTCAAATTTTTATATTCAATATGGATCTTGTTTGATAAATCTCGATTTTAAAGTACAAATATATAAATTTTATTAAAAACTTATTTATAATTTATAAGTTATTGAATTTTGAAATTTTGAAAAAGTAGCCCTCATTCACATGCTTATGTTTTTGAATTGATGAACTATTAGGAATGTAAGAGTATTTTAGTCATGGTAGGTTTGAAGGACTTAGTGGGTTATTAAATTTGAGTTTAGACTTGAAGATAATTTTTTCACTTTTCATGGACTTCTAACTGAATGATCCATAACATAATTATCATTTAACACAAAAAATTTAATCTAAAAGTTACATATGACGTATTTAAGTGATATAACTATTTTAAGCTTTGGTGCTTTTTTTTTTTTTTTCTCTAAATTAATATTCAAAGTTTTGTTATCTATCCAAGTCTTATAGACAAAATTTTTGTAAACTTACTAGTCTTAATAATATGGAAGATATGATAAGGCCAATTTTCTAAACATCTAAACATATTCTAAAAAATCAGGGCTATGTTGGGAAGACTTCTCATATAAGTAACTAATTTGATTGATGGAAGGAAGATGCTTTATCCTAGGCAGACTTAGATTTTGCGAAGAATGATAATAGTTTGTTGGTTATAAAAGATGAAATTTCAATCCTTAATTAAATTTTTTTACATATTGAAAGTGTTACTCTTTCCAAAACTTAGAATTTTTGGCAATATTTCAAATATTTAAATATTTATTGGCCAATTTTGAGCTAATTTTGATAATAATACTTATTAATATAATAAATTGGACAATAATACTTCTAGACATTCTTTTATATTGATATGCCTCTTATAGAATTATTAAATAAGTGCATGAAACATTGTAAACATAACGACATACAAGTAAAATATGTTACAATTAAAAGGGCATTGCCTGGCAGCCTCTCGTCTTGCCTATAGCAATTGCCTCTTTGAAGACGCCTGACCTGAAACATGTTTAGGTGATAAAGACAAAAAATCGCCTCGCCCGATTGCTTAGGTGACAAGGCGATCACCTTTGACAACACTACTTGAGGGATATGAATCATGGATACTCTATTTTGACTCACATGTCGAATACGGAGACACTTGAACACTTTCTGGACATATGTTGAACATGTGAAAAAGAGTCTAAAATTTTTTATTTTGCCTGAATTTCTAACACGTTCCGGACACGTTAAGACACATTTTCTATTTTTTTGTGTGGAGTTTTTCCTCTTTTTCTCCTCTTCTCTTCTGTTTTATTAAGTTTTATATATTATACATATATATGTTATATGTAGTAGTTAGTAAATTTGTTTTGAAACTTGAATCATCGATGTTGATGATTAAAGGAAAAAAATCTTGAATTTTTATCTAATGACTTTGTTATTTTAATATTGAGTTAATTAGCTTTAAGTCCTTCCAAAAGATGTTATATTATTTTAAAATCCACGTGTTTTCATATTTTGAGCACAAGGAAAATTGATTTTTGTTTTTTAAGATGAGGTCCATTTGGATGAGCTTTCACTAATTTTTTTCTAGAATGACAACTATACCCTTGGGTATAATTTAGCCTGTTACCCATAGTACATCCATCACCACCTATTGTTTTTTTCTCTCTTCGTCTCCATCTAAGAGGTTTGTATTGTGTTGTCACTTTTGAGATAGTGTAAAATTTTATACTTTCACAATTAGTGAGTTTTTTAATCACTTGTACTTTAAAAATTATTATTTTTTTGACAATTTTCAACAACCTTGAAAGTTAATGTTGAGCATCCAACATGTGGCCAAAGAATTTTTTTAATTTTTTTTTATAAAATTGTGAAATTTTATAGTTTTAGAAGAGTGTAAAATTTTATACTTTTGACTAGGACAAATCTTTTCAGTGCAAAAGTGTAAATTTTACACTTTTGTTGACGAAATTTTACACTTTTGAAATGATTTTTTTTATTCAGATTTTCATATTGAATGTGGATCTTGTTTGATAGATCTCGATATTTAGAATTCAAATATATAATTTTTATTAAAAATGGATATATAAATTTCAAGTTATTGAATTTTAAAGTTTTGAAATTTTTTTTTTGCAGCTCTTCCTTATTTCACAGAATTCGTACTCAATGCCACGCACTTGTCCTTTGAAGAGTGAACTGATTTAGGAATGTAAGAGTATCTTAGTCATTGAAGATTAGAAGGATTTGATGGGATATTAAATTTAGATTAGGACCTGATGATAATTTTTATACTTTTAGTGGATTCCTCACTGAACGACCTTTTAATATTTGATAATATTTTTTGGTGATTTATATGTTTATGCAAATTTTAATTGAAATAATATTAGGTTTTTATTATATGGTTATAAGAAAATATAAAAAATATATTCAACGTGTCTCTAATGTATCATTGTCCTACATTTTGAAGAAATGTTGTGTCCATGTTATGTTGTATCCATGTCTTGTGGCCATGTCCATACTTCTTTGCTTGAGAAGATTAAAACAAGTTATGAAGTATGGACACTCTATTTTACCTTACGTATCAATGTCGAATACAAATGTGATCTGACACGTGAAAAAAAAAGTTCAATTTTTTTTTTTAATTTCGGACGCGTACCACACCTTACAGACATGTTAAGGACATGTTTTGGATACACTAGGGACATGTTTTTGGATTTTTTCCCTCTTATTATCCTCTTTTTTTCCCTTTTTTTTTTGTTTCATACGTACATACCTATATATACATCCACATATTACTTAACAAATTTGTTTTGTAACTTGATCATGAATGTTGATCGTTAAATGAGGTTTTTAAATTTTTATTTAATAGCTTTATTATTTTGATATATTAATAATATTGTCATGATTTATGTATTTTTATGACAATTTTGATTGAAATAATATAGGTATTTATTATATGTCATATAAAAATATATGCGTCCTATTTTTTTGTTTGTTGAGAAATGTCGTGTTCGTGTCGTATCGTATCCGTGTTCCGTATCTATATTCGTGCTTCTTAGAAGACAAGGGGATCCTCTGTCTTCTTTCCTATTTGTTATAATAATAGAAGCCCTGTGCAGGATGGCGGATAGAGTTAGGGGGGGTGGTTTGGTGGAGGGCTTTGGGATAGGGGATGGTGTGACCATTCCACTTGCTATTTGTTGATGACTAAGAAGTACGGATACGAACATGAGACGAGACACGACACGACACGAACACACAGATACAACATTTTTAAAAAAAGTAGGATACGGATACATTGAATATATTTTTTATATGACTATACAATAAAATTTTTATATTATTTCAATAAAAAATGACATAAAAATATACAAATCACATAAAAGTTATTAATATATCAAAATAAAAAATTCATTAAATAAAAATTTAAGAATTTAATTTAATAATCGACATTCATGATTCAAATTAAAAAAAAAAACAGTTAACTACTATATATATTTGTGTTTGTATAAAAAAAGTGGAGATGAAGATGAGAAAAAGAGGAAAAAATTCAAAAAAAATCTAAAAACATGTCCCAACGCGTCTAAAATGAAAAAAACTAGATGCTATTTTTTCACTTGTTTGACAAGTATCTGACACGGATACGTGAGGCAAGATAGAGTATGTGCACTTCATAGGCTGATGATACTATAATTTTCTGTGGGGCTAAGGAGAGGCAGTTTAGATTCCTAAGATGTGGTTCTATAATTTGAAGCAATTTCTAGATTGTGGGTGAATTATCCGAGAGTGAAATTATCCTTGTGGGGGAAGTGAGGGGGGTGGAAATCTTAGTCTAAGTCTTGTAGGTAGGATTTGTTATCATCCGATAGTCTATTTGGGTTTGCCGTTGGGTGCAAACTCTATATCCAAATCAGTGTGAGATGTTGTGATTGAAAGGTTTGAAAAGAGATTAGCAGGGTGGAAGAACAATATTTTTCTAAGGGAGGTAGAATCGCCATTAGAAAGAGACTAAGAGTACATTGGCTAGTCTTCCGACTTGCTTTATGTCTCTTTCCATGCCATCTTCGGTGGAGAGGAGATTGGATAAGATCTAGAGAGATTTTCTATGGGATGGTTTGGAGGGGGAGCAGAAGTTCCATCTTTTGAGCTTGGAAAGAGTTGGATGTTCTTGTAGGAGGTATTCGAATTAGAGTTCCCTTAGTGTGGCTCTTTTGGGGGAAATGGATGTGGCAGTTTGCTTTGGAAAGGGAGGCTCAATAGAAGAAAGTGATTGCTTTGAAATATGGATGTGAAGATAACGGGTGGTATTCTTGTGAGGTAGTCCAGCCTTATGGTTGCAGATTGTGGAGAACCATTAGAAAGGGTGTGGTTAAGTTTTGCAAGTTGACTCATTTCCAAGTGAGGAGAGGTTCAAGAGTGAGGTTCTGGCAGGATGCATGGAGTAGTGATGTGGAGTTGAAGGATCAGTTCCCTCAACTTTATGGGGTTGCTTCTAATCGGGTAGCTTTACTGGAGGATTGCAATTCTAATTCTGGTGGGGAGGTGGTGTGGTCCCCGTATTTTAGGGGGGATCTTCAGGATTGGGAAATAGAAGAGGTAATAAATTTGTTGGATCATCTTAATCATTTTCAAGTTCGAAGAGATAGGGAGGATTCATTGGTTTGTATTGTGGATCGCTCTTGAAGCTTTACTACATGTTTGTTTTATAGGGCGAGGGTGGGTGGGAGACATTGATTTTTTATGGAAGATGATTGGGTTGTTCAAAGTCTCTTTGAAGGTAGTGTTTTTTTGCCTGGACAGTAGCGGGGGGAGTGTGTTGCTCACTTTGGACAGCTGGCAAGGCTGAAATTCCTTTGGACAAGTAGATGTTGTATGTGCAAGGACGATATAGAGACGGTCAATCACGTGCTCTTACATTATAGTTTGGCTCAGGATGCATGGACTCTAATTTTCATCTCTTTTTGGGGTTGTGTAATATGCCTGACTTAGTTAAAGGTCTCCTGTTTAGCTGGGGATGGTGTAGAGTAAGAAAGGATGCGAAGAAGGTTTGGCGTATGGCTTCGTTGTGCCTTATGTGGTGTTTGTGGACGGAGAGAAATAGGAGGGTTTTTTAGGGGGAAGAACTCCCATAAGGACACTTTTTTGAAGTTATTCTTTTGGGCCAAAGAAGCCTTCCCTCTGTATGCAGGCCTTCCTTATTTATATACCAAATAAGAGACTTAGATACTATTATATTTTATTTTTAATTTCTATAAAACAATTAAGTTTTTTTAGTTTCTATTCATATATAATGTTTTTTTTCCAGAATCTTAAAAAATATTCTCAAGTTCCTAAAAAGAAAATATATTTCAAATATATGCATAAAAAATTTCAAAAATTAAGAACGAAGAAACAAAGAAGAATATATGTCTAATAATACACAGAGACACACACACACACACATATATATAGAGAGAGAAATAAGTGAGGGTAGATGCACGAAGAAGATGAGAGATGGTCAGTGCATTTGAAATCTGTTGTAATTGCATGTAGTTGTCATTGGCAGTGATGATGATGTGGTAAAGACATGCCGGAAGATGGTGGTAACAGTGGTGGTCGGCAAGTAATCTCCCCTCCCCCCCTTCCCTCTCTTGCCATAAGAAAATGTTTAAGTCTTTTTTTTTAATTTTATTTTATACTTCTTATTGCATTATGAATGAGATGAAATAATACATTCAAGGAGGTGGGATTGTTTTATCCCACACCACTGGGATATAATCATAACTAGTTCCATCCTAAATAAGCGACTCAACATATGATAGGATATCACTTATCCTATCCTACCCTTTTATTCTGTCAAACAAACATGGCCCACGGCATTTAGACTTGAAAAGGCTTTTGGGTCTCGGAACAAGTCAACCTTATCAGTATTTACTTATGAAACTATTTTCATTTACCTCAATATTTGTTTTATTATTTTGTTGATTTCAATATCAAATTAATTTTTGATGATGGCCTAGAATTAAAATATTTGACTATTTAAGGTAATATTAAATATCTTGTGACTTATCAAAAAACAAAAATATTAAATATCTTGTGATGCAAAGATCAAGTTTGGATTGGGCATGCCTGCACCTAACATAGCTGGATTTGATCCAAACTTTTCTGAACTCGACCTATTTTCCAGCTTTCTTTAAAGCCATTATCTCCCAAGTATTATCACTGTTTAAGAAACAGGATTTTGAATTCCAGCTAAACAAAACCTCAGTTTTGTTGGTTAATATTTAGACCAAAGTTATTCTCTGTATGTGATTTCTTGAGCGTGTTCAAGGAGAAAAGACAAGGTTTTGATGTGTGATTATAAAGTGTATTAGTAGATAGCTTTATGTGTTTGTATAAATATTCATGAGATAAAAATCTACATGTATGTTTATTTGTTGACTTAGATTTCTTAATCACTCATTATTGCTAAATGTTTTCTGTCACTTGAGAGTTGAACTATGCTATGGTGAAAAAAAAAGAACAAAATTTAATACAGCATGTCTATTGGCCAACATATGGATATGAACAGGAAGAAAGTCTCAAGTACCGTGTGCCATTTTCTTCAGAATCTCTGCTTGCCAAATGTGCTTTCCTTTCAGCTACATTATCTTTTGTTTAGCTTTATCATCCAACATAAGTAGCTAACTATGAAAGTTTTGGTCGTTAAGAGAAGCTCTTATATATAGGGGTTGTCTTATCTAGAGCGCACATTCTTTCTCTGGGTAGTCTCTATCTCTCTCTCTCTCTCTTTTTGGGGTGCGGTGGTGGGGGTTTGGAAGAGTTAGAAGAGAAATGATGAGATCGATCTCTGCAGAGTCTTGGCTCAATTGTTTGTTTTCCCTTCGTTCTGATCTCTGATGTTGGTCAGTTGTTTATGCTTCTGTTCATGCATGTTTTCTTTCCTATTGACTGAATGCAGTGCATGTTTCCTCACATTTCCAAGTTCTGTAGAACTTTGGAAATTTCGTGCAGCTAATGCTTTGTCCATTTTACCTTCATTTCATTGCGTTGCTTGAATTAGTTTTCTTGAACACAAGTTACTGGAGTTAGAAAGGAAAAAGTGGAAAAAAGCATGATCAAACCTATCAATAGTTATGGGTTGGGGTCCTTGGGGATTGTGTTTGGAATGCATATAATTCAGGCTTCATAGAAAAATGAGTGTTCTTCAATTCTAATAAAGATGTACTCCCTTTCAATAGCGAAACTCATGTATGCCAGTGGGGTGGGATTCCTTATGATGTTTATGGCATAAGACTCTTGTTCATATAACTATTGACTTATTGTGTGTAATAGGTACTTGATTTGACCATTGGATCAGCACTTCAAATGCTACATTGTGGGCACGTCATTGGGGTCTCTCTTTGAAAGAGGGAAGCTGTAAGTTTTCCTTTTGTCATTTCGGAGGAGAATTTGGTACTTGCTTTTGATTGGAAGATAAATTTGGAATTTTAGTAAATTGATTGTGTTTTGAATCATCATGTTGCTGATTCTTCATGCTTTATCTGCAAACTCGTGAGCTGTTGGTTGGTAGTATGTTGGTCATATATTTATTTTCAACAGGAATTTTATGGCCGTTGTTTTCTTAATTTGTTGGGCTTTATTAAATCCTGAGAATCTAAATTGAATAGAAAAGTGGGTTTGGGAATTGGTCCAAACCCTAGAACCAAATAGAAAGTGGTTCACTAATTGAATTGGTCTTTAAACTAATTGAACCCAGACTCGTTGACATCTCAGTAGAAGTATTTTTGGCTTGCAGAATATTGCATGGCTGACTATATTAGTAAGCTAAAAGTCCTCTGTGAGACACTATCTTTTTTTTGGAAGGACATAGGGTTGGTAGGAGTCACGGGGCAATTTTCTGAATTGCGAAAATTGAGACTAAGCCTGTGATGGCATTGCCCTGCAACCAGCCACTCAAACACACACAACAAAGGCACACGGATTTCAAGGAAAATTCTTCCCAAACCTTTTATTCAAACAACTTCTTCTGAATACAAAGGAAACTCCGGTAGCCACCAAGGCTTACAATAGCACTAGGCAGTGTGCTTTACAAAACTCACACACTGCTCTCAACAGTTCTGTCTCCCACACTATGCCAAACACTAGCATACAAGCACACTACAACAACAGTTATACAACACAAAACCCTAGACTAATGGCATCTGTCCACGAGCAGTTGTGCCATTCCCCACTGATGTTGCCACCTGTGCCCTAGCAGTTACAGAAGCCCTATGTTTTGCTGCCATCAGTGTGTGGCGGTTATGCAAGCTACTTGCCTTGATCCAGCCATTGCCATGTGTCCTTGTAGTTGCCCTCTTCAACTGCAGCCATGATCTGCATTGCGCCCATGATCATAGTAGTTAGGCTACATGTGTTTGTCACCACATCAACCACTAGAAACATGACAGTTACCCATGAACTGTCAAGTGATGAGTCATGCACACCACATTAGCCACATGTTCACCAGTAGGGAAGGCAACGGGGTGGGTTTGGGGTGGGAGACCCCTTTCCCAACCCCGCCCCCTGCAAAAAAAAGTCTCTCCCCAAACCCGTTTAAAACCTGTGATAAGCGGGGGAGGATCTCCATTTATTTTTACATTTTTATTATTTTATTAAATTAATTATAATTAACACATTTCAAAGAAAATTTTACATGTATTAAAATAAGAAATATGCATGTTAATAGAGCATTAAAATGATATTATTTTCTTTTTTAAACATATAACTCTATCAAGTTTATATAAACTTTTAATAGGTGACTAAAAAATATCATTATAAACATTGACTATGTAGCACAAAACACTTTTATTATTTTGTTTTATATAATCGGGGTGGGTTGGGACGGGGTGCCTTCTTCCCAAACCCGCCTCAAACCCTAACAGGGTGGAAAAAACTTTCCTCAAACCCCTACCATTAGGGGCGGGATTGACGGGTTTCCAACGAGGCGGGTTAAATTATCATTCCTATTCACCGGCATAACCAACTCAAACAGCCATGTCCGAAGCCCCAAACATTTCCCACAAACTTGGAGGTTGTCTTAGCTATGACACCTCTAACTGTCACCACATGTCTAAGCCACAGCTCATAGCCACGTTGTCTTAACCCAACCTTGTCTAAGCCAACCATTGAATTAGCTCGGGTGCACGCAAACTTGCCCACTGGTGTCCATGGCTTGCACCCATGCCTTGGCCAACTCTGCTCAACCGAGCCACTTGCATGCTGGTGTTTCACCCATACCATGCCCATGCTACCAGCAACGTTAGTCCACTTCAAGCAACAAGGTTCATCAAAGTCAAGCCCACGAGTTCAACCAACAGAACAACTCCATGAACCACCCCTTTTTGAGCTAGCACCGACTAAGGAACACCGACAGGACCTTGGGATTGTGCAAGCCATGCTGCCCATGACTTGCCTTGACATGCCAATCCATTAAACAAAAGATTCTTGGATTCCTGAAATAGATGAACATCAAATTGAAAAGATGACACATTCAGCATTGTGATATCCCATGTCTTCAGATGAAACATTATATTTTTGATATCATCTTCCTGGTTTATTGCTGTCTTCTCTAGGTTCTTTTATACTGGTTAGTTGACCATAGTACCATGGTTGCATATTTGGTTTTTATTTATTTATTTTTTTGGGGGGAAGGGGATTATGCCCTGGTTGCATTCTGCTGGTTAAATCAGAACACCAGTTTGAACTTCTTGTGTGCTCTTGCCATAAAACGGTCTCATGTCTCATCATAAAAATAGAACATATTGTGGTTCAAGGCTACTTGCTTGAAGCCCTTTGAAAATGCTATATCTTTCAGAACATGTGCTTGTTAGAACCACGCCACACAAGCAGCCCCACATCTTTAAAACCTCTAATCTTGTCATCCTTCCTTTCCACGTGTTAAGCAGAATGAGTATCCTGCAAGTGATGTGTTGATTCCTCAATAAGTTGGAAGTTAGTAGAACAACCCCTCCCCCCACCCCCCCCCGGGATTTGGAATTCATGCATTTACATGTTTCTTGGTTGGTACCACTCTTTTTATCTCTTATTTTTATTTTAGGGGTCATTGCTTGGTGTAATGATAAAATGTTTGGTCTATTTTGAGTCTGAGATATTGACATATTCCTCAATTGGGACTTGCATCCTACTCTCTTCCTATGAGGGTAGCTGGAGATATAGACATTCTTATCAATTTGAAGAGGCTGCCTATATTTTAGGTCAGGTATTGATTGGGAGGAAACCTGTCAATTCCGTTTCATCAAAATGTATCTAAAAAAATATTTAATTCGTATAAATATCAGAAACAGTGTTTGAGGTTGTTTGAATTCAGAAACCTGTTCCATAGCTTATTATTATAGCTATTCACCCCATCCTCCCCCACCCCGTGCTAGGCTGCCCGTCCATCTAGCTGAATTGGGATCATAGTATGTTGACATTTATGATAATGGCCTGCAGATGCCTATTTTATTCGTGCCTTTTCACATTTGCTCACTCTATACTCTGTAGATGGCATTCTATATACTACATTGTTAATGTTTTGGAAAGAATGCTTTGCAAGGTTCCAGCAGAACTGTTAGAAATGTATTTTGTGGATTCTGTTGATGACACATCAGGATTTGAAATCTATTATCACTGGGTTGGGTGTTAAGGTGTGAACTAGGCAAACAAGTTTTCTGCATTTTATTAAGCTCCATTTCCCAGCCCACCGGTATCTGATATAATTAGCCATGCTAGTTCAGCCATCAACTGGTTCAGTCTCTTGAATGTTTTAAAGACCAAAACAAAACCAGGGTGGAAAGTAAGCAAGCTGGATGAAGTTAGCATTCAGTTTGTTCAAATAGATCCAATTTATGCCCTTAGCTGTTTTTTGTGAAGCATCCGAGCTACAATAATTGAAGGGGAGTTATTCTTAAAATATTATAATAATGCAAGTTTATAAACCTCTTCTGGTGATTGGCAAGTGGGGCTTTAATTTAACTAAGCAAAGAAAGAGGAAACATTGAGGAGGACCCCCCTTTTTCTCTGTCTTTATCAATCTATTTTGATATTGGGAATCAGTTCCACTAGAGAAGGATAGGGTTCAATAATTTTCATTAGCCCCTTTCATATCCTCACTTAAAAATCAGTAAAATTAACAGCACTGCAATAATATATCTGAAGTGGCCATTTGTGAGGCATTCTTTCTTTTCCCACTAGAATCAGCACATTCAAGGCATACCCTGGAATTGGATGTTGCTGGAAGCAACTTGTGTATATAGTTTAGATGTTCTAGCATTCCAGCCACTAGTTATTACTTGTATATATATTGAACATTCATTTTCACTTCCATGGTTACCACTTCAGTTGGCACTCCATTACAGGAGAGGGAGAGAGAGAGAGAGAGAGCGAGCTTTTTGAGGACAACTGAATCTTATCTTCTCAAGTTTTAGAACAAGAATCTGAGAATAAGTACAAGTGGTTGTCAATACATTTCTCCCACAGCGTTTACTAGTACTACATGAAGACACCCACATGGATACTCTTGTTTAGAAAGTACACACACACACACACGTGCCACAGATTGGCAACTTTTTATCAACATTATTGCCACTCTTTTCAGGCCCTACCTTGGGGGAAATAGACAAATAACAAATTAATGATGCATCTTTTATTGTTTCGTCTCAGATATAATTTGTATGTATATAGTATATGAAAAATAGCATCTCCACCCAGTATATATTTCTACGAACAAAGCTTGTCGCTATTTCTCTCTAATGCTATCCTTTTCAATATATGTATATATTTTTTTATAAGCATACTTATCAAATTTTTAAAAACTGTGACTCCCCAAATGATGTGATTGAGACATTTTAGTCACATAATTTAATATACTTTCAGTGGTTTATTTTATTCAAAATTTGATACAAAAATTTAGAAAAAAATAGAATTAAGGTGCTGGGTTGCTGTTTTTATTTTTGTCTTCCTAACATGAAATGAAAATTTTGCTACTAGTAGCATACATGGGGGGATGGGGAGGGGGAGGGGACGCGTGGCTAAACAGCCTCTAATACTCTGTCAACCTCCTAAACTTCACAGCAGTGTCTCCGTCTCTCTGTACATTGGGGTGGTGATCCATTTATTCCAAGTACCCGAATGGATGCTTTAGAGTTGAGAAGGCTTGGAATATTTGATTATGAAGAATTTATACAACCATTTATTTTGGGGGGACAATTAATCCGATCCAAATTGGGATGGGTTTGAAAAGAAATCTGTAAATTCTCATTTGATAGATAGATATAAACGATCAAAGAAACGTGAAAGAATTGTAATTTATAAAAAAAATGTAACACTATTATAATTATTCTTAAAGTAAATACAATGATGGGAATCCTCTTCATTCTATAACAAGTTTAGAAAGCATTTTTTTTCCCTGTTTTTTCCTTTTTTTCAGTGGTCAGACGGTCCTATCCCAAACCAACACAACACAACACTGCCCAGCATTTAGATAAGTAGCATTTGGAGTCGGATGGGACATCCGTTGAACTTTATCAAATATCTGATTAGTAAAATTTATGACATAGTTTAGTTTGCATACTTGGTGGAAATAAAGAAAAAGAAAATTAACATACCTGATCTAATTTTCCCTATTTTGAATAATTTTTTTTTATAAAAAAAAAAGGAGAATTAACAAGGAAAATAATACGTAAATTAAGAATTTTTCATTAGTTTTCTTCATGTTTTGTATTTTTTATGTTGACCAAATATATATATATACACACACACACATGCATACACTGTCGGTCCCTTCTGTTCACTAAAGTTTTCAATCAATAAACTTTTGTTTTGTTTTGTTTTGTTTTGACATCACATCACTCGCACTACACGAGCAATCCAAGCTTCAAATAGTATAAAGAGGTCATTCAAGTTCCCTGGGCCATTCAAACAAGAGAGCACAATGTCTCATCTCTACCAAAAAATTATATACACATGGAGACATATGATGTTACCTATACATGGAAGACAATAATTAATCAACCATCAATCTTAATTTGACAAGTTATCGACTTTTGCTAAGTAATCCTAGGCCGGACATGGTCAACAATAAGAGTTACTGACATGAAGAATACTTTGATCAGTCATGAATGTCAAAAATCTCACATAATTTATCTTGTAATACAGATTTGATCACGCCAATTATAATTAGTCATTTGATCCACACAAATTTTTCACTTTGGTGAAGTCTGTCCATATTTCTGAGACCCCACCTCTGAAATATTAGCGAGCATGTATTACATGAATCAATTATATCGTTGAGATATTACCTTTGTCATATTGACATACTTTACCGAATTTTTTTTTGTGTGAACAAAATGACTAATTATGATTGATCTGATTTACGGACCAAGTTCACATAGATCAAAATTAAATAAGTAATTTCCTCCCTCACTTCCTTCCCCTTATGAGATGTCCCTCCCTGTCCATTAAATTCCTCTTTGATCTATCCCTATTTAAGGTAGGCACTTCCATTTCTTCAAGCCTCTGAATCGTCAGCTTCCCTTAAATTTAAACCCTTCTAGCTAGCAAAATTGACACTGGTGTTGCAATGGTCTCCCAGAGAGAGGAAGAAGAAAATGAGATAACAGTGAACGATCAAGGTGATGAATCAAAAACAGGTGTCAATTATGAAAGGGTTACTGCAGAGGAAGATTTGGGTGATTGGTTGAGTTTAAGTCTCAATAGAAATGAGCCCTCCTCAGAGAGTGATCCCAACTCAAAACCTGCCGGGAACAAGGTCTTCTCTTGCAATTTCTGCATGAGGAAGTTCTATAATTCACAAGCTTTGGGTGGTCACCAAAATGCTCACAAGAGGGAAAGAGGAGCAGCTAAAAGGCATGGCCAGTCTCACAGGATGATGATGACAAACATGGGGTTTCCGGCCTTCAGTTCTCCGGCAGCGCGATCTCTGGGTGTCCAGCCTCATTCTCTTGTACAGAAACAAAGCAGAGAAGGGACTGCCATGGTAGCAAGATTTAGCCATGCCACCGCGGGGTCTGGGATGGGATGGACACCCTCCATAGTTGAAGAAGCAATGGATTTGATATGGCCAGGAAGCTTTCACATGGACAAACTACCCAATGAAGAATCAGATCATCAAAACAAGCTCGACTTGAATCTCCGGCTCTGATATATTCATCTTATTGTTAAATTATCTAATTATGTTTTATATATATATATATATATTTCTGGCTAAGGAATGGAAAATCTTTCTCCTGTTACGTGAATCTAATTTTCATTTCATCCGGGAAAAAGCTATCTTTCTCTCGACAATATCTCGCTGATTATATCAAATAGTTACCCCTTTAAACTGTGATCAAATTGCAATTTGAAGTTGCACAAACACAAACCTTGATTTGATGAGTGTGAAAACCTTAACAAGGAAAGTTCAAGGTAGAGGGTATGTTGGAAAACTAAAGAAATGGATTAGCTAATAGGAATCTCATGACAGTTTGCTGCTTAAAGTAGATCAATTTGTCTAGTGGCTCTGTACCAGATACTTCTCTTACTTCATAACGTTGTACTGAAAGGAATCAGTCTTCTGTCTAAGATATTACTGTTGAGGGCTTGTAAATGACTGTACAGACTCCTAACAATCTCACAAGGTAATAATAAGTTGATTAGGGAGTGATGAAGATGTTTCAGTGACTGCAATGTTGATGTTGCATGCAAACAATTTTAGGGAAAGATTTGTTCATTGATTTGCTTTGATTTTGGATAACCAAATTCAAATATCAAGTAGATGGAGAGAATATTTGAAGAGGGAGTCATATTACAATTAGGATTAATTGTAGTGATCATGGTATTAAATATCGGTCTTTACATAAACTGTTTTGAACTTTTCGATTTATATTGTTATAGATTGATATATCAGTGTGTAAAAACTTTACAGACATAACAGCTGATACCGTTACGTAACGGCCATTACAAACTGATGTGTAACAGTATCGGTCGATATGTAACAATAACAGTATATTTTTCTCTTTTTCTCTATTCTAAGGGCTAAAAAACTCATTTTTGGCCATAAATTTAGTGATTTAAATTTATCAAATACAAGATTTAGAATTATAAATATGGTCAATAGTAGGTCTTAGACTTATATCTAATTATTTATTACCAAAAACTTAAAAGTGAAATTTTATCTTTTTAGATTTAGTAAATGTTACTTAAAAAAGAATGAATCTTATCACTAGGCCCTAAAATATTTCTACCAAAAAATAAAAAAAATCTAATTGTAAAAATTATTTATTTGCTATTTTTGCTCTAAAATCATATAAAAATATCTTGAGTTTTTTATTTTGTGGTAGAAAACTCGAATATTGTAATATGATTAATTACATGGATATTTTTTGTTATTTTTGCTAAATTATGTGTTTATTTAGCTTTAAGTCTATTAATTAATAATTAATATTTACTTATAGTGTATTTTTTGTTTATGTTTTATTTTATTTTTACATTTACTCAAATTACTTATAGTTGCATTTTTAATTATTAGTTGTCATAGTCAGTAATAATAGATTATACTTTCTTCTTACTTTGATATAAAACCAATATAAAGTCATTTACAATAAGTAATTTTTCTTCTTCATAGGAGTTATAAAAATTACTAAAAAATAATTAAAACATTAAAAATTAATAAATTAGAGCAAAATCATGCAAATCAGTAACTTTAAAGGGATTTTCTAGTGATTATTAAAAATTCACGAGTGCGGCTCCAATTCTTGTTACGTATCGACCTATACTTCCAATACCGTTATGTATACTAATACCGTGATTTAAAATCATGGTAGTGACTTTATCAGCTTCTCTTATAAGCATCTCGAGAAAAATCTTCAATGAACTGACCGGTCATGTGTTACAATGACTCACTTTTTTTTAGTGAGTCATAGTATACATAACAAAGTAATATTATAATGACAGACTATCGCGTGGTGGTCTAATCCCACTAAAAAATACCTTAGCATTGTGTGTATAAATTCAGTATCCCATAAAAGTACAACTTCAGTGACATATACTCCTTAGAACTCGTTAGGCTCTGTTTCCTTCGGCCAAAATCATGGGCTGCACACGGAGTTTCCGGAAGCTCCAAATAATTTTATTGCAAAATTACGGGCCGAATCGGCAGTTTTAGCCCTCCAATCATTCTGCCGAACATCCGCTTAGTTGCTTATGGAAATTTTGTGTTTGAACTTTGAAGTTGTTAAAGAAATTTACACTCTCTACTAATCTGTAGTCTGGGAATTCGAGATGTACTGACTACTGATTTTGGCATCAAATGGATTAGTATCCTTACTGGAAAATTTTGAAGCTGGGCTGGAGCTTATTGGGCTCACAGCCCAGATCTTAGGTTTTAATCTTTAAACTCCTCCTCGTGGCCTTTCAATTTTCTGTATTTTTTTGTTTTTGTTTTTGTTTTTTGTTTTATTAAATAAAGTCATTTAAGGAACCACTGGGCTTCTCGTTTGTGATCTGTGGGCTTTAGATAGATCTTAACCTATTCCTTAGTGGAGAACTCATTGGGCCTAAACTCCTAAAAGCTAGTATAAAATCCGACAACTTAACCCAAGTTATGAACCCATTTCGTTAATGAGTCAGGTAGATACAGTAGATTGCTGAGAAATTATTATGATCTCGAAATATTGATTTAATCAATATCTTAACTAATTATGAGTTGTTATATATATAAAAGTTATTTTTTTTTAAAAAAAAAGTCAAATGTGTTGTAGATATGAAAATTCATGATTGACCAACACAAAAATAGGTCAAAACCTGCTTTTTTCATACTAACCAGCTGGTGATGATTAGATATATAGATGGCTAGGTCACGGGAAGGAATCAAGCTTAGACAATTAGGACCCATGTGAGGTTAGATATGATATGATATAGTTCATATACCTTGACCAAAACATTTATATATATATATATATATATATATATATATCCAAGAAAGAAATGCAATGACCTAGCAAAACCCCATAACAACCTTGTGAACTTAGGCAGCGATGTATACAAATCCATACACACACACACACACACACACACACATATATACTTGACAAATAGAAAATGCAATGACCTATTGCTTATAATTCAATGAGCCTGTGACTCCATGAAGCCACATTCCTAACTCCAATTTTAATTATTCGAAACAGAATCAAATTAGCCATTAAGGCTCCACTTGGGTGTTAATGGAAGACAGAACAGCTTTCTTGTCGACTGCCTTGCGTATGTAGGAAAAACTCAAGTCACAGTACTAGAGGTTTTGATGATTATCCTACTAATTTGTTGTAGATCATTATGCATGAATTCCTCTCCATGTTAGGTCAAAAAGAGGCACACCCTTGACATTTCACTTCATGTGGTTGGATAAATCATATATGTTTGAGTTTGGAGACACAGTACTCAACAAAAAATAAACACAAGAATCTTATATATACATACACACACACACACATATATATAAGACTATATATATTTTATATCAATAGGGGGCTAGAAACAAATCCTTATAATCATGGAGTTAATAATATTAATTAGTACTAGATTAGCAAGGGAGGGACAGGTGGGAACCCATTTAGCTGCATTACAATGGGGATTTTATCAGGCTGTTGTTGGTAAGTAGGAGGACCAGCAGCATGAATTTGCATGCATGCATGGCTCTTTGGGACTAGCAGTAATATTGGTTTCTTCTACATTTCAACAAAGTATTAAAGAAATTGAAAAAAACAATTAACTTTTTTTTAAATATTATATATGTGGTCAAAAACCCTACACATACTTGTTAGATCACAGCATATATATATATATATGCATGGAAATAAACAGATTCTTTCAGCTATCGCTAGGATGACCAGATTCTATTGTGCAGCTAGCTAGTGCTAGGATATGAACTGAGCAATCAAGCTGCAAAAAAAGAGAAAAAGAGGGAAAGAACGCAAGCATGAGAGTCTGAAGAAATGACAGCCCTAAAATTTTATATTATATCAAATTTGTCAACAACATATATGATTTTCATTGTTGGTGATTAATGATAATACTACAATAGTTGGTGTTAGAGAATATAATAATAAAGTTACATCCTCTCTAATAGCTTAAACTTTTAGATGAGTTGGTAGTTTCACATGGTATCAGAGCAGGCAAAAGGTCCTGAGTTCAAATCTCACCGTCACCCAAAAAAATATGAATTAACACATGTAGGCTCAAACTAGCCACACGTGAAGGGGCGTGTTAGAAAATATAATAATAAAGTTACACCATCTCTAATAGCTTAAGCTTTTAGATGAGTTGGTGATTTCACAGTTGGATACGGCTTTAAAGGATTGATTGGATTCTCTCCCGTCCATTTTGAAAGGCCCGATCCATCTCTTATCTCACGTGAGGGTGGGGTTTACAGAAATGGGTTCTAGTATGGCCCTCACTTCATGTGAGATACAAGATGATTTGGACCTCTCGAGTGCACCGGAGAGGATCCAGATCCTTACAAGATAAATGCATTGACTTTTTATATCCATCACTGATTATTTCAAAAACTTAAGTGGTTAGAGAGTATGTTAATAATGTATATCAAGATAACATCCTTCTTTATATGCAATCTCGTCTTACATGTTGAGTGTTGAGAATATGCACACTTTGCACATGAAGAGTAGAGAGAATACAAAGGCATGCCACATTGAAATAAAAAAGTACGAGAATGATAGTGAATCTTGACGTAATATAATGAATGAGTGCAAATCTTGCACTGAACAAATGGGAAGAGGAGATAAAGATTTAAATCTAAGACCTCTTATAATCCTAGTTGTGACACTATATGAGATCATCGGTTATTTAGAAAGTTTAAATTGTTAGAAAATAAGACAACTATGGATATATATTAAGCTAACAATATGATGATAGCAAAACCAAGAGAGAGAAGGGAACAGAGGGGACCATGGTTTGAATGTTTACCCTATAAAACTAGACATGATCCGATCACCTTAGACCAAATCGATCTGAAAATGATATTAATGACAACACTATTAATTAACCTAAAAGAAATAAATGAAAACACGTGGTTCATCCGCCAAATGGGATTCTTCATTGTTCCAGCAATAATTTCCAATTCGAATCTCTTTTGACAAAGAACAAGCTGCTCCAGTAGACATGCACTCAACTTTCACACGTCTCTCCGCACCTCCTTGTGGAGTTATGTTTTCTCTAGTCTTCTTTTCCTTTTTCCTTTTTTGTTTTTGCTTTGTTTTGTTTCTTAAGTCTTCATGGCTTAACACTTGGTGATATTGTGGTACCGTCTAGTTACACAATGTGCTTGATGTTCGATGATATCATGGTGTTACTCATGACATAGTATATTCGGTTCGGGCTTGGTTTGTTGGAAAGCATTAGTTCATCAGAGAGGATCGGTCTTAAAAAAAGTCGTGATTGATGCACTAGTTATGCAGTTCCACATTGGATAATAAATGTAAACAAAAAAAATAAAAAATGTGTGTGTGTGTGTGTGTGTGATTGGGTTGAAAATCTAACGGTCTTAATTTTTGGATCAAATTAAAATCCAATATGAATCTCAAGACCTCTCCGTCAACTCTAATTTTTTCATTTGCAGTGTAAGTTCATTATTATTTGTAAAAGCTATATTGTTCTTTAAATGGAATATGATTAAATAACACAAGAAACTTCATATCACCCATGAAATACCTACCTTGTCAAATTTTGCCAGCTTTTCCACCCAAGACCAAGCGTGATAAACATGCATCTGAGTTAGAAAAAAAAATTGCACTACAAATGTGAAGGAGCCACAATGTCATATCTTCCCTCTTATTCAACCCAGTGACCGACATATATATATATATATATATATATATATATATATATATATATATAAAGAAAAACTGGAAAAGAAGGATATCATAAAATTGAATTAAACCCAGCAATAATGTTTTATATTATTGTTTTCTCCCTTTTGTTCTTCTTCCCATTTCTCTATAGTTCGGTTGGTGTTTTCTCAATTGCCCTGTTGGTATTCTTTTTCCCAGGTGACATCCCTCAATTTTGTCTCAGTTTATTCTAGTTGGCCTTCATGTTTTGGGAGTTTGGGGTATATGAAGATTGGTACTCTTATGTTTTTGGTGGATATTACTAGATTACTGTCAAACCCTAATTTACTAATCTTGGGGACATGGGCATGGGGAGACATGCCATGCCTTAGTTTGCTTGAGAATTGCTAAGAGTTGGTGGACTTGAACATTTTGACAAGTTGGATGCATGCCCTGGGCAGCCTTAGCCAAGGCACTGCATAGTTGGTGCGTGCAGTAGACATGAGGTGGGTCATGTGGCTCTGCAAGGGATCATGTCTACTCTTGTCAGTCCGGCAAAAGTCACTTTGACATATATAGGAGAGACACTTCCCTGAGCTGAGTGCCATTTTTGGGCAAGCAAGCCATGTGCACAGAAGGATCTTGGCACCTTTGTGGCAAAGTTGTTGGCTAGAGTAAAGGCATGTGCTGTGGGGCATGAGGTGGCTCCACCTTCCACCACCATCGAGGACGGCAGCAGACGTTGTTCTAACTTGGGCATGACTCAAGGGCATGACATAGGCTCAGCCTAACATGCCAATCCTATGAAGACCAAGGCATGAGTGGTCATGGCTTAGCGCGGTTTATGGGTACTATGGAACAATGTTGCTTGGGCATGGCATAAGTACAACCCAACGTGCAAGTGGCTTAGTTAGACAGAGTTGGCCAAGGCATGGCTCAAGCCTTGGGCACCAATAGTCTAGTCCGTGTGCACCAGAACTGATTTTGGGGTTTAGCTTGGACAAGGGTTGGCTAAGACAAACATGGCTATGTGGAAGTTCAGACATTGGAGTGACAGTTAGAGCTGTCTTGGCTAGGACAACCTCTAAGTCCGTGGGAGATGTCTTGACTTCAGACATGAGAAACTGATTTGGTTGTGTTGGTCTATTAGGATTGATGTGGTGCATGACTCAGCACAAGACAGTTCCTAGGTAACTGTCATGTCTCTTAGTAGCTGAAATGGTGCAACAACATAGGTAACTATCATGCGCCTTAGTGGCAGAATTGGTGCAGAAACAGGGACAAGTTCTGTGATCATAGAGTGCTAGTGCAGGTCATGGCAGCAGTAGTTGAAGGCAACTGCATGGACATGGGGCAGTGTCTAGGGCATTGCTGAATGTAACTGTTGTATTTAATGTGCCTATATATATGAGTGTTTGTATGCCATTATTAGGCAGAAAAGAGAAAAAGCAGAGTGAGTAAGCAAGAGAGGACTGGTGAGTTTGTGTACACAGTGCTTAGTGCACCTTGTAGGCCTTAGTGGCGTGAAGGTCCTTTATATTCAGAAAGAGTTTGTGAATAGAAGGTTTTGGGAGTTTTCTTTTGTAATTTCATGTGCCTTGAATGTGTGTTTTGAGTGGCTGGTTGCAGGGCAATGCCATCACAGGCTGAGCCTCAATTTTTTGCTCTTAAGAAAACAACCCTGTGACAATTACTATAGGTGTTATGCTAGCTTTGTTATCTTCCCCTTTTTCTATGATGTTTTGACTTTGTGCTTGCATGTGTTAGGCTTCTAGTCTTGTGCCAACTTAGTTAGGATGAGCTTAGTTTGCTTTGATGTTTTCTGTACTAGCTTATTATTGATGTTGTATGTCTTGTACTTTCTCTATTCATCAACAATATTTCTCCTTTTTATTGATTAAAAAACAACCAGAATCCACACGGATAGAAGAGTTATAGTCCACAAGGGTAAACTCACAAAATCATTTCAAAAGAACCTAACCTCTAGCAAATTGACTTCAGAAATAGTAATCAAAACAAATTTGTAATTTCTTTTCTTTTTCTGATAGCAAATTAAGGTCAAATCCTTAGTGACGTAAAACTTATTTTCTTTTTTACTTTTACTTTTTCAGAAATAATTATAATTCCATTTGTTTACAAAAAGTAGGTTTTTCTTATATTCCAAGTTTCTTCCTTTTTCCCTTGAAGTTATTACTTCACTTGCATAATGCTAGAGCCATGCACGGTTACGCTCCTATCCAGTACTTTGTCTCTTAATTTTTCTTATGGTACGTTGATTGCATACCATATAATTTATTATTTAATTTTGAGTAAATTATATTAATATTTTCTGAATTTTTTTTTTTATTATTACACCAATCTCTCTTATTTTTATTAACAAACTATAAATATTTTTTTCTAGTCAATTTTTTTTTCAAAATAGTAAAATTGTACCTTTCAATTTTATTTATTTTAATCAGTTTTTTTCTTACTTTTTTTAATTTTATGTAAAAAAAATTTAAGGTATATAAATTATTTTTATTTTATATAAAAATAAATTTAAAGTTTTAATCAATATTTATTTGAAAATGAAAAAAAAAATTGAAAAAAAAAGTATAAAAAATGAGCAATTTTTTTAAAAATAAATAAGAAAAGTATATTTGTAATTTATCAGATAAAATAAAAAAAAATTAATATAATATCATAAATCTAGAGAGAGGTAAGAAGATATGGCATCTATGCATACAAGAGTAATATTTGATTATCTACTTTCAACGTTCATGTGGTGTTTATTTATTCACATAATAAATAAATAAAAAGAACATAGGGGATCATCCTGGTACAGCCTGCGCTGGTGCAATCACAGCAAGAAAACGATTGCATGAGGTAAAGCCAAAATGCAAGTTGCAAGAAGAGATGGAAGAAAAAAGGTTCATCAACTTGTAATGGACTTATCTTTTGAGATCGTCAAGTCAAAACTTAAGTGTAAATATCATTTTTTTTTATCAGTTCATACAAAACGCTCTTTCAACTTTAATCGAGCCTCTAATGAAAAAAGAAAAAACCATGTAAATGTTGATCAAAACAGGCAGACAACCATCCTGAGCTTTAGTGATCCACGTACATGCCTGTGCAAATTAAGAGAGAAAATCACTTACGTACTCTACAAGTGGAGAATCGTTCAACAACCCAGAGTCCAAGTTGTTTAAATTTCAAACTTCAAAGTGATGTAGGAAGTAGTTGTATTATTGGAGTGGAGATTGTCATTTCTAATAATTAAATTAAATGTCTATTGATCATAGGATACCACGACACTAGTTCCTCTAGTTCCTTTCCTTACCCCCCCCCCTCCCCCCTCCCTCTCTCTCCTTAGTTAAATTACATTAATTTTAATTGAGATTTTTAATAATTTCAAAATTTTCTTTTAATATTTTTAAAATTAGACTCTTCTTACTTATTTTTATTGACAAATTACACCTAATTTTCCTCATTTTCAATTTATTTTTACTCCTTTCATTTTTTCTTTTTACATTTCTTTTTTTTTCATTTTGACTAAATATTTTTAACTTTTTTTTATTTTATATAAAATAATTTAAAGTAAATAAAATATATTTATTTTTTATCAAGATTTTTAAACAATATTTATCTGAAAATAAAAAAAGTTAAAAAAAAATTTGTTAAAATTGAAAAAATATAAAAATAAAATGACTTTTGTTATTTTGAAAAAAAAAATGACTGAATGAGAAGTATTATGCATAATATGTTATTAAAAGTAATAAATGTTAGTGTAACTTTAAAAACTTTCAAGACCATCTTTGTAATTGTAAACTTTAAAAAAAATTAATATAATTTATCATTTTTTTTTTATAATAATTAAGAATTTCTTAAATGACTTGCGCCTAGAATGGTTTTCTCTTTGTCCTATGGTCTCCTTACTCGGTAACCCGGGTGGTGGTTATATAATTTTCATCCATCTTTGCCCAACATTACATTATGTAAAATATTTGTTTATGCATCACTTTATGCATATTATTTTTATTATTTTTGATGAATCGATAAAGTCTCTCTCGATGAGAGCCAACCCCACCCTACTCTTTAAGCTTTAATTGTCAACGATCGGCACATAAAATACTTGAATTCGAGATATTTGAATTTTATCTTTAATGCGTCTTTACCGCTCAACCACACTCCCAATTGATATTACTTATATCTATTACATTGTTAACCAGAACTCATTATTTGGTTTACCCTTCTGATGCCTCTGAATCAAGATAAGGTTTTAATTACATATATTTTTTTCTGTAACAATACTTGGCTTCAAATTAAGTTAAAAAAAAGCTTTCCTCATCTAATTATCTATCTTAATCATAATTTATCACATACAGTATATATATATATATATATATATATATATTTTCTTATTTAATTTATTTTTTATTCACATGATATTCATATAATTACATACTACATATTAAGATTATGACATGTATCTAAACAAGGAGGAGAGTCTTCCAACCTGATTTTTCTTTTTTTCCTTGTGTTGTGTGTGAGAGAGTTTGTTTTGGCTGACTTGATCACCTACTATTCATTTGAAGTTGCGTATTGATCTTTTCTTTGTTATTCTACATAGTGTGGCAGCTATATATATATATATATATATATCTTCATTAGTATGGTCATTGAATTCAGTCTACAAAATTAATGCTAAATACATCACGGTCCAGTTCATTCTAGGCGAACAACAAAATCTGAATATGTTAAGACTGCTTGAGCAATTATGCAAAGACATCAATGCTATATATGTCGGGTTGTGAAACATGAGGAACAATACAAACATCCTTCCCTCTTCTGTTTATATACGTTTCTGTTTTTAAGGCTCAACAACTAAAAATTCCTCTAGATTTGAGAAATTTGTGAGATTTACGCAAATCTCACTTTCTTTTTTTCTTTTATTATGTAAAGACATTGTACGAGAGATTGAAAGACTAATACATCAAAATAGCAGAACTACCAAGCTTCGTACCAACAAAGCTGGCACCACAAAGAAGCGAATCTTGTGCTTGCGGCCTTGCACAAATCTTAAAACAACTATGGCTGAAAAACATAACAATTTTAAGACCTTAAGCTATACATGTGCGTGTGTGCACATGCATATGACATGCCATAACATGTACACATAGGCGGATGACTACGCTTACGGCTCAGAAAAAGTTTCGTGGAAAGATTTTACTTGATGGTTCAGATTTGAGAATTTTGTGAAATATAATCAAGTTTTAACCAGAGTATTATTATGAGACTTTTACACTAATTTTTTTTTTTTTCAAGCCTAACTCGAAGGGACTCTGTTGGGAATTTTTGATTAGCTGAGTCACAGGTAAAAGTATACAAAAAAAAGTCGAGAATCGTAAACCCAAACCAACTTGAATCAAATTTTTTAGGTCGGGTCGGTTTTAAATTCGCAATATTCGAATTAGTTCCGATTTAAAATTTGAGTAAACCAACTAAACTCAAGAACCAAACTCCAAATAAAAAATATTTTTAAAAAAATTATATATAGAGTATGATTTATAAATACTATATATATATATATATATATATTCTATTATACATTTATCACATTAATATATATAATCAAGATATATAATATTTCACGATCCAGTTGTTGTGTGTAGACCCACGAACAATGTCTTTATCTCATTGTTAGCAAACAATCAATTATTGTTATTTTATATTTTATATTTCATAATAAAATATATAACATATGAGTGCATATATATATATATATATCATATAAACTTCATGTACCACACACCCAACCAATTTAATTCATTATTTTATATATAAACTGCTGCATATATAACAAATATCCATACAAACATAAAAATATACATATACATCTACATATACATATATATATATAACCTGCTGTATAAATTACCTAAAAAAAATCTACTATATACAATATATATAGCCTGTTATATGTAAAATATATATATAATATGTATATAACATATATATATATATCAATATAAACTGTTGTATAAAATTTAAATTACCTAAAAAAAAACCTGCTGTATATATAACCTGTTATATATTAAATATATATAATATGTATATATACATATACATATACATATATATAAACTGTTATAAACTATGTACATATCATATATATTATATACATACATATATGATACATGTAATTGGAACCAAGTTTTTAGAGAGAAATAAATAGTAAATTTGGTATTTTGGGTAAAACTAAAATCGATCTGAATTGAACCGAATATTTTCAAATTGGATCCATTTGGTTCTATCTTTGTCACAGTTCAGTTCTAGTTTTTTTTGTAACCTGACTTAATATTCGGATCAGATCGAGTCGATTTTATTTTTGTTGTGGTTCAGTTCCGATTCTTTAGCAGTCTAACCCATCTGCACCCCTAGACACAGGGACTGCCAAAGGTGGGCAGGAGATGGGTTGAATGACCGATTGGCAACATGAGTTCCTGTTCCTCGGACGTTGCCTCCCCCTGTTGCATCGTTGCCCATGCATAAAGATAGCATACATACCCCACCATTAGCACGCGTGATTTACAAGTTCTTCATCTTATTAATGTAGTCGTCTTAACCTTCACTGTTTCAGAAAACGACTCTCCATCAATGGACTCTAGCTGTCCTTGTAGGATTATGTTGGATTTTTCCATACGACGTATTGTGAAAATCATTGAAGACCCTGTGCTGGTTTCCACTAGTCTTAGTCTTGCATTGCATGGGGACCATCCATATTCCCTAACTTTAAGAGTGTAGACTGGTATAAGAATTCAACACCTATACACACACATACATGTAGCTTTGTCCATTTACATTCTTTAACTAGCTATGGGCTCCTTATTTGCATCTGGTAATAGACTGTTTTGAATTTGCATTCCTAAATTATGGGGACAAAATTTTCGCTTCTGACAGTACATAATTGGTGATCGATTTCATTTTGAATATCATAAGGTGTGTAAGCTTGCGGCAAATTAAAAAAGATGGATTTATAACCTATACATCAGTATTTTTCTCCCCCTCTGTTTTTTTCCTCTTTTCGTAGGGATGAGGAAGCAGGAAATGGTTGTTGGGCGCAAACAACAAAATCAAATAATAAATTAATTTTAAAAAGAACGATAAGTAAAAATATATAAAAAAAAAAAAGGACACATGATATACGTATGTAATTGAACAATCGTAAATTCAAAATCTTCTTTTACATTCAATAACAACTCATAAAGTGGCTCCCTTTACATACTCCAAACCCTATAAAACCATACTGTTATATTTGTAGATTGGCATCAAGCACCTGAGCGTGTCCAAACAGGGAATTCACATATTATTATTTTTTTGAATCGTCTCAAATTACAAACAAGATATCAATAATTCATGAATTCATAAAAATCACTAACAAAAACTTCTTTGCACTCTTGAACCAAAGTACATGCATCATTTGATTGTCAGGTCTCACCATGCATGACATTTTCATCCTCGACCCATTTTATTAGAGCCAGGTCATCCTAAAATTCTAACCCGTTGAATCTCTAACATGTCTAAGTACAAGTCATTTGTCCTTTTTTATGAATCAATAAAGAATATCTTGCATTAAGTCTTTCTCTCCGTGATTCACTCTTTAAGTTTTAATTGTCAACGATCTTATAGACATGTCATGAATTTTTTTTTATTAATCGATAAGGAATATCTTGTAGCAGAATAAGTCTTACCCACTTTTTAAATTTTAACTACCAACGATCTCATAGACATGCCATTTGTCGTTTTTTTCTTTGGATTTTTTTTTTATGAATTGATAAGGAATATCTTGTACTAGATTAAATCGTTATCTCTATAACAAATCCTTATAAATCGATAAGAAATATTTTGCACCAGATTAAATCTTACCCACCCGCATGAGTTTTTTTTATAAATCAATAAGGAATATCTTGCACCAGATTAAGTCTTACCCACCCTTTAAGTTCTAATTACCAAACGATCAGATAGACATGTCATTTTTAATTTTTTTCTCTAGGTTTTTTTTTTAATAAATCGATAAGGAATATCTTGCACCAGATTAAGTCTTCTTCTCTATAAGAGACCCACCCTTTAAGTTCCGTAGAGAATCCACCCTTTAAGTTCAAGTCTTCTTCTCCATAACAAACCCACCCTTTAAATTCTGTAAAGGATCCACCCTTTAAGTTCAACTCTTCTTTTCCATAACAAACCCATCCTTTAAGTTCCGTAATAGATCTACCATTTAAGTTGTAACTGTCAACTATCAATACAAAAGAGACTTGAACTTGAAATGCTTGAATTTTATCCTCAACGTCTTTACCGTACAACCATACTTCTATATGATACAATATATTGTTACTATTACCTATAAAATATAATAATTTCATGAAAAATGTAAAGAGATAAGGATGACTTATTAGGAAGACAAAATACGATCAGTGATCCTCAGATTTAGACTTCAATAGACCTGCTTCACCTAAAAGGTTTTTTCATGCGATTAGGGGGACAAAATACAATCAATAATCTTCAGACTTTGACTTAATTCCCAATTGGTAAAAGTATTTTTTATTGTCGTCAGGAAGCAGCAACAAAAAAAAATAGTCTATATATGGTGCAACATTTTCTAATTAATTATTGCTTAGGCGGCAAGACTTGTATGTATTTGACCAAGTTTTCAAAATTATCTTAGTTTTAATGGCAATATTAATTGCCGGTAAACTCCAGCCAAAGACCTTGACCAATGGTTGTGTGGATCAACCACTACGCACAACCAGAATGGAAAAGTCAATTAGGTTGGAAATCAAACATGTTAATCAAGTTTTAGAAGGAAAGTAATGTTATGCTGACTCAATAATTCCATCAAAAATATTTACACTACTGAAGAGATGGACAACAATTTATATTAAATGATTTTAACACATTTTTTTATACGTAACTCTGTCTTCTAAATGAAGAAGAGAAGATATAAGAGAACTTAACGGAGAAATGGAGATATACAGACATACTAACAGAAGAAAGTAAGAATCCTAGTGAAACATAGTGAGAAAGAGTGCAAATTATATTGGACCAAATTAACAAGAAGTGTTTTGAATCCAATATTTCCTAGAATTAGAGTTCTTGTACTACATTAAATCACTAATTAATTTTAAATTTTAAATTGTGAGAAAATGAGCTAACAATTCAAATAAAGCTATTTTAACAGATAAATATTTCAGTAAATCCAATGTGTTATTAATTAATCTTAAGATA
Organism: Nyssa sinensis; assembly: GCA_008638375.1. Taxonomy (NCBI): domain Eukaryota; kingdom Viridiplantae; phylum Streptophyta; class Magnoliopsida; order Cornales; family Nyssaceae; genus Nyssa; species Nyssa sinensis. Next base: position 50,900,552 of record CM018043.1, on the reverse strand, counting down.
AATTATACTGATCTTCCTTAAAGTTTCTAACAATTACACTGATATCTTCAAAAAATTTTGAAATTACATTGATCTCTCTTATTTTACTAACAAACTACAACTACACAAGCCAGTCAATTTTTGTTTCTTCAAAAATAACAAAATTATCTCTTTTATATTTTTTTGTGCTTTTTTTTATTATTATTTTGGCCAATTTTTTAAATTTTTTATTTTATATAAAAAAATTAAGTTAAATAACTTATTTTCATTTTATATAAAAATAAATTTAAAATTTTAATCAATATTAAGAAATAAAAATTGATCAAAATTTAAAAAGTGTAAATATATATATATATATATATATATGAAAGGGGCAATGTTTTCATTTAAAAAAAAAAAATTGGTTGAATAGAATATTTGTAATTTATCAAATAAAGTAAAAAAAAAATTAGTATAATTTTAAAATTTAAAAAAGTAAAAATAATGTAATTATCATAAAATCTACCCTTAATCTTGATACGAAGCTCCCATGTAACTTACTAAAAGTTAGAGATGAATGAAGAATGAAGATGAGTTTCACGTTTAGGTTTCTTTTGCTTTTCTTTTTTGTCAGGCACCTTTAGGTGTCGATATAATAGTAAAAACTCAATCATGAATGGCATGACTGATGGGAAAGGAAAATGATGCCAGAATGGACTTAGATTTCACTCTGGATAAGATCAAATCCTCTCTGTTTGAAATTTTTGGGTACTGGTTCTCCCATTTGGACAAAAAGGCATGGACTTGGAGTTCACTGTTTCATTATTGAGGAAGGGAAAAAAGTAAAAAAGTTTTGGTTGTTGACAACGGATTAATATGCTATATATATATATATATATATATTTGATGATAGAGTTGGATGTCATGCAAAAGAAATTATTTTATTGTGTTCACTTTCTAAAATGTTTTCATAGATAACAACACAAAACAGTCTATTTTGTTCAATTGTGGGGAGTTGTTTCTCGTGATCTTAATGTAGAAAAGTGTCTCAAATTCCCAAATGAATCCTATAAAAAGGAATTAACTAGTGAATTTTCTCATTTCCCAAACTTGTTGATATTAGTATGGTTAGTTTTTAAGTTTTAGATCAACCCATATATAAATAAAATTCGCTCACAAGAAAAATAAGATCCGCTCACGAGAAAATGAACCTTGACTGATAGGATAAGTTTTCATTCTTATTCAAATACGTCTCTATCATGTATTGATTGAAATTAATATTTTGAATCCTAAAAAAAATCTTATATGTATCTAAAATAAATACGCAAATATGTGTTCTGCGTAATGTATTTGTGAGATATAGTACACTTTTTCTCTCTAGTTTTTTTTCTCTGGTGGGTTTGGAACATGAAGATTGAAGGGGTAACTCTAGTAGCCAACCCTACATAACTTCCGAAATTTGGGGACATACACGGAAGTGGGTTTGGAACATGAAAATTGAAGGAGTAACTTTAGTAGTCAATCCTGCATAACTTCGCGAAATTTGGCGATATACAAGGAAGTCAGAATTTAAAGTTTCGCTAGTAACAACAAGCAATATACAATCTACGAGTATCTTCTGCAGTCAAGTATGACTTAACCTGTATATATGCTATGTGCATTGAGTGTTTATAAGTATGAATAATACTTATCCAAATCTAAACTAGAGAGGAGGAACTTCTTTTTCCTATATTTGTATTTTAATCACAATCTATCATGTATATATAGTCTCGTTATATTCATGTGATTGAATATTTGTAATGCGTACTTGGATAGAATAAGATTTCTCCTATTTAATTTGAAATCAAATAGTGTTCTATTAGTATTGTGTTGTTTCTCTCCACTAAACAAGACGCTGCACTTTGCTGAAAAGTTTTAATCCTTCTGCCCTCCAACTCACATAGTGGGAGATGATAGAGGAACCTTTTAGGGGGTTCTAAACAAGAATAGTACTATCAAAGATTGTTGTTCTAAAAGTGATATATATTGAACTTTTCACCTAGCTGGTCATAAGAAGCAATGCCATCTAGACCCACAAACCTTTACAAAATATCTTAGGACTCATTGAACTGCATACAAAATGCCTCCTCCAAAATAAATTCATGACTCCGTCTCTGTTTATGACTAATACATTTTTGATAGCGTGTGAAAATATTTCTTTCAGTTGCTCGTTATACGACTTTGAGGCATAGCATTGAAATCTTGGTTTCGGTTTGATCTCTAAATTGTCATGACATTAAAGAAGTAATTAATTATCGTGTTCTATAGTTTAATGCCTCTTAATTACCTTCTATCATAATTATCACAGCTTGGCATCATTTTCTTCCTCAGGTAGAATCTCATAATCTTTCAGTAGTACTGGCCACCACTGTTTAAACTAAAACTGAGCAAAAACATCTATATATTATATAAAAAGTTTGTTCTTCTCATTTCGCAAAGTAGATGATAGATAGTAACAACCATCTTTGTTTGAATTTTGAAAATTGTTCCATTCTCTCTAGAAATAATGAGTTCACACTTGATTTGATGGTGCAATATGTTAGAAAATATGATCTCTAACAACTTAATTTTTTTTATACGAGTTGCTGATTTAATATGGTATCAGAACAAATAAAAAGTCTTGTGTTTAGACTTTATTGTCATTCTGATAATATAAATTATGCATATATTGGCTCAATCTAGTCACACGTGATCAGGAGTTATGTTAAAAGATATATAATATTAAAATTACACTATCTCTAACAGCTTAAACTTTTAGATGAGTTGGTGGTTTAACATAATATCAGAACAAACAAAAAGTCCTGCCTTCAATCTCACAGTCACTCTCTTTAACAACTTAAACTTTTAAATGAATTAATTTAATGATTTATCAGAATATAATTCAGAACAAATTTCTATAATATGTAATGATTAGAGAATTGAAAATTTTTAATATAATTTGACGGGATAAAATTCTAAAATGTAGAAGTATCTTTACATTCTCTTGTTAATTTTTGGAATTTGGTAATGAAGATATATCTCAATGCATATTTTTTATTATTACTTTCACAATTGCTCAATTCAATTGGTGGATTTCAAATTAGCAAAGTTAAAAATAAAAATAAAAATTGTCTTTTGTTCATTATCACTGATGAAACAATTGGCCACAGTTACAAAAGAATGTAGAACATCCGCAATGGATGTGTAAGAGGAGGTGTTAGTGTTAGTGTTGGCTAGCTAACGAGCAAAAATGGACAAGTTAGGTTAAATGTTAAAAGTGGATCCCATTTATCATCTGTTAACTTTCAAGCTAACGGTGGCTGGCCAACAAAAAAAAAATAGAGAAAGAAAGACAATAAAAGGAGTGTGGGATCCGATAGGAGAAGGGATTAACATATTCATTGAAGAGGTTAGGGTTTGGTAAAGTTAACTTTGGACAACTTTAAGGGGTTGATCGAGCGGAAAAGACTTGAAGTTTAAAATTTAAGATTTTTAGTTCGAGTCTTTCTTAGAATCACTAGAGCTTTACCCGGTCGTTAACTTCATGATCTTGGGATAAGTCGAGATGCGTGTAAGTTAGTCCAGGCAACTAATTATAAAAAAAATAAGTAAATTACACTGACCTTCTTTGAGATTTCCGATTGTTAACTTTATGATTCTGGGATAAGTCGAGGTGCGTGTAAGTTAGTCCGGTCACCTAATTAAAAAAAAAAAGTAAATTACACTGACCTTCTTTGATGTTTTTTTTAATAATTATAATGACATTTTTTGAAACTTTTGAAATTACACTAACATCTCCTACTTTACTTGACAATATACAGATGCTCCTCTCCAGTCAATTTTTTTCTTCAAATTGACAAATTTGTCCCTTTCATGTTTTGTTTTTCAATTTTTAAAATTTTTAAAATTTTGACTAATTTTTTTTTCATTTTTTAAATAAATATTAATGAAAATCTTAAATTTATATTTTATATAAAATAATAATAAAAATTTAAAAAAAGTTAAAAAAATTTGGTCATAATTAAAAATTGTAAAAAAATAAAATAAAAAAGATAATTTTATTATTTTAAAAAAATAAAATTTTACTGGAAAGAAGTATCTGTATATTATTTAATAAAATAAAAAAAATCAGTATAATTTCAAAAATATAAAAAAAAAAAATCAATATAAATTACCGAAAAAAAATTTAACTTATGAGATATCATGTTTAGGTGATAAGTAATGAATTAATTTTTTTAGCAAATCCAATGAAGATGCTCAAAGCTAATGACGCAAACTTTGCTGATTTTTAACGTGGATAATCGAGAAACAAATGAGTGCTAGTAACTATTTTCTGAGACAAGCAAACTTGTGAATGCTTAGAGCCACTTCAATGCTCCTGTCAAGGGGCTGCTATTGCTCAAATTTGACACTCCTGTAAAACTTCTGACTCCAATGGGTGCTATTTGTCAAACAATATTATGATGGCAATGTCATTTTTATTTTAATACTTTATATAGTATCATGGATGGTAAAATGCTATCAATGTAAGGTCAGTATCTTCTTTGAATTTATTTTTGATAATTGATTCAACGATTTTGAACAGTTAATTAAAAAATAATAATTGTTGTGTTAAAAAATAAAATTTTAGTATTAAAACAAAAAACATCACCAAAATATTTATATATATAAATAAAAATATTTTGACACTATAGTAATATTAAAATAAATGATATATGATTCAAATAGTAATTTAATATTGGAGATGTTTTTATGGTACAATTGGATTTATTGTAAAATGGTGACCTGGGTTATATATATATATATATATATATATATATATATATATATATATAGAGAGAGAGAGAGAGGGGTCAATAGATAAAGTTCAAAAAATGATAGGGTGATATGCAAGTACAGCACTATGTGCAAAAATTAACACCTTTATTAACCCCACACAAGAATTAACAAGACTAATCTCTGTCTCTAAATAGGTACTAGATTGCTGGTTTTCCTCCTTTTCCTGTGAACTTGTAAACTATAAAACCAGCAGGTTTCTTCAAAATCAACTAATTAAGAATAAAACCATAATTTAAATACAAAGTAATATTATCCAAGTCTCCAAGACTTGGGTTTATAACTTTATATATATATATATATATATATATAGAGAGAGAGAGAGAGAGAGAGAGAGAGAGAGAGGGGTCAATAAATATAGCACGAAGGATTTAGGAAGATATGCAAGTACAGACCTAGATGCAAAAATTAACACCTTTATTAGCCCCACATAAGTATTAACGAGAATAATCTCTCTCTCTCTCTCTCTCTCTCTCTCTCTCTCTCTCTATATATATATATATATATAAATGGAACAATTGCTGGTTTTCCTGTGAATTTGTAAACTATAAAAATGGAACATTTGCTCTTTTTGCTTTGTCATCTCAAAAGCAAAACTTATAAAAACACAAAATTTAATGCTTATCTATATTTCACTTCCATAATTCCTATCCCTAGGGCACATGCTTTTGGGGCAACATGATTTGAAGATGTTTTGAAAACATATTTTTTCAGTGAGATTGTATCATCATGATTGTGTCGTTTCAATATTATTATGTCATGTGTTAAGGCCGGTTCCATTCAAAAATTTTCTTACCATTTGGACTAACTTAGAGTTATTAGTAAAAAGTTATACATAATGCTAAAGTTTATCGTGGTAAAGATTTTGACATGAACTTTTCTATATATATATATATATATATATATATATATAAACAAAAATAAAAGTTAGTTCCAAATTAAGTAGAAAAATGTCATTCTATTCGAATAAGTGTCTTAATTACAATTAACTATATATACAATGCATGAGTATTTTTTTTATTTAGTTAAAATTAAATAGATACATGATATTTATATAATTACATATGTAATAAATTAAAATTGTAACTTTTAGTTAAATAGGAGAAGATTTTTCTTGCCTGATTTGAAGCAATTGTCCTGTAAACAGATGTGTGTGTAGAATTCAAAAATACTCTAATACCAATTGTAACATTTAAAACTATTCTAATACTACAATTAACTTGCATAAGAAAACTATTATTATTAAATCAAAACTCTCATAAAAAAAAAAAAAACTTACTGGAATTGCCTTTTATTCATAAATCCATCAAGAACAATGAAATCAATTACAATATATCACTCTTTTGATATTATTTTATAGCTTACATTTGATGTAACAGAAATTTACATATATAATATATTATATATAATCTTAATGCAATTAAAACTTCTAATCTCACTAAAATTAATTATACTAATCCAACTAGATTAAATATTCCTATTCTCACGAATAATTAATTACTCAAATTTTATCTAAGATAAGAGTTATCCAAGATATATTAAATATTATTCGGATTCAAAATTAAGAATTCAACTAAAACTCTACTAACTTCGTTTAATTAATCAACCGTGTGTATATTTTAAATGGTTATATCACCATCAAAACAATGACATTATGATTAAAAAAAATTTTAAAAAAAGGTTTTCCACCCTTCATGATATTAAATCACTATTAGATGGTTGACAAAGGATAAGTAGAACAATTAAGTACTATAATGTTTATAAACAGAAATTCCAAATTCAAGGATATGACATCACACAGGATGTCCACAACAATATATTTTATTTTCCCAATTAAGTTAGATTAATTCAAGATGATTTTATTAAAATCCTATTCAATTCTCACCAGCAATTAGAAAAGGGATTAAGGTCTACGTTAACAACATTATCAAACTATAACATACAAAATATACCCAGGAAGAGATCACAAATAAAGATTATTTTAGTTAAATATTTATTAATTATTGTTATTATCAACTTTGCTCTTCCTCTTCTCTTTCCATACTCCATAGATTGATCAGTCACCATTTAGTGATAGAATTACATCTACAGACCATAGGTTGAATATTTGAAAGAGCATCTCTTTTCCATGATAACTTATGTAGTCTTTATTTTGAGTATATGCGAATATTGAATGATATTTATGTAACTTAAATATATAATTAGAATGGAACGGGACATGATAGGACAAGATACTTAAATTTTTCATATCCATGATAGGTAATGTGTCCAAACTCAGCTCACAAGATGATAGTAACACATGGCAGTCAAAGTCAAGAGGATACCCTCTAAAACTTATCGCATACTTCAAAAATATGTGAGAAATGACCAAGTTAAAAGAATCATATCAAAATTCCTACTTTCTTGGTAATATCTCAACAACAATATATTCATCATCTATAAAAAAGAAAAGACATCAACTTGAAGAGGTATGCTTTATTCCAAACTTTACACTTATTCTTAGTAGTTCATTGTTCAAGCTACTAACTTGACCCTCAGAACATTTTTTGTCGAATTCCTTCCTTGCAAATATCTTGGTAAAAAGATTTTTTAGATATTGACTATCAAAGACAAAAAATAACATCATCAATAGGTAGTATGCTCTTTTTTCTATTTAGCCCTTACTTTATTTATTTTCTCTCTCTCTAAGTTTGGCGTATAACAAAGAAGACTGAACAAAAACTGGGCAAAATAATTGCCAAACATGACCTGATATGTGAGGACGTTAGCATTTCTTTTTAAACAAATTCTCTAATCTTTTTCTCAAATTTATTTGATATAGCCATTTGGTTCTTCCCCATATGCAACGCAATTTGCATTATATCTTTCGCCGCCCCTACTCCCTCCCCTCCCCCCCCCCCCCTCCTCTCTCTCTCTATATATATATATATATATGTATATATATATAAAACTTAGGTAAGCCTGCGTCTCATGTGGCTCTTCCATGGCATGAATGGTGAAAACTTCCAATTTCGCCGGCAGGCCACCGTTGCCCGTGACCAACAGAGACTGACCAGAAAAGAGCAGTGTGGTCCGGGCCCGGACCCGGACAAAATCCCCCAACCTGGACCCTGCTGACCTGGCTAACAAGGTGGGCCCACATGTCTCTCTCAATAGCTATGCTGACATGTGCTGGGCCCTACGTGTCGTCCCTTCAGCCTACAGCTTCAACGACAAAAAAATATATTTCAATGTCGACACGCAGCATGCTCCGTCAAAGTCCTTCCAAGAAGATACATAGTCCGACTCTCCAACTGTACCTCCCGACGAGGCACGTGGCGTGGCAGTGTAGCAATTTTCCCCTATATAAACCATGCTTCTTCTCAAATGTTAAACTAAACCAAACCAGACCACTCTTCATCAGTACTAATCACCTCTGTTTCACTACCGATCATGGCCGTTGATTCTGTTCTCTCGTCTCCGCTTGGCCCCCCTGCATGTGGGAAGGACGCCAAGGCTCTTCAGTTCATCGAAGAGATGACGAGAAATGCAGACTCTGTGCAAGAGAAGGTTTTGGCTGAAATACTGAGCCGAAACGCAGAGACTGAGTATCTCCGGCAGTTCCAGTTAGGCGGAGCAACCGACCGAGACAACTTCAAGTCAAAAATACCAGTCGTCATTTATGAGGATCTTCAGCCCATGATCCAACGTATCGCTAATGGAGACCGCTCTCCAATTCTCTCGTCTCAACCCATCTCAGAGTTCCTGACCAGGTAAAACGTCTTTCTTTTCTCTCACAAATACACACGATATGTATATATATATATATATATAGATATGTATATATATATTAAGATGGTATATTGTAGCTATATGGCGCTCAACTATTAATTTGAGGGTTCTAAATTTCTATGCTTTAGTCCAAGAGTTAAACTAAATGTAAAGAAGATATTTACACACATGTATATATATATATATGTGTGTGTGTGTGTGTGTGTGTATATAAATATAATGTGTGTGTATATTTTCTATATATAAGTATTGATTACGGAGTTTGGATTTGAAGTTCTGGGACATCTGCTGGTGAAAGAAAGCTCATACCGACAATTCATGAAGAGCTGGATCGAAGACAGCTACTGTACAGCCTTCTCATGCCTGTGATGAACCTGTAAGTCTTGCTTGCACCACTTGAGAAGTGAGATCTTTTGAACATGAATGTAATTCTTAAAGATTATTTTCCCTGCATATATATATATATATATATATATATTTGTCTTTTGAGAAGGTATGAAGTTTGATGATTAATATTGTATTGTTACAGATATGTACCTGGTTTGGACAAAGGGAAGGGTCTGTACTTTCTATTTGTGAAGGCGGAAACGAAGACCCCAGGTGGACTACTTGCACGTCCAGTTCTCACCAGTTTCTACAAGAGTGACCACTTCAAGACAAGGCCATATGACCCTTACATGGTCTACACCAGCCCAAACGAAGCCATTCTCAGCGCGGACTCTTTCCAGAGCATGTACACTCAGATGCTCTGCGGCCTCCTTCAGCGCCAAGAAGTTCTCCGAGTCGGTGCCGTATTCGCCTCTGGCCTACTCCGGGCCATTCGTTTCCTTCAAGTCAACTGGAAACAACTGGTGGATGATATTGAACAAGGGATATTAAACCCTAGAGTTACTGACCCTTCAATCCGGGAATGCATGTCCAAGATCCTCAAACCGAGGCCAGAACTTGCCGAGTTCATCTCAAAAGAGTGCTCAGGAAAGAACTGGGAGGGCATTATCACCAGAATTTGGCCCAACACTAAGTATCTCGACGTGATTGTTACTGGAGCCATGGCTCAGTACATTCCTACGCTTGATTATTACAGTGGCGGGTTACCAAAAGTGTGCACCATGTACGCGTCTTCTGAGTGCTATTTTGGGCTTAACCTTAAGCCAATGTGCAAACCTTCAGAGGTTTCTTACACCATCATGCCAAACATGGCCTACTTTGAGTTCCTTCCCCACGACCCGTCTGCTCCACCCCTGAGTCCTGACTCACCTCCCCGCCTGGTTGACCTCGCTGATGTAGAAGTGGGGAGAGAATACGAACTCGTGATCACCACCTATGCTGGATTGTGTCGCTACCGAGTCGGAGATATCCTCCGAGTCATCGGGTTCCACAACTCGGCACCGCAGTTCAAGTTCATAAGGAGAAAGAACGTGTTGTTGAGCATTGACTCGGACAAAACCGACGAGGCTGAACTGCAAAAGGCCATTGAAAATGCTTCTTTACTGCTGCGTGAATTCAACACTAGCATAGTCGAGTACACGAGCTATGCTGATACCAAAAGCATCCCAGGACACTACGTGATCTATTGGGAATTGCTTGTCAAAGACCCGGCCAACTCGCCGAGTCATGATGTTTTGAACCAGTGTTGCCTAGCCATGGAAGAGTCACTCAACTCGGTGTACCGACAGGGCCGAGTGGCGGACAACTCAATCGGACCACTTGAGATAAAGGTGGTGAAAAATGGCACATTTGAGGAGCTCATGGACTATGCAATCTCCAGGGGTGCGTCTATCAATCAATACAAGGTTCCAAGGTGTGTGAATTTCACACCCATCATGGAACTCCTCGACTCCAGAGTGGTCTCGGCTCATTTTAGCCCTGCTGGACCACATTGGACCCCGGAACGACGTAATTGACAATGTGACATCAAGTGAAGGAATAAATATATGAGAAAGATTGATCTGATTATAAGAAATTAATTAAAATAGCCACTCTACATCATTATCTACTGTAATATCAATGTTTTCTAAAATCTCTATCATTTGGGACACTAGGACAATGGACTTGAAAGGGAAGAAAAGCAAAAACCATTCTTCTGAATCTACATTCTCTCTCTAACCTCTTTTCTTGATTGTGATCCAGCTAGCTTTGGCAAGTGTCTTTAGATTTTCTTTTGAAATTGTAGGGTTTGGCACTTTTGGCTTTGTGTAGGTCCAAATAATCTGTACCCAAGATGTAATTGTCACTGATGTATTTGTCTTCCTTGGCTGCTGCAACTTTCTTAAAGTTGAGGAAAAGACGTTGAAAGTGTAAGTAGACGTAGTGAGTACAGATCTTGTTTCTCTCTCATAGACTTGGTGGCATAGCTAGTTGTAAATCGCTCTAATTTCCCAGGGTAAAACTGTCTAATTTGCAGAGATATGTGGCCTTTATCTGCATGGATTTTATTGCACGTGCTACATATTCTTCCCCTGACTAGGAATAATTATGTTTTCTTAATTAATGCATAACATATTTTGTACTTTAGTTTACGGGTTCACAAGTACGTACCTTTATTTCTTGGAAGCATTTCGTGGAGTTGTTTTTGCTTCTTCGAACGTGTCTGGCTGCGTTTTTTCCATTCCCGAGGCATTTATAGGAAGATTATTAATCTAGATAGTATTTGTTTTTCCTATTATTTAACGTAATACGAAAACATAAGTAAAAATCGAACACCTCAAATTTATAATAAACCAATAAATATAAAATCTAATCATTTAATAAACGAAACATTATATTTAAGACATGTCAATTAAAATACAAGGATGACAGTTTCTTATCCTAAATTTATAAAATCAAAATTTCAATCATATCGTAATATATTAAGCCTTTTGTAAGAATTATATATCCAAACTAACAAACTTGCAAAATGAATTTAATTATCATAAAAAAAATTTGTTATTTCTCATCTTATCTTACCTTAATTATACCTTATTTAAATAAATAAAAATTCTCTATTAATCAGATTGACGGTAGCATTTATTTTAAAAAATTCGAACATCTCTAATATTAGATTTGGTAGAATAAAATAAAAGAAAAAATAAATAGTGAAAAAAAGAAAAGAGTGATCGGGAAGGAAAAAAATTTAAAATGACTACATTGTATTATATTAATTATATAAAACTAAATAAAAAAGTTACTTATATAAAAAAAGTCATGAGATTATACATGAAAAGTATTAATAGAATAAAATTATTCATAAAAAATATTAATAAAGAAAACAAATTCATGAGATTAAACATAAAAAATATTAATAAAAAAAATAGATTATAAAATCTTAATTTATTACATAATAATATATATAATGACTAACCCTAATACTAATATCATACTATATATGAATAATCATATTATACTTCTAACACCTAAAATTGAGAATAAATCTTATTTTGAGAGAATTAGAAAATATCTTGTTAGAAGCTGCTATACATCCATCCTTTTAAGTTTTAGATAGCAGAAAGAAAAATTATAAAAAAATAAAAAACATAAAAAGAAACATTCAATCAAAGACAAAAGTTAGCTCCGACTCAAGAAGGAAGAAGCCCATGCTGTCCCCTTAAGATGACCGTTGACTGGCAAGCTCGTCTCTCAGAACAAAGAAGACCAATTTGTTAATTTCAATAATTAAAAATATTTTGTAAGTATTTTATGAAAGTAGGTGCCAATTAACCATTGTTTTACTGTGGGATTGGAGAAAGCTTCGGCTACCGACATTGAAAACTATATATTACTGTCTAGTAATTTGCTCCAGCACGTGTTCAATTTACAGATATCAAGGTTTTCTTAATTTTTAAAAGACACTATTTAACTCTGGTGTTTTAATTACAACTTATTTATATATATATATTATTATTATTTATATTTTTAAAATTTTATTAAAATTAAATAATCATAAAATATATATATATAAATAAATACATGACATATTAAAATTGTAACATGTACGTAAATAAATAAAAAAAATTATTATGGAATGGTTTTACCATTTCCAATTTGGGTTTGAACCCAAATTTGTAAATTCGAAATCACTAATCCAAGCCGAAGTCTGAATAACGATTTGGCCGATCTTGTCTGCCTCATTTTGATGTCAATATGGAAAGGGTCCATAGCGTGATGGAGCAATTACCATAGAGGAGATTAATGGTTGCTTTGTTCTGATCTGAAATGAGCTTTGTCAACCTTTTAGCCTCACTCTCCACTCCCATTGTAGTTGTCTTTCCCTAATTTATGCATTCAATTAGAACTGACTCGCTTCATCTTGAATCCGCTAATATTACATTTCCAATCTCCATATCCTTCATTTTCATCTTTCTTTTAGTATCTTCATCAAAATAGAAGATGATGAATCTCACATTTTCACTCAAATAATACCAATCTTCACGTTTTTATTCATTCTTCGAATCCCAAATATTTCGCTTAAACAAATAAAAAATCTTATACTAATCTTCACACTTTTGGTATCTCCGACTCTTAATCTTCAAATTTCTATTCATTTTAGAACGAATAATACTTCGAAGATCATCTTCAAACTTTTTTTCAAACTTCAATTCTTTTTTTTTTTTAAATTTTTGTAAGCAAAAGAAAATTTGATTGATGTAAAGATAGCATAGTGATTACAATACATTAATAAATATTAAAAAGCCAAAAAAAAAAAAAGGAGAAATCCCCCCCTCCCCCCACCAATAAGTTGGCAAGCTACCAACATAGAGCAAAGAACAAAAAAACATACAATTCCAACAAATCATAACAGAAATTTTCTAAAAGAACAAAGCATCCGCAAACGTACATTCAAATCCCCCCCAAAAAACAAAGGTTGAAGATGCCCTTAGTATCATAGTATGTGTCCATGCACGTAAATATATGTTTCTTATATTTCTTCATGCGTGATAAATTTTCTGAACTACCAACATAGCAGAAGGGAGGTTGGATTTACATATATGACAAGTGAATGTGGCATGGAGGAGTTCGGACTAATTCGAGCAGGAGTTCGCACTAATGGAGGGAAGTATTTGTAGTTTCAAGTATAATTTATTCTAAAAAGAATTATGACATAAAGACACTAGCCTATTGGCTCAGAGTCCTAGGGATAGCCTCACTACATCAAACAAAATATATGTAGTTTTATAATTGTAATTTTATTAAAGGACCTACACAAACTTTTTTGCATATAAGAAATTGATACAGGTAGAACCAAAAAGAAGAAACAAAGTAAACCAGCTATAAAGCTTACATTAGTGTGAAAGTTATAAATCTATCAACAAATCAAATCCATGATGATAATCATGTTTTTGCTCTTTAAGTGACTACAGAATCAAGCAACCACCAATATTCAACCTGTTTGCATATAAGAAAGCACAAAATTATGTTACATCCATTTCACCAGTGAATGGAAAGTAGTCGGGCTCATACTTGGAAACAAATACCAGCACTGTGAGCCTCTTGCAGGTTCAATCCTGTCATTCTTGTGCAATTCCATGGTCAAGTCCAGAGCCCTGTGAGCCTCGCCAAAGAAAAGTGGAAATACAATTTTCTATTTCTAGGTCCAAGAAATAACCAAAATAGAGCTACAAGGACATTGACTTTTAACACAGACACCTTCATAGGAACATAAAAGAACATGCAACAATACCAAATCATCTGTTTCCCAGTGGGAAAAATGAAAATATTAGGAATCTTCATGCTACAGAGGAAAGTCAAAAGTGCCCCTTGTAGTATCTTTCCACCTTATTCATGTGCACACTACATGGAACAGCTTCATTACTGGTTGTTCTATGCACTTAGTTTTATCTAACTTTAAATGTATGAATACTTCCATAAACAATACTGAAATGAACAAGGATTCATTGCTCTTGTATAGCTGTATCAACCTGGTTAATATATGGCCAAATCAGCACAAGCAGTCCCAATCAGAATCGAAGAGGCATACAGAACTTGAGATGGAAGGTTGTTATGATGATGGAAATTCAAGCATAAATTCCAAGTAATCAATAAAATAGAGTCCAGTTTCCCAGATAGGACTTAGTTTAGGATAAGGCGAAGAGTGTAACCATTACCTTTATGGATGAGTAACATGGGTGAAACATACTGTAAAATCAATGTTAGTAGTAAAACAATGGCCCTAGAAATAAGTAATATTGTTCACTAAAGTTAGTATTATGGAACAAAAGTGAAACAAAATCTAGAACGTATGATCCAAAATGGAAATTGTGTATCAGCATTCTCAAGTAAGCAAGAGGTAATACTGTCCAAGGACAAGATGAGAAAAGGAGTGCTAAGATGGTTTTACAGTTTTACTACATGCAACTTAGCACAAGATTCCAACAGTATGGATTAATAACTTATTCAACATTTCAACTTCAAAGTGCTACAGGAGGAAGGCCAGAGAACAAGAGCAAAGGTTATTGCAGAAGGTGCTAATGAACTAACAAAAGATATAATTGCAGATATAGAGGCGAAAAAGGTTCAGGCTATGCTATTCCTTGTCATAATATTTCTAGTTGTATGCTTCACATGACAAACTATACCCAAACTCATCAAAAATTTAAATGATTAGATCCTATGGAGTGGGAGAATTGAGATGAAGGCTTGGTTAGTTTAGTTAAGATCCTATATAGTCATATTATTATACTATAACATCTAAGCGGTTTTTTTTTTTTTTAATTTTTTGGGGGGAAGGGGGTTTATTTGTTCATGTGGACAGCTTGGATGCCATGGAGGTTAAGTGGGTTAGAGATGTGATTTGTGGAAGTGAGTGCAACTTGCACGTTAGATGCCAATGGGACGCTCTGGGTGAAGTAGTAGGGAGAAAGTAAGGCGATCTAAAACCTTCGCGAGAGATTCCCGAAAGAGTGGGGCAAGACTTTGAGTGTTTCATGAGATTCCCAGTGTAAAGGATGAGTGTGGAACGAGGGTCCCGAAAATCAATTCTCTCAAGTGGTAGATGGGAAATTATTACCCTCTTTACAGTTGTAGTTGAGGGACATTTATAGTGGTCAATCACGTGCCAATCCTTAGGTCTCACGTGAGTGCCTTAGGTTCGTCAGGTGTCCCACTAATGTCCAAAACAAGGGCTAGTTGGGAGAATCTCTTGGTTCTACTGTTCTAGAAGGTTCAAAAAACTTCACGCATAAGGTGCACGAAATTATCTAAAGAACCTGTTATTTTAATCATCATGCCACAAGACCCTAAGTATCTCGAACGTGAAAGAGAGGTTACACCATATTCGCACATCAGACTTTAGGAGCCTCCCGAGACTTGCCCCCAAGTCTTTGAACAACCATGATAAAAAAGGGTGGAAGAGGAAGCTTCACAAGGTCTTATAGAGCCTCACAAGCCGTCCTCATGCATGACGGGGCCATTATTGTGGTTGTCCCCAATTTGATCATGGGTGTGCAATAGGAGGGAGCCAAAGAGTGCCTCAACCAAGGCTAACACGTGACATTAGTAGGACAAGTCAACCAAGATCTGGGACCTTCGCCTAAGTCTGAGTGTTGCGTGACACTGTCGTTTGTCTTTGTGGTCAAAGTAGCATGATACTGAAGAGACCTTTGTGCCTTTGTGAGTGGTACCACTCCCCAAGGTCAGAGTTGCACGATACCGAAGAGAGTTTTGCGCCCTTTGTGAGACCTTCATGCCTCTGAGAGTGGGTGATCCCGAAGGTCCCAACACTACGTAAAGCTTCTTAGATTGACACATGCAAGAAGCTGATGACGAGGGTTCCAGTACCCACAATTCGAAATCAAACCAAAGATGAAATATGAATCATTAAAAACATAAGAATATGTAAAATAGAGAAGAAAAATCCATATAGTAAGAACCCCAATGCACGTATCATAATATAAATCAAACTTCAATGATTTATAGATACATAAATACATATATATATATATATATATTGATTTCAAATCCTTCAAAAGGAAAAAGAAAAAGAAAAAATTGGAGAACAGGGTGTTAATCAACACCACAAGACCCAACATGAAAGACAAACAAATGAACTCACAATCAGATTCAAAAACAAACAATACGTCGTAGAAGTCTCCATGTGTCCAAGAAAATTAACACAAACACCTTCATAATATGTGTGATTTCATTTGATGAAAAAAATACCCTAAAAACAATCAAAAATAGATTAAGCAAATCAAAAATAAATGTACAAATGTAGTTGTTTCTAGCGAAAAGAGAGTATATTCTCACCAGAGGTGTGTCGGTGATGGATCACTCTCTCAGCGCCATTAGTGATGGATCACTCTCTCGGCGCCGTTAGTAATGATGTTATATTATTTTAGGGCTTCAACTTTTTGGTTTGCACAAATGAACAGTGATGATGACATATTACTTTATATATCAAGGGTATATATTTCATTATGCCTTTAATCCCAATAATCCCCAATTTTGGTACTATCTAATGCCACCCCTAAGGTGGGTTTAGATAGTGCCCATTTTCGGTGCTAATCAATTCGGATCACTATTTTATCCCTCTCATTTTCCTTCCCAATCAAAGTACTATTGAAACACAAGGATTAAATTTGTCTCATCCCACTAAATCCGACAACCAAACGAGGCCTATTAGTTAATTGTGTCAGATTAAGGTTAGGGTTGACACATATTTTCGAATATATGTGTCTTAACAAGCCACACTAACACGAATTGACACCCCTATAAAATATTGTTGACAATAATAGTAATAGTTGCTTCAACGGGAAGAAGCTTTTCAAAACTAAAATTAATAAAATTCTACTTGCGATTGATGATGTTATAAGAAAGACTAAATGGATAAACTATATAATATATCTATTGAAAAAAAATGTATTAGCAAAACTTGAATACAAAAATTTAATTTGTAATTTTACATCTGAAAAGGCAATAAAAATTAATATTAAATAAAAAATTATTGTATAGAAAATTAATTAATATTATTATATTAAATATCATGAAGGCGTCATCAAGAATTTTCACTTTAGGCCCCATTTTATATTGAATATAGTTATCTAATACTGGTCCCAATAATTGAGGGTGCTGGGAATTATGAAAAACCAAACCTAAAAAAGTTTCCACTCCACAGATCTTGGGTGGAATTCAAGAATATGCCTGAGATAATGTTCACAGTTGACCAGCTAAAAACATTAGGATTAACAATCTTGGGCACATATTTTGTTAACAGCAGAAAAATCAAGTAATCCTAGAGATGAATACTTCTATCCAAGTGTATGATAAAGAAATGATCCACAAAGGATAGTCAAAAGTTGCATGAATGAGAAATAAATTATTACCAAGAAAGAAACATGATCAGAAGACTTCTATTATCCAACAGAACCACTTTATAAAGATAATACAACACAGCTGAACTTGTGCACATTCATTAGTTTATCTTCAGAGAGAAGTGAATACCCTTTTTTTTTTCTTTGAATGAAGCACTATACAGGGGCTTAGATTCACGTAATTCATGAAGAAGTCAAAAGAAATCACAAAGATAAATTGCAACTAATTTTCATTTATACATACCACAAAAACATCAGATATCAATTCAAATTGTACAATGTCATCATTAAGCAAAGCTGGCTACCATTGGCATGAAAAGCAGAAATGGACGATGACTGAAAATTAAGCAACTTACACGAGTACAGAGAATAAACTTTGAAATAGCATTAAGGGTCCAAGAAGATTCCATTGGAGATGACAAGGATGCCAATATTGCTACAACTCAGCACATAAATCAAATAAAGGATTGTAGATTATTTCTAGTAAAAGAAAATTTTTACCAACCATGCATCTTATGTCCCACCGGAAGACAGTGCCCATTTGCCGCCATCTTGCTCTCCTCCAAGACTGTTTCCACTTGGATTGTGAATTCAAAGGTCTGCAGCAGCATTCTTTATACTGGGAGACTAACCTCAGTGCAGATCTTTTGGCTAAAGACACGGCTCTACAACCCAAGTTCAACCCCATATTTTTTGTACAAGCAACTGGCGGATGATATGTTAGGCCAGCCCCTCAGTGTTTAGATCAGTAGCTGCAGTTCAGTCTTGCACTCTTTATCTTGTATTAATAAATCACAATTGTTGTGCCAAAAGCGAACTGTTAACAGTTTCAACTAAATGAAAATAAAGCAAGGAAAGAACTCAGGAAGATGAGTGCAAACTAAAGATGCCACTGAATTTTTCCTCGTAGTGGATCAGAAAATGTTCATTTCTTAAATAAAGCAAAATAATTCCAGCAAGGGAAACAAAAATCCCCAAGTATGCCCCAAGTTGCCACACCAGGGGAATCTGCTCATTGTATCACCATATAAAGTCACAGACCAGAGTACTCTTCAGCTGTCATTTGTTGAGCAGAACTGCACCATTCATGTTGCAGGCATCAAATTTTACCCAAAATGACTAACCCAACCTAGGTATCCACATTATGTGCCTTTCTTCTTTCTTCCAATCAGTTTCCAAGAAGTAGACACTTGCAGGTCGAGTACATGCCAAATACAAGATAGGCACAAAATCGAGCAGATACAGAAATATAAATTAAGAGAGAGTAGAAACAAAGAAGCTCACTAAAAAAAGGATGTGAAAATGCCAAAAGCATTGTATAAATTTTTCTATTACATATTACCCAAAGCAAGTACGAATATTGCCAACTTGGCTACCATATTGTGATATGGTGTTGCAACTACAGTAAAAGCACCAAAAATTCTGAAACTTGCTGATAGATACGCCGCCTGGCTTTCTTCTTTCTTCCTATCAGTTGCCAAGAAGTAAACTCTTGCAGGTCGAGCACATGCCAAACACAAGATAGGCACAAAATCGAGCAGATACAGAAATATAAATTGAGAGAGAGTAGAAACAAAGAAGCCCAGTAAAAAAAGGATGTGAAAATGCCAAAAGCATTGTATAAATGTTTATGGTACATATTACCCAAAGAAAGTAAGAATATTGCCAACTTGACTATCATATTGTGATATGGTGTTGCAACTACAGTGAAAGCACCAAATATTCTGAAACTTACTGATAGATACACCGCCTTGGTTTTTTGCAGGGAAATTAAAAAACGTACAAGCAGCGGCCTCTCTCAGCTTCTTTTTTTTTTCCCCATCTATATAGAAGAGAAAATAATGACTGTGTTACAACTGTTTGTTTCATATGGAACAGAGGATCTAAAAAAAAAAGCCATTGCTTCGGACTTTAGTCACTTTACAGACATCTAATCCCCAAAAGGATATCATTTATCCAAAATAATCATAAGTTGTACAAAAGCAGTTAAGAACCCCCCAATTGAAGATCCCAGCAATGGGCATCTGACAAAGTGTTGGAGAATGATTGGTCAATTCCCTGAGTTAGTGAGCGTCTTGGATTGTAAAAAACCAAGCCAATTAGAGAATGTAATGCCCCGCGAAACAAGATACATTATAAATGCAACATATACAACTGTGAAAGCAGATATCACAGACCCAAACAACAGCCCGCTTGCTTCAGAAGAGAAAAATTGTAACAAAAGATACCCATTGATCGCTATCACTAGGGCAGCCACAAGCCATGAAATTACCTACAAACAAAAAAGGCATAAAATAAAGAATGTGAGTCCATGAAGTCACTTTTTTTTTTCAATTGCTAGCAAAAGTTAAGACAGCCTATGCAACAACCAAAGCACATTGTAAAAGATAAAAAAAAAAATGAATTCTTTGTGCTTTATTGGAAACTACAGACTATAAATGATGGCATCAGTGATCAAGGAACAACCAGGGAACAGGGAAGATCTTAATCCAGTAAATATAACAACGGCAACTAAAGAAGTAAAAATACAAGCATGAAAACAGGAAGAAGACCACCACATTTTTCTTTGAACATAAAACCACCACTCATTCACCCATGATCTATGACATCAGCTAGAATGTGGTCATGACAGTCACCTTGGTCAAATTCATAGAACTCTGTATTTAATTGTCCTTCTGGACAACTTCTAACAAAAAGGTGCAAAAAGGATATTTCTCCAACCATGTAAAAGAATCAACCAATGAAGATCCTGATATCATTTATCAGGCATGCATTCACCTTTGGATAAGTATTCGCAAGCTTAAACATGGTGTTAAATTACCAAATAGGCGGAACAAATTTAAAAAATATTTATATGTATTTTGGGTAAGCTTAAAGTGACACAGTCACCATGCTCATGCCTGTGTATACATTGCAAAGTACAAGTACTTGATAACAACATCAAGGAGCTTGATGTTTGGAATATCGGTTGGAGTAATTAGAGAGATGCAGCCACTTTACAAGTGGTCAATGCTTTACAGACAAACTTAATACTTTACCATGCAAATCAATCCACCATGCACACCCACGATAAACTGGGGTACAAGTCAACACATGTTGTCAGTTAGGCAAGAGAAACAGTCTAAATCTAATTCAAATTACATCAGCGTCAATTAAACTTTCAAATTGAATTGAACTAGAACCTTTTAAATGTAATTGATTTCAATAATACATTAATTCTTTTAGTCAACTTATCTTAAAAACCAAATTCAATAAGATTTCAAGGTAACAGAATATAGTACGACAATAACTAGTTGGCATTATATAAATAATGCCAAGGATAACATCATGGATTCATGATGAATTTAAATTAGCAAGCAAAAAAGATATACAAAATTAGCAGATGAAACATGTAGGTCGTCAAGGACTTATGACCGAGATGCAGAAAAGGAGAGCAAAAATGTACCTTGATAACAGGGCCAATTTTAAAAATGCCCATGACCTCCTCCTTGGACACCAAATAAAGAAGAGGAACAAGTGCGAAAGGGATCTGAATTGACTGAAGCACATTAAGCCATTCATTCATAACATCTAATGTTTCCTCAGACGTATCAAAAACAAGAGCAACTATCATAGTTGGGACGATAGCGCAGCTTCTTGTTATCAATGCCCTGAGCCATTTCTTCAATCGCAAGTTGAGAAAACCTCCCATGATAAACTGCCCGGCATAAGTTCCAGTAATAGTGCTACTTTGGCCAGCAGCTAATAACCCAATACCCCAAATATATAAAATTGGAAATAATCCTCCCCCATACTTCTCTTGAAGATAGCTCCCTGCATTTAAAAGGCCAATACTATTGGCTACATCAGTACCATAAAATGCCTTTGCAAACACAGTCATAACAAATAGATTGATAATGAAAGAGATTATAAGGGCAACGGTTGACTCTATGGAGTAATAGTTCAGGGCTTCCCGAACCCGCCCAATCTTGCTGCGATCAATCTCTCTTGACTGTACAAGAGCAGAATGCAAGAATACATTGTGAGGCATAATAATGCAACCCACAACTCCTACAGCCTGCTGAATTGTTTTTGAGCTAAGCTTTGGAATCAAAATACCTACAACAGTCCAATTTGACAGTGCTTTAGATTCAGAGAACCTACTAGTTTATAAATACAGAAAATAGAAGGGCCACAAATGAGGGGGAAAACCTTTACATCAGAGAGAGAAAATCCTCACCAATAAGAAGTTCTACTCCGTTAGGCTTTGTTTCACCAAACAACCAAGCAAATGAAAATGCCATGGCTGCAATGAGAACAGCGAAAACTGCTTCTAATTTCCTCACGCCATAGTTCTCAAGAAATAGAAAGATGAAACTGTAATAAGACAATGGACAGGGGGAAACTACATTATTAGATAATTTTCACTCAGACTCTTTTTGGTTTCCAAAGCGCTGACAGCAAGAGAAAAGAAATAATAATTTGGATCTTATGAAGTTGATTATTTTCTCACCCAAATCCCCCACTTGAATATATATACATATACATAATTACATATATACATCAGCAACCATACACGGGGTTTTCATTTCAAATCGAATAATAAGAATTTTAAAAAAAAATATTCTAAGCCACACAGGGAAATTATGTTTAAAGGGCCGACTCAAGTCACTCGACCTACAAATGTTCCTTCCAACCCGAGAAAAAAAAAAATTGAATTCCAATAACAACTGAATCCATCTAAACATGTTCAATCAATAAGAAAGAAAATAAAGGAATGCTCAAAAAGAAAACAGTCTCAAATTCAAGTTGAAATTTCGCTTAAAGAAAATAAACACCAATTCCCCATAAAATCCCACAACACCAACAAACCATAAACAATTATCTATAAACATATCTCACACATACAGATATATATATATATATATAATTATGCGTATATATTATTCCATCCATGGCAGGGGTGAACGAAATTACCAATCACAAGCTGTTATAACAACACCAGCCCAAAGAGGCAAAACGCCATTACTCAGAATCTTAATAGCAATAGCACTACCAATACTTCCTGTATATCAGCCCCAACCAGTGCCAACTCCGCCATGAACCACAACAGCAAACTCGCCCATTTCGGGTACTCGTCCCTGCACAGCTCGGCCAAGTGGCGCCCAGTGGCGACGCCTAGCCGCAACGCCAGGAGCTGGACGAGAAGGCCCATGGCGGTGGCCCACATGAGCAGCCACAGCAGAGAGTAGCCCGCGATCGCACCCGCCTGAAGATCGCCCTCCAGGTTTCCCGGATCGAGAAACGCTATGCTCATCAAGAATCCAGGGCCAGTGAAGAGCCACAGCTTCCTCCATGAAAACGGCGGCGTCTTGGTGTAGTCCTCTTCGGCTTCGTCGTCGACTCCGATGACGTGGACTTTTTCGGTTGGCTCGTACGCTGTTTCTTCTTGTACGTCTTCCTCATCGATTCTGTTGGTGAGCAATGGTTGCTGCTCTTCGTTAGGTGGCATCTTCTGGGTAACTTAGAGAGGGAGAGAAAGACAGGTGGGTTTGTTTCCGGAGGAGCTTAAGACTGTTAGTTGCAGTGGGTTGCAGAGGAAACTTCAAAGGAGAGAAAGTAATATCTCTGCTTTCAATTGTCCTTTTGTTTTATCGTTAGAGAAGGAACCAAGGCTACGAATGGAAAAAATTGGAAACTCTAAATATATATATATATATATATATAGAGAGAGAGAGAGAGAGAGACACTGCTGGGCTCCACACAAGATTGGATAAATATTCATTTAATGTTTTATAATTTTAATATGTGATATATATAATTATATGTGTATTATATAATTATGAGTAATATTATTTTTAATATTTTATAAAAAAACTTTAATTATTAATAATTTTAAAGTACGAGTTTTAAGTTAATTTAAAATTAAAATAAAAATAAATTTCACATATTATTTAAGATAAAAAATATATATATTAAATTACTCAAAATTATTAAAAAATAATGAAAAAATTGATTCTTGAACTTAATAACATAAGCTCCTAAAACAAATTTTATCTTACATTAAGGATTTGGGTACTGGGGATCGTCTCATTTTTAAAAAAGGAAGATTACATAGTCCATTACGGATTTACCATGCGTGCCGTTACTGTACTAAACTAGGTTGAATTGGGCTTTTGTGTGTGTATATATATATATATATAGAGAGAGAGAGAATTTATTTAATATATATATAGAGAGAGAGAGAGAGAGAGAATTTATTTAAGTTTTTTATTAAATGACATGCTCTCTTAGGAGACTCAACCTTCCTATTGCTTTCTCTTTTTCTCAGTTACCCAATGACAAGTTTTAACCAAATCGGCGTTCCACCGTGGAATTCCACGTTGATTCGACACTCATGATGCTTGGAAAATGCTATACTATTCTTTTCATGTTTTTTTTTTTTGGGTTGAACCATGAAGATAAAAAGCAAATTAAACTATTTTCCAATTGGTTATATGGCCAAAAATAATGCCACAGTATAAGCTCTTTCTTCTGAACTAATTGTTTACAATGCTGAAATTTAAACTGTGAATATTTCAAAACTCTTTATATGCTGAATAAATTTAATGATACGATTATGGCTACAAGTTTAAAATTCTTATATACTATAACAAAAAAATTATCATTTTCGTACCAATCCGATTGATACAAGAATTCCTTGATTTGCTTTATAATAAATTATTTCAAAGATAGGAATAGTTTTAGAATAATTTTTCGTTCAGCAACAAAGTTACCCAATGATGACGTTACAATTTACAACCAACCCGCAATACATTAGGCAACACACACAAAGTAAACACAACATACACAAAGTACCAATTTACATGTAAGACCTCAGTGTATTTAACAACACAAAAAAGATACAGTTGACACCCCTAACTTTCCTAGCATTTGTTGGATAAGCTTATTTGTGTCACATAAGGGCATAGCAGTTGCTAGCATTCTATGCTTATGCCTTGCAATCATGCCCACAATGCTACCACCTTAATAGAGGAGTTGCAACTACAGGCATCCCACTTGTTTCGTGGAGGAAACTGTTTGCCAACTACTTGTAATTGCCGTGTCGGCACATGCCATCGACATATGTTGCATATACACATATGTTTGAAGTGCATACAATTAGCCCAACCATGTCCATATGTCAAAGAGGCACAAGTAGAGCAAATCGTGTACGTGCATGTATGTTGAATTACACCCATGTCATGCATTCAAACTGCATTAATTCATATTTAAAATTTATAAAAATTGTCGGTATTTATAAAATACCTTATCCACTTTCCTTCTAAGATATATATCTCAGCAGCAGACTGGTTTTCCCAACAAATGAGATGAGTTTTGCTATCAACCCATGATAAAAACAAAACAAAACGAAATAAGACAAGACAAAGAAAGAATAGTATAGCATTTTTCAAGCATCATGAGGGTGGAATCAACGTGGAATGACGGTTAGGTTAAAGCTTGTCATTTGGTGACTCAGAAAAGGAGGAGAAAGCACCACGAAGGTTGAGTCCCATGTCGCCATGTGTTTGGGCACTGGAAGAGAGCGCGTCTTTGTCGTGCTCGCGCGCACGAGGTTATGTGCTGCCGATTGCCGACAAATCAGCATGGAAATTCTCTCAGAAGTCAGGACTTCGTTATATCTTAGATATATTCTCTGGGCATGAAAAGTAGCGGTAATGCTATAACGTTCTGCGAGCAAAAGAGTGGCTGATGCCTCTTGCTTTTAGTTTGGAGAATCAAAATCAGTGCTTGCCCCCTGTCGAACATGATCAGAATAACATTATGTTATATTTTAATTTAAAATATCAACATTACATATTACAAATTTTAGGATTTGATTCCATAAGAAGTGAATGTGGTGTATAATATTTTTAGTCATTATAGCACATGCCAAGACATTAATTAAGACTCGGATAAATTATACTTATTTTTTTTAATTTTTTAAAATTATACTGACTTCTTTAAAAAATTTTAAAATTACATTGGTTACTTGATAATATTCAGATACTCGTTCTGGTCAAATTTTTTTTCAAAATAATAAAAATACCTCTTTTATTTATTTATTTATTTTTACATTTTTCCAATTTTAAAAAAATGTTTCTAATTTTTCTAAAATTTTATTATTATTTTATTAAAAAATAAATTTATGGTAAATAACTTATTTTTATTTTATATAAAAAATTTTATCAATATTTATTTGAGAAATGAAAAAAAAAATTGGTCAAAATTTGAAAAATTGAAGAAAAAAAAAAAAGAAGAAATGGATAGTTTTGTCATTTTGAAGAAAAAAGTTATGGGAAGAAGGTATATGTATATTATCATATAAAATAAAAGAGATAAGTATAATTTCAAAAATCTCAGAAAAGATCAATGTAATTATTAAAAACTTCAAAAGAAGTCAGTATGATTTACACTTAAGACTTTAATTATTCTGATAGACATTGTTAATTATCATAATAATGTAAAAATATTTAACTAGGGACAATGCTTTATCTCCAAACTGAGAAACATCCTCCTTTTCATGTAAGTATTCTAATCACAATTTATCACATATGCAATGTACATGTATTTTTTAATTTTAATATTTTAATTAAAACTAAATAATCAAATAATATACATGTGATTGTATGACATATACGTAAATAGAAGAAAATTCCTCCTAATTTGGAATTGCAACAGGTAGATAATGAGAGACTATATCGCATTATTTAGACTATTTTTTAGACTTAAATTTTAAACACCGTTGCATTACTCATTGGACATTTCATTTCAAATCTTACAAGTAGTTCAAATTATTATACTTTGTCAAAAATTATTGTCCTTCAATTTAATAAAATAGATCATCAATTTTCAACTATAATGTCCAAAGACAAAAGAGCACTACTTTGAACGCTCCCAAGGGTTAATCTTTACAAAATAATTAGTACATAATGCAGTAACTTGAAATGCATCCACCAATCACCTTAGCGACCTTAGCCAATATTACTAAGAGCGCTAAAACAAAGGTGAGGCTATCCCTCTCACTCTGACCCTTAAAATGTAAATCACACTTTTAACTCCACTAGATGTGAGTAGAAGTGTGAATAAAACTTTGTGAGAATAGAATAAAAATCATGTCATTTTCTAGAATAGAATAAAAAAAATAATGATGTGTTGGACCCAAAAATAATGGCCGCTGTATTCTTAGCTACGGCTACCACAATCGAAGTAACATGCTTATATTGTATTATGTCATAAATAAAAAAAACAAAGCAGTAAAGAAACTTCAGCTTGCTTCAAAAAATGTGTATGAAAAAACTTTATTGAAGAAAAACTCAAACTGGATTCACCATGATTTG
This sequence comes from Nyssa sinensis, assembly GCA_008638375.1. Lineage (NCBI taxonomy): Eukaryota > Viridiplantae > Streptophyta > Magnoliopsida > Cornales > Nyssaceae > Nyssa > Nyssa sinensis. The sequence continues at coordinate 50,873,326 of CM018043.1, read as the reverse complement.
GCAGAATATTGACGCACACTTTTGCCAACTCACTGTTCTACGGCTGCTTTATGGCTATATATTTTGGCTTGCGGCACACACAGCTTGGCACGCGCACAACCCACATGCATCCTTTTATATATATATATATATATATATATATATATATATATATAAAATATGTCTAATCTTAATATAATTAAGATTTTTAATCCTAATACAATTAATAATACCATTTTCATTAGGATAAAGACTCTTAGTCACATTGGAATAAAACATAGCAAATCCTACCATTACCTTGACTTAATTTTAAAAGTCCTATTAAAACTATACCAACTTGGTTTAATTAGCTCACATTGTCTTCCTTAAACCAAAGTCTTCAAGTTTCACCATGCCAAGTAACTTCTTCAATTTCAAAAAAGAATTTGCTTTGAGCGACTTTGTAAAAATATGTAAAACTCCGACCTAATTAATTAATAATTAGTTCGCTAATTATTAATTAGAAACAAAATAAAGAATGGTTAAGAAAATTTATCGGGACTTCCCGATAATTACGAAGGATTAGTGGAAGAATTAAATACATGAAGAAGTAATGTAATCTAATCGTCTGGAGCAAAATTTGAAATACCTTGATTATAAAATTAACAAGCCTTGGGAACCACGAGGAAAATAGATATGGTGCAAAGCTTAGAATATCAAGACCAACTTGGGTAGGAAACAACTAAAAGAAACCGCTTTGCAAAAAGGGAAATAAAAAGAAAGATATAAAGTAAAAATCCAAAATATGCATTTTGATTTGCCAAACAGGGCATAAGATAAAAAAATAAAAAAAAAAAGGCCAAAAGAGGCAAAAAGAGTTGGACATGGGAATTGATCCCTAAATCAAAAGCAGTAAGAAAGTTATTCTCAGAAAGTTAACCACTTGACCACAAGCACTTTTGTGCTTTAATATACATAAGATATATATTTATATACCATGGAATGCTTAAATTCATAACATAAAAAATGAGGTGGCAGCCCGTTATTGAACCATCACACCGACCAATTAGGTTTCATGCAAATCAAATCAAAGATATGTAAAATAAAATATATAATGTATATTTGTCTGAGCTTGCGTATGTGGGATGGAAATTCAAAAGTGAAGTGTGTGGGTGTGTGCTCGGGTAGAGAGAGAAATCAGAAAGTAAAGAGAGAAACATAGAGAGAGAGAGAGAGAAGAGTTTGTGAAGAGAGGGAGGTGAAGCCCTCACTACATGTTGCATGCAAGAAAGGAAGCAGAAGCAGGACAGTGAATTAAAGGGCTTGAGGATCAAAGACAGAAAATGAGATAACCATGGAAGATAAATCTCAAAAATCTACTTTCTTTCTCTAGATTTGTTTTAGCATGGAAACACACTGTTAAGCTATGAAACTTGCATGAATGGTCCCTGAAGTTGTTGTATTATAATTTAGGGTGAGATTAGGTTCCAAAAATAACCCAAAAGTAATGGCCATACACAAACCACCATTGTTAAAGCTTAAAAAGTTTGCCCAGAAACCAAATTAAGTAAAAGCCAATTTGGCTTATAGGGATCAAAATTAGAAATGATAGGGATCACAACGCCACAAAAATATAGAGAAAAGGCTCAAGGACTAGCCCAAAAATCAAGGTTGCAGGTCGCGGGTTCATAACCCAGCTTCATCAATGGGGCTCTAAATCCTGTTTTTTTGAATGTGGGTTGAATCTAAATAACCTAAGGAACGTAACAGACCAAATCCCGCATGAAATAGTGGTGAAATGAAGATTTGCTAAGAAGTTGCAGGTGTGGACAGAATGAAGAACAACCGAGCCTTGAGCTTGATTTAAGGCACGAAATCGATGTAGAATGATAGGGAAGGTTCCCATAAACGAATCTTGATTGAAAGCAGAGAGAAATACCTCTCAGAAACCCATGAAATCAAAAATACAATTCTCTGCAACTAGGGCTACAGTGACCCTCGTGTTGGGGACGATGAACAGTGCAGGGTCGAGTCATGAACCGGGTTTTGGGTCGGGCCTTGACCCAACTACGAAAGGGTTTAAAACCTTTTAAGTGAAACTACGACGTTTCGATTAAGAAAATTTAAAATTAGGGATGACGTCATCATTACATGTTGAGCCGGTCAAACCGGTTGGTCCAGTGAAACCTTAGACCGGTTCACTTAAAAAGCAAATAAACCAATCGGTTTATTTAGATAAATTCTGAAATTGTAAATGGGCCCCCAACAGTTCTAACTTCTAACTAATTATATTCTGGCCCAGATTTTAAAGCATTAATGCAAACAAGACCTTGAAAAAAAATAATTTATTTAATTATTTTAAAAGGGTAAAATGACTATTTTACTCTTAGACACTAAATAAGTCAAACGAAGTCCAAAATAAATAAATGAATAGTATATTTTTACTATTTCGGGCATTCTAGACTCAACGGTGAAATTCGATTTGGAAAATTAAGTCCCGAAAAATATAGACACGCGAATGGTAAATGATTGTATTACCTCTAATGATACCCAGGGCTAATTAAAAAAAAAAAGATAGTTCATTTTAATTATGTCGGACACTCTGGACTCAACGGTAGAGTCCGTACTAGCAAACAAAGTACTGAAAAACGCCACGCATGAAAATGTAAAATTACCAAAAATGCCTCTAATACAGTACGAAGCCCGAATAAAGTCCAAATTGGATGAAATTAATATCGATGAAGGCCCAAATAATTGTAAACTTGTATGAATAACTAAATATTAATTCAGGGTCAGGATATCATCAAATATGAAATGACCAAAATACCTCCAAGCATAGAAAATGCTAAGTAAAGGCCGAATAAAGGTCAATCTGATGTGATTAATTACCATAAGTATAATGATAAATTAAAGGGGCTGAATAAGACTTCGAAATAGTCAGAGTATAAAATGAGAAATGATCAATGTGTCCCGATGATCAAAAGCATATACCAAATGAAGCTAAAAAGACTTTGAAATTTATATATAAGATATCTGAGATATTCTGAGGACCACGATAGGGTTCGGAGAGAGAATAAAAAAATTACCATTTTGCCCCTAAGGTCAAATAAGTGCTTAATTGATAACGACTAGAGTCAAAATGACTTAAAATATTATTTTGACAACTGCTAAGCCTATTTAAGAAATTTAATAACATAAGTTGAAACTCAATGAGTGGGTAATAGGCCAATGAACTTAATTAGGCCATCTGATAGACTCCTAAGATGATGAATAAGACATGAATGAATGAATTCTGATATGTCTGTAATTAATAATGATTATTCTGGTTATGCAAGGATATGCTTGAAGTATCTAGAGATTATCAGAGTATTTGTAAATGAGGAATGCAATACTAAGAAACCGAGGTAAGTAAATCCGAACTTTGTTATGTGGTCCTTGACCAGCCAATCACACTTATTTTCATATGCTGCCAAATTTGTACTCTATCACTACCCGATGTACTTGATTTGAAGCCAATCGACTTGTGGTTATCGGTTATGCCTATTCTTTGGATTTGACTTGCTTGCTTACATCATTGTGAAATTGATCATTGATACTTGAGCATCATTGCACTATCATGAATACCATATCCCGATCTTGTGATATATCCGGTTAATAGAAATCTTGTTATTCCACACACTTCATGACTCGTTGATTGTGATATCAATTATTTTGTACGGTTGTACATCCCGTGTGTGATTTTATTGATCATGATATTTGGTATGTACCTAAGGTTGTGCTCAGTCACAATGGGCCATTTATTCATAGATTGCGTGGGGGAAAGACCCTTTAGGGGTCTTGTATGTCCTTCGGGACCTGAGATAATAAGAGCTCTAGCGCTATTCAATAAGCCCGGGATAAAAAGGCAAATTTGAATGTACGTTCTAGTAGGGTATGCCGGGCCCCGGGTGATTCACACATTTCTAGTTTATTTGAACTCGATGATGATTTATTCTTGTATTCATTGAATGATCATGTTTTTATGCCCTGTGAATGATCATATTTTTGCAAGCATGAGATATTTGATTGGATAACATTTTGTTGTGGCAGCAATCCATCATGATAGGCTAGATCCCAACTTTGATTGACCCTGTTATTGCCTCTTGTTTTATATTGTGGGATATGCCTTTTTTGGACCCTCGGGTCATTATTATTGCGCATTTTGGTGACTGGCTATGCATTTACTGTTGCTTGTTGGCTATTGGCTATTTGTTATCCCTTTCTTCTATTATTCTTGTGAAGTAACCCTGACCCATGGCAAAGTTAGGAATTTACTTACTAAGTTTTGTTAGCTTACCCCTTATTTATAACCATTTTTCAAGTAGCTTATGACGGATGATATGCAATGACATAACTAGCAAAACTAGTGAAGCACAAATGATTTACACTGACAAGATGAACTCCAAGTCAAGTTGACTACGTACTCTGTAAAGTTAAGTTCACAATTTGTATTATAATATTACATCATTAGTGATAAGGTTAGCCTAGTATGTTGGATCACTATGATTAAATTGTACTTGGAGACATTCTGATTGTTGATCATTGGAGATGAGTTATGATCAATTGAAATGTATTGGTGTAACTTTCGCCTTAAGTAATTCATTGATATAGAATGGATGCATTGGAGCATGTATATTGATACTCTAGAGATATTTGGTGACTGATTCTAGACGTGCTCTTATGTGTTTGGATGAATTGCCTTTTCAATTTAAAAAGGTTTTAATTTTCACTGCTTTGACCCTACATTTAGAATGCAATTCATTGTAAAGTTCAGAAGTTGCTTTTGATTGGTCTCATTGACGGTGGGAAAAATCGTCAAGGTGTCCAACTGGCATCACGTCCTCGAGATCCGTGTAGGGTGGGTTTCGGGTCGTGATAAAATATCTGTAACTTGTTCTTCAGAAAGAAAAAAGTCAAGCTGGATCTCCTTGTCATTCACCAAGTCACGAATGAAGTGAAACTTAATATCAATATGCTTGCTTCTCCCATGAAAAACTGGATTCTCAGTCAATGCAATGGCTGACTTACTATCACAAAATATCATTGTAGGTCCATCCTGCTTGTGTTGTAGAATACCAAGCATCCGCCGTAACCAAACTGCTTGAGTAGCATTATTCTCTTCTGCAATATACTCTGTCTCTATTATTGAAAGAGCAACAACTTACTGCTTTTTAGAAGACCAAAAAATACACCAGAACCAAGATGAAAGACGTATCCTAAAGTACTCTTTCGAATCTCAGTATCACATGCCCAATCACTATCTACATATCCAACAAGCTCCAAACTGTTAGAAGATGAGTAAAAACTACCATCACTTTGCGTACCTCTAATGTATCGCAAAATCTGTTTAACAGCTTGCAAGCGAGATTGATGTGGAGTCTCCATAAATCTGCTAATCAATCCAACACCAAACACAATATCTGGCCTAGTAGAAGTCAAATATATCAAGCTTCCTATCAACCTTTTAAAGTAGGTTGGATTGACAAGATCACCTGTTCCATCTCTCACCAACTTCAACCTCTTCTCAACTAGAGTCAAAATTGGATTGGACTTGTCCATCCTGAACCTTTTCAAATATCATTGGCATACTTTTTTCTGTGAAATAAAAATTTCACCATCTGTTTGAGCAACTTCAATGCTAAGAAAATAAGACATTAGTCTCATATCTGTCATCTCAAAGTGAGCTATCATAGTCTCTCTAAATTCTGAAATCAACTTTGGATTATTGACAGTAAATATTAAATCATCAACATATAAGCATATAATAAGACTATCACCATGTGAATTAGACTTGACATATAAAGTATGCTCATAAGGATATCTCTCAAAACCATGCTCAACAAAATAAGAGTCAATACGTGTATACCATGCTCTTGGCGCTTACTTCAATCCATACAAAGCCTTATTTAATCTAAAAACTTTGTTTTCATTCCCTTTTATCACATAGCCGATAGGTTGCTCAACATAAACCTCTTCTTCAAGTACACCATTCAAAAACGCAGATTTAACATCCATTTGAAAAATTCTCCAATTATTTTAAGCAGCAAGAGAAACAAATATACAAACTGTATTAAGTCTAGCAACAGGAGCAAACACCTCAAAATAATCAATACCTGGCTTTTGTTTGTAACCCTTAGCCACCAATCTTGCTTTAAAACGATCTACCTCACCATTGGGCCTATACTTTGTTTTGTACACCCACTTCACACCAATTGGTTTCTTACCACTATGAAGAGTAGTAAGTTGTCATGTGTTGTTCTTCTCAATTGCATGGATTTCATCATCCATGACTTTAATCCAATGATCATCACGAGGGGCTTCTTCAAAAGTTACTGAATCACAATCTGCAAATAAAGCAAAATTCACTAAATCTTCATTAGTTGGCTCATTATCATTACCAATAACATAATCCTGTAAGCGAGCAGGCAAGTGGTGTTGGCGTTGAGGACGCCTAGAGGACTTTGCATGAGGTGATGACACATCTGAAGATGGAGGATCATTAATCTAAGGCTCACTCTATATTTCCATCTGCGGATTTGCATTATTAGAAATTAAAGGTGGCTGGATTTGATCATTCTAAGACCAATCCCAAGCTCCTTGCTCATCAAAAGTCACATCACGACTAATAACCACCTTCTCTGTTATTGAATTATAAAACTTATAGGCTTTTGACAATTGACTGTAGCCAATAAAAATACATTTTTCACCTCTATCATCAAGTTTTTTTTCTAAGATGATCTAGCACATAAGCATATGCAATGCATCCAAACACCCGTAGGTATTTAATGACAGGCTTCTATCCACTCCAAGCTTCCTGCAGGGTTTTGTTAGAAACACTTCTAGTAGGGCACATATTCAAAACATAAATAGCACAAGCAACTACTTCAGCCCAAAATCCTTTAAGCAAATTTTAAATTTCAACATGCATCTAATCATATCCATAACAGTTCTATTTTTTCTTTCCGTCACTCCGTTTTACTATGGAGTATATCTAGCAATCAACTGATGCCTAATACCATATTTCTCTAAAAAAAACATCACAAACAAGATACTCTATACCCCTATCAATTCTCAAAGTTTTAATTTGAAATCCACTTCGCTTTTCAACATAGGTCTTGAATTTTTTAAAAGTATCACAAGCATCAGATTTATGTTGCAAAAAATAAACTCATGCTTTTCTGCTAAAATCGTCAATAAATGTAATAAAGTACCTACTGCCACCATTAGAAGGTACCTCCACTGAGCACAAATCTGAGTGTATCAACTCCAAAGGCCTCTTGGCTCTCCATGAATTTCCTGTAGGAAAAACATCTCTATGTTTCTTTTCCATAACACAAGTTTCACAAACTCTACTTGGGATATCAATAACAGGCGAACCAGAAACTCAATGTTTTCTAGCAAGAAAATTAAAACTGCCAAAATTTACATGCCCAAAACCCATATGCCATAACCAACTATCATCATCAATCATAGAACTAAAGTAAGGTAAATTCTCACATTTAATACTCAATGGAAATAAATGATTTGAAATCATGTTTACCTTTGCTATTAGCCTCATACGATCATCATTGATTGTGCAAACTCCATGGTGGATTTGCATATCATAACCTCTCTCTGAAAGTTACCCCATACTCAACAAATTTTGTTGCAAACCTGGTACATAAAACACATCTGAAATATACTTGTGAGACTCATTCTTTAATCTGATTGTTATTCTGCCTTTACTCATTACAAGTATCTTTGAATTATTTTCAAACTTTACCTCTAATCGAACGAACTCATCCAAATCAAAAAACATGTCTTTCTTACCATACATGTGATTACTACAGCCAGTATCTAAATACCACTTAGCACCATCATCATTATCCATAACAATACAAGCCAGCAACACGGTCTTTACTTCATTATTACCATCAGGATTATTTTCAGCAACATTAGCTTGATGATCTCTATTATTCGACCTTCTAGATCTGCAATCAAACTTTTTATGCCCAAACTTGCCACAATTAAAACATTGAATATTGGATTTATGAGATTGTGGATTAGAATTGTTATCATCATCTTTTCCTTGGATTGGTCTGTGCTGCCAATTATTATTCTGTCACTGGTTGTTGTTCTGCCACTGGTTGCCTCTGCCTCTTCCTCTACCAGATCTGTTTTGCCCATTATTGCCTCTGCCTCCTCTATTGTTGTGATTCTGCCCTCTATTATAGTAGCCTTGAAAACGTTGATTAAATCCTGCATTATTCTGAGACTCGTCATTTTCATTCTTTAAATTTAATTGAGCTTACAAAGTTTCCTTCACTGAATTTTTGATCTTTCATTCAAGCGTTGTTCATGAACGATCAACGAACCTTGTAATCGATCAATTGTCATTGACTCCAAGTTAGCAAACTTTTTAATAGTAGCCACTTTATATTAAAACCGCAGTGTCAAGCTTCGAAGAATTTTTTCAACTATTTAACAGTCTGCTATTTGTTCATCATTCGTCCTCATCTCATTAACAAGTGCCGCGGTTCGCGAAAAAAACTCAGAAATAGTTTTTAATTTTTCCATCTACAATAACTTAAAATCTCTATGCAATTTTTGTAATCTAACCTTTTTCACGTTATCAACACCAACATATATTTTTTTAAGAATATCACATGCTTGTTTCGCAAGCTAAACATGGGAAATTTTACTAAAAATAGATATATTTAAAACTTGATGAATACAATTTAAAGTTTTGAAGTGTACTTGCCTTATTGCTTCATTTGCATCTGCTACAAGCTCTTCCTTAATGAATTTCGTCGTCAAACCACTTGAACCAAAAAAGGTCATCATCGCACTCTCCCAAATATAAAAAAAAAGAATTTTCATTAAATTTATAAACCGTACAAATAAGGGAAGGCATCTTCACAAACTAAAAAAAATACAAGCCTTGATGCCAATTATTGGACCCAAAAATAATGGTCATTGTATTCTTAGCTTCGGCTACTGTCACATCCCGAACCCCACCCTACGCGGATGTCGAGGACGTGATGCCAGTTAGCCGCCACGCGACCAACCGAAGGCAATTTCGGAACTTTCTAGTGAATTGCACTCCGACTGTAGGGTCAAATGCAACGGAATTTAAAACTTCTTTTTTTTTTTTTTTCTTTTTATCACGGGAATGCAACTCATGTATCCACCGTAGGATATGTATCACACAGAGCAAGTCTAAAATCCAACAACTAACAACTCAACCTCAGAGCATATCTATAATTCGACATATAACAACAGAGCAGAACTATAATATCTAGAGTACCTTTTAAATCCATGAGCCATATCAATATTCAGTACATATCAGTCAAGTCAGTCATAGTACATCACTCACCCGATTAAATAGATTCAATCCTCAATAATCCAGTCTCCACAGATTAGTGCCATCAGATCCAATAGATATCGTTCCTGAAAAATGTTAGGGAATGGGGTGAGCTTCGAAAAGCCCAATGAGTAACACAGGTTCCCTGTCATGGGTTTCAAACCATTGTTGTTTACAAAGCACAAGGGTAGTTCAGTTGTTTCTAAAATAGCAGTTTTATGAATCTACTTTAAATGCAGTTTCAGTAGAATAAAGCAGGACTGAACAAAATAAAACAACAGATCGGGACAAACAGAACATAACAGACCATATCAAGTATAACCGTACAGAACAGAACACAACAGGTCAGGACGAAGCAGAACCGAGCAGAGCAGGACATAACAAATCAGAATAGGATGAAACAAAGCACAACAAATCATAATAGAATAGTAAAGGATGCCAATATATCAATCAGAGACAAACAGGTCAGAATAGAACGGGTCAGAATAAAACGGGTCGAAATAGAACAGGTCAGAACGGGTCACAATAAAACATAATAGAACGGAACGGAACAGAACATAACAAGTCATAACCGAACAGAACGGAATAAAACTTGACAAATCAGAATAAAACAAAACGGAACATAACAGAACGGAGCGAAAACAATATGTCAACCAGAGATACAGGTATATCATCAACGGAACGAAACAAGATAGAACTGGGTGGAAACAGTATATCAATCAAGGATACAAGTATATCATCAACGGAACGAAACGAAACAATATCAATCAGGACGAGTCATATCAGAACTGAACATGACGGAACAAAATGAAACAATATCAATCAGGACAAGTCATATCGGAACTGAACATGACGGAAGCAAACGAAACAATATCAATCAGGACAAGTCATATCGGAACTGAACATGACGGAACAAAATGAAACAATACATCAATCAGATCAAGACATATCGAAACTGAACATGTCGGAACAAAACGGAACAATACATCTATCAGAACAAGACATATCGGAATTGAACAGGACGGAACAAAACGGAACAATACATCTATCAGAACAAGACATATCGGAATTGAACAGGACGGATCAGGACAGAACAGATCAAACATAACAAATCAGGACGGATCAGGACGGAACAGATCAGACATAACAAATCAGGACGGATCAGGACGGAACAGATCAGACAGATCAAATCAGGACGGATCAGGACGGAACAGATCAGACATAACAAATCAGGACGGATCAGGACGGAACAGATCAGACATAACAAATCAGGACGAATCAGGACGGAACAGATCAGACAGATCAAATGGAACAGGTCAGGACAAAACAGATCAAACAGAACAGGTCAGGACAGATCAAACAAAACAGGTCAGGACAGATCAAACAGAACGTGTCAGTGTTGAACGGAACAGAACAGAACAGATCAAACATAACAGATAGTTAAACACGTTCATTTTGAACAGTATTAAAAACAAGAATACAGTTAAAACATCAGAGTAACAGAACAGATCAGTTAAAACATCAGAGTAACAGAATAGATCAATAATGAGCAGAGCAGAACAGTATAACAGAATAAACAGTACAGTATGCACAGATTAAACAGTGCGGTATGCTCATGTAGTGCTCAAGACTGAAGTGGTACCAAGAGTCAGTTGTTCTTTCACTAAAAACAGTGATAGGTTTATTGCAGTACAGAACAAAGGAATCAGACAGTAAAAATCATGCATTTGAATAAGGGCATGAAATCAGTGTATCAGGTAAAACAGTACAGTACAGTATTTAAAATACAGTAACTAGACGGTGTGCTTATACACCAATTCAGGAGTCAGGGTTACTCACAAACTGTTATGGTTATCTCCTTGCACAAACAATCTGATAACCTCCAAGTACGTCAGGCATCACCATGTATATCCTGAACAATTATCATCAATCATATAAAGATCAGAACTCATCCATTCAGGTCTCATTTGTCATCTTAGGTATCTATCGGTTTACCTAAGATAGCCTAGTAGCCTATCGCCCTCTCATCGGGTTTCATCCGGGGCTATTTTATTCTTAAATTAGGCTCAGCAGTCATCAGGATTATAACCCAAGTCATTTAGACTTCAATCGTTATCAGTTAGTTACTTCTTCAGCCTTAGGGGCAAAATGGTCATTTTATCACTCTTGCCCCGGGCCCTGTCAAGGCCCTCCGAATAGTCTTTATATCTTAAATATAAAGTTCTACGTCTTTTAGACTCTAATCGGTATCAGTTAGGTTCTTATTTTAACCATAGGGGCAAAATGGTAATTTTGTCATTCTTGCCCCGGACCCAGTCGTGGTTCTTAGAATATCCCATATATCGTATACATGAAGTTCTAAGTCTTTTAGACTTGAATCGCTATCAGTTAAGGGCTTACTTAGCCTTAGGGGCAAAATGGTAATTTGTCATTCTTACCCCAGACCCTGTCGTGGTCCTCAGAATGTCCCATATATCTCATATGTAAATTCTTAAGTCCTTTGGACTTCGTTTGGTATCTGCTTTTGATCATCGAGACACATCGGTCATTTCTCGTTTTACGCGTTGATAGTTCCGGAGTCTTACGTAGCCCTTCATTGTTCATAATTATACTTACGATAATTCATCAGATCAGATTGACCTTTATCTTGCACTTACAGTGCTCAGGGGTATTTTGGTCATTTTACGCTTCGTAAGATTCTGACCCCGGTTCGTCATTTATTCAGGTATACAGTCTCACCAGTATTCGGGTTTCTATAGGTATCAGTTTCGTCCCAATCGGACTTCATTTGGGCTTCGTACAGTATCAGGGGTAATTTGGTAATTTTACGTGTCATATTTTTCGGCACGTCAGTTCATAAAATAGACCTCGCCGTTGGGTCCAGAGTGTCCGACATAATTAAGTCGGACTATCTGTTACGTTTAATTGACCCTGGGAATCATTAGGGGCAGTACGGTCATTTACACTTTATGTGTCTGTATTTTTCGGGACTTCGGTTCGTTAAACGGACTTCACCGTTGAGTTCAGAACGCCCGACATAGTCAAAATAGACTGTCTTTTATTTTTATTTGGGTCTGGTGCCATCAGGGGCAGTACAGTAATTTATCACTTACAGGTCTACATTTTTCGGTGCTGTATTTCCAAAATCGGACTGTACCATTGAGTCCAGAATGCTTGAAATAGTGAAAATACACTATTTATTTAATTTATTTGGGCTCCGTTTGACATAATTAATGTCCAGGGGTAAAATCGTAATTTTACCTATTAAATAAAATAAGTAAATAATTAATTTATTATTTAATTAATTTATTCAGGGGCTTAAATGAATAATTTCTCAAAAATCTGGGCCACAGTAGGATTCTGTTAAATAGTGGGGACAAATCCGTAATTTCAGGAACTTATAGGGGTCAAAACGTAAATTCAGTAAATTAAGGTTCAACCAAACGGTTCAGGGGTTCAGGAATTGAACCGGTCCAAAACCTCCAAAAACCAACCGGTTTAATTCCCTTCAGAAAACCGGAATATAATAATCCAGTTATCCCCAATTTCCTTCCTATTCTCGTTTAGGTTATGCCCAAAATCTCAATTCAATTTATTATCACTGTAACCAAACAGGATGAATTCAATTTTAAAACAAAACAGTAACCTTCAAAACGGCGACGTGCCACTTATCCGGTTTTGCAACGGGTCAGGTCCCGACCCGAGTCCGATCCAGACCCACCCGAGACCAAAATGGTCTCTGTCTTCTCCGGTGACCTACAGGGGTCTTCTCCGGCGCCGGTGGGAAAGTTCCGGTGACTTCGATGGTTCGGTCCAACGGGGTTCGAAGGAAATTTTTATAAGGATTCCAAATATGTTTTCATTTTTTTGATTGGACCGTATCTTGGCCGTCAAACGGTGAGCCACAGGTCGTAGCTCCGGCCATGGCCGATTCTCCGGCGACGCTTCCAATTTCATTTTCGTGCGTTTTTGGGTTGTTTTAACCCCTATTTTCGACCACAGGGACCTTTTGGGACTCTTAGGAACAGTTTGGTGTGCTATAATCCTACAAAACCAATCGATTGGAGGATTATCGTTTTGGGTCAGTCGCACCTGCAACTGCCCATATCTAGCTCATTTTTGGACCATTTTGGTCCGTTCAAGTTGTGTTAAGTTTCATTTTTCCTGCTTTTCATGCCTATATGCATCAAACCGAGCTTAGAGTAGAGTTTTTAAAAACCTAGAAATTTCTCCCTCTCGGTCTATCATGGTCCAGTGCCCAAAATGGGTTCAAATTTAGTCTATTTTCTCCCATTTTCTTCCCCCTAATACTTCAGTTACATGCATGTTGTCTATACGGCTCAAACTATCAAAACAGTAACAAAACCCAAACAGAAAGATTTTCAGTTTAGGGATTTTACCTTGGTTCAGGCCACTGCTCCTATATAGCTCAGTTCTGACCCCCTTGGTTGCCACAGTTTAGTCATGCCCCCTGAATCCTCTCTTCCTTTGGTGCATCTCCATGAATGTCACCATGTACATACACCATGCATATACATGCACAACATCTCTCATACAAGTAGCTTTCTCTCTCTTCACCCATGGCTATGGCCCTCACACTTGGAAGATCTCACTCAACAGGTCAATCCTCACACACCCACGGCTACACAGTTTCCAGATTTCACACAACTTAATTATTTTCCAAGATTTTCCCCCAATTCATTACATATTAGGTATAGTATATACACCTATACATAGCCATATATGTACATGTTGTAGGATTCAGTATAGGGCAGAGAAATGATAGGGCTAATTCAGGCAATCATGTGGGGTTTGCATGGATTGCCATTGGTCAGTTTGGGTGGCAGCCCCACCAGAATTCTGGGTTATATACCTTTCATTGTATATTTGTACATGAAGACAGTAGTAGCCCAGTTGGTAATTTTTGGATGAGGTTTCTTTTCACTCAAAGGTCAAGGGTTCAATTCCCTTGGCCTCCCATTTGGCCATTTTTCCCATATTTTCGGTTAAGGCCACGTTTGGTTGTGCAGTAATTCAGTTTCAGTGTTTCCTTCATAACTTTCATTCCGTAACTCATTTTTCGACGCGGTTTGTTCCGAGAGTTCCGTATTTCAGTATTCTTCAGTGTTAGAGATTCCGTGTCATTTATTAATCATTCGGGATTTCCCGGGTTAGCTAATTCGGGTTCCGTTGGTGTTAAAACGGCATTATTTTATCCATTTAACCAGTAATTGGGTTTGGGTATCATACCCTTTTCCCCCAGACATATTTGATTATTTAATCGGTCCATGGCGACCGTCGGGATCATAATTAATTCCCTAATCATTCTATAAGCCGGTTATTAATTAATAATTAACACTCATTATTAATTACGCAAAGTCGGGGTGTTACAGCTACCACAATTAAAGTAATGATGCTGCACTTTTCGGCTCGCAATAAATCTAGGCTTCGCGACCTGTAGAACACTCAAAAAGGGGATCAGAAAACCACCGGATTGGCTCCAATGGTAGTCGCTCCGATGCTTAAGTAAGTAAACTGAATTAAAAGACTGTATTGAAAGCCAAAGAATGAGCATGAAAATAAAGCGTATCTTTAGGGTTTAATTTATAGGTCGTGGCTTTCCTAAGTTGATTAGGATTTGGAGCCATGAAAGTAGGGATTTGATTACCGGAGATAGTAGTTTCCTTGTTGAATATTGCACCATAGATAGAGATGAACATGTACAACAGTTTCTTTGTCGAAAACTATTTCCTTATTCCCTGCTCGGCAGCTGCTAAGGCGGTGACGAGCTCTGGAATGTTGGTCTGGAATCCTCTAATTAACTTCGTGATCTTTATCCGGATATGTATGTGGTTTGGAGGCATATGCTCGGCCACTTCCGATCTTTCAATCTGTCCTGAATGTCCGAGCGCTTAGCCACTGGCTGAGCACGAGCTGAGTTAGCCGAGCGTGAGCTAGATTCATATGTGTCAAGTGCTGATTGGTCTACTATTTTGTGATATATCAGTTACTCCCCCCTCCCCAAGTCCAAGTTTGATGTTAACAAGCAACTAGGGCTAGGCCTTTTTCGGAGAGTCATATATCCTGTCTGTTCGCCTTTCAAGCCGACTGTTGGTGCGTCATTTATTGCGCAACCGGAGATTGGGTTTTTTCAAGGCCATCATTGTACTGAACCGATGGTTGGGTTTCTCGAAGTCATCATTGTTCCGAACCGTCATGGCGTTTGGGCTTGGTGGGTCCCTTCTGATACTGCGCTTATAAATACAAGGAGAGATTTGAAATAACCTTTTCCCCATCATTTTCACTGTGCCAGAAGATCTTGTCCGCCATTGTTGGTTTGTGCGACTTTGAAGAATACTGGTTGTGTCAGACTCTGGTCTAGAACAGGTTTGATCGATCTTCCTCTTCTTTTGCTTCTTCCTCTTTAAGTTTGAGAGTAATGTCTACTCCTCTTGAATCTTCAAATGCTAGTGAGGGGGTAGGAAATCCCTCTGAGATGGCTATACCGCCTCATTTAGAGAATGTAGGTGGTTTTGTCGTCGAAGATGTTGGGGAGAAGTTTGTTGAGCCTCCCCACAGTCCTGAGACTAGGATAGTCGATGCCTTCATAGAGCCCCGAGACAGGGCTGGGGAGACCTCTGGCAGGTCTTCCCGTAGGGAAGAGGGCAAAAGTGCTGTTACCCAAAGCTTGTTGGACGAGTGGAGGGTGAAGTACAATTTTTCCTCAAATGTTACCTGTAGAATACCAGGCCCGATGGATTGTCCCCATGATGTTGAAGCCGAGGAGATATGTGTTTATCTTGCCTGGTTTGAAATGGGTTTGAGACTTCTGTTGCCTGATTTGGTTAGGCAGTTCTTCTGTTGGTATAAGCTCTGTCCTACCGACCTTAATGTCAATAGTTGGTGGCAGCTTTTAGGGTTTGTAGTGTTAGGGCACGAAAATAATGTAGATGTATCCATAGATCTGATCCGTAGTAATATGGATCTGAAGTATAAGAAGGCAGAAGGCCTTTTTTACATGTCTTTTGAGAAGGGGTTCCGACCTCTGACCTTTGTTCCCACTTCTAATAAAACGTGGAAGAAGTGGTACTTCTTTGTTGGAGGAAGATGGGAACGTGAATACTTCCAAAATGATGTCTCGATATTCCCTCGTATCACGGGTCATAAGGGTGAGGCTTATTTCCTTAGGTTTGTTTTAGCTTTGTTATGCCTTCCGAACTGATAATCTGATATGCCATTTCTTGCTTATGTGCAGTCAGGAGTGCTTGGAGGAGGTCTGAGTTTACTGACGAGCTCCAAGATCAGTACCGCGTGCTTCGTTCGACTTTCATCCGGGCTCACACCGTCATTATCACCCCAGAGAACTTGATGGCTACTCGTACTGATGAGCTTAAGAAAAGGCTGAAATCAAGATGGGCAGAGGCGGAGGCCCAAGTGGCTGGGGAGGCTTCCTCCCAAGTTGAGCCTGAGCCTCCTCTTCAAGGGAAAAGGAAGAGGTTGATTTCTGGCTCTCCCGAGCCACCTCTTGCTGAAACAGAGAAGGAGGCCGAACCTGCTGTTCTGGTCTCGGTCGTTCCTCCTGCCCCTTCCGTTCCGAGCAAACGGACTAGGAAGGGGAAGGCGCCTGCTGTGCCGTTCGAGCCGTCTAATGAGCCGGACTACCAGATTGCCAAAAAGGCCTTTGACCAAATATGGTCCCAGGGCCCTCATCGGTACAGGGGGGATAACCCTGCGAAACTGATGAATAAGATGATGAATCTCCAAATGAAGGTAACCTCTGAAGCTTTTTCTTGTCTTTTCTTGTTTGCTTACTTGTTCGGCCTAACTTGTCTGCCTTGTGTTGTGCAAAGCATGCATAGTTTAGCTACTCTGATGGTGACTCCTATGAGCCTTGAGGAGGCTGATAAGCTGAAGGCCGAGCTGGATGAAGTGAGGCTGGAGCTTGGAACGGCTTAATCCAAGGTTCATGCTACCGAGAAGAATCTGAAGGAAGCTGGCACTAACCTTGCCGTGGCAGAGTCTGAAAGGGACATCTATGCTCGGCAGGTTGCAGGACTTCAGAGGGAGTTAGTCGACCTCTGAAGCACCTTAGATCAGAAGGTTTAGGAGGCAGTTGATCATGTCAGGACTGAGACTGAGACAGAATTGAGAGAGGAAGTTGACCAGATAGGGGACGAACTGATCCGGTTCGGTTTTGAGAGCTTCCGATCTAGATTTCTAGCTAAGTTTCCAGATTTTGACTTGTCATCAATTGTTGCTCCTGGAGCTGCTTCATCTGGTGCTGGTCCGAGCAAAGAGGCCGTGACTACCGACCTTCCTTCGATAGAGGATCCTGGCCCTTCCGATAAGGCTTGAGGCTTTATCAATTTTGCTTTTTTGTTTTGCCAGCCTTTTGATGTAATAAATATCTTTTGATCAATAAAATTGGATTTTCTTCAGATTTTTCTTGTGTTCTTGCTTTTTGCGAAATTTGTTGTGAGTATAGCTGCTCTGAGCCCATTGCATGTCAGATCAGCTTTCCACTTCTTAATAGTTGCCTTCTGAACTTTAACACTTGTAATAGAATAGTGAATGCAGATTAACTTCGACTGTCTCATCATAATAAGATAAGAAAGCAAACATAATCAGATAAATAAAACCCAATATTGATCTTATATCACATAGAGTGGAAGTAAACTCTGCAGAGTGGAAGTAAACTCTGCAGAGTTCTGAAGCAGATTGTTCTTAACCAAAGATTTGTGAAAATAACTTGTGCCGATCGTTTCGATGATCGAAACTCCTGTTTCTGAGCCCTTAGGATCAGGATATATCAGAGCTGTTGGCCTTTGTCATATGTGTGGTCTGTCACAGAATAGATAAGACTGGAAGATCTGTATACCGGATAGGAGGCCTGTATATTTAGACTTTGCCCCCCTTTTTTTATTATTTCAGAGGCTTCAGTGCCGGGCTGTGGTTGTTTGTTCAGAAAAACCTTGTACCTTGTCTTTTGGTATTCCAAAGAGGCAGGTTTAATGCATCATTTATTTATACGATTGTCGTTTGGGTTTTCGAGGGCAACCTTTCTTTTAACCGTTGCGACGGTCCAGTTGGGTGGCTTTTGGACTTCAAGGGTCTATATATACGAGAAATGGAGCATATGGTTGCGCCCAATCCTCTTGTTCCCAAATTGTTCCCCTGTTGGAGAGAATTTAGATGTTGCCAGAAACTTGTCGTTCGCCCGGAGATGATTGACGATTCTCAGTCCGAGTTAAGAATGATTAAACTGTTGCCGAGAGTTAACCTTTCCCTTGATTCAGTCTCCAAGGAAGGATTAGAGGAGGCACAAGTCCTCTTGTCCATCTTGGCATCCGGTCGAGATTTCTCTGATTGGAGGTGGAACCTCCTTGATTCAACCGAGGCTTGGAGCATTGGTGATGAAGACGAAGGTGGGATGCCTCCTTCCCTTTGTGTCTTGGCAGAGACCCTTACTCAAACCGGCTAGGGTGTCACGTCGAATTCGAGGGAAACGAAGGTAGAGAATGGAGGTCCCCTGAGACCCAGAGCCCTCATCATCCGTTGGTATTAAGATCAGTGACAGTGATGATGAAATGAACTATGTGCTTCTTGATGCAGATTGGGGTTCAGGGTTCCTTTCTTTCAAATGGAAGCCGGCAGCAGCGGTAATAGAGGTTGGAACTTGGGCCCCTTTCCTATTCGAGGAAGAAAGCCATGATGTTGCAGATCGTAGTGATGTCTTTATTGTAGCTTCTGTAGTAACGTCTTTGTTGTAGCTTTTTTGTACTTGTTTTATTTCCAGTCTTCTTCTACTGATGTAAACTTTTTATGAATCATTAATAAAATTGAGTTCTTTTTTCTCAAATCTGATGTTCTTTCTATTCGAATGTGCTCTTCTGGAGTTAAAACACCTTCTCGTGCACTTCTGATGAATAACTCTTCTGTATGTTCTAAGAGTAGATCAAAGAAACTTGTATAAAACTTGAAGTCTTGAACCAATGTACTTTAAGCCTGCTCGGTACTGTAGTATTCGTTGCTTGTTGGTACACAAGCCAAATAATCTAAGTATCAGCTCTAAGGTATTCCGATCTGGGAAACTTGTGTAGATAGTAGTTGGACTTTGGTTGAAGATGCTTGGAGCTTCCGCCTTTGGACGGACTGGATCATAGAGTCTCCATATTGAAGATGGACTAGGCTCGGAAGGCCTGTGCATTAAAATATGAACCAAGTACTAAGACTCGTGCATTATTGATGGACCAGGCTCTGGAGGCCTGTGCATTAAAAGATGGACCAAGTATTAAGACTTGTGCATTATAGATGGACCAGGCTCTAGAGGCCTGTGCATTAAAAGATGGACCAAGCACTAAGACTTATGCATTATAGGTGGACCAAGCTTTGGAGGCCTGTGCATTAAAAGATGGACCAAGTACTAAGGCTTGTGCATTATAAATGGACCAGGCTCTGAAGGCCTGTGCATTAAAAGATGATCATTCTATGAAGGTATTAAAAAGAAAGAAACATCTTCATTGATAATACTTCCGTAAATGTTCCACGTTCCACGGCCTAGGAATAAGCTTCCCAGTTATGTCTTCTAGCCAGTAGGTGGTAGGCCTAACAACCTTCGTCACTCTGTAGGGCCCTTCCCAGTTCGGTGACAACTTTCCCATAGTGGAATCCTTAGTGTTTGGAAAGACTCTTCTTAAGACAAAGTCTTCGACTTGAAAGCTGACCATCTTGAGCCCCACCTTGGACTTGTTGACCATTCTTTGCTGATAGGCTTCTATCCTGATGCTGGCTTGATCCTTTTTTTCTTTAAGCAAATCCAAATTTTTCATCAGCTGCTGATCATTGGATTCTTGCTCGAAGGTTTCAGTCCTCAGAGTTAGCATACCGATCTCAACCGGGATTACTGCTTCTGTACCATAGGCTAGTGAGAAGGGAGTTTCGGAGGTGGGAGTTCTTCTGGTTGTTCTGTAGGCCCAAAGAACTCCAGGGAGTTCCTCTGCCTACTTTCCTTTGGCCTGCTCTAACCTTTTCTTTAATCCATCAAGGATCGTTCGGTTGGTGACCTCTGTTTGTCCGTTTGCTTGTGGATGGCCTGGAGAGGCAAAGTGTTGCCTAATGTTGAGATTTTCACAGAATTTCTTGAAACCTTTACCAGTGAAATACGTCCAATTGTCAGAGATAATCACACGTGGTATACCAAACCTGTAAACAATGTTCTTCCAGGTGAAGTTCTCAATTTCCTTCTTTGTGATGTGTGTTAGAGGTTCGGCTTCGGCCTATTTAGAGAAGTAGTCAATGGCTACCAAAAGATACTTCCTGTTTGGTGGGGCCTTTGGTAATGGACCCACAATGTCCATCCCCCACTGAGCAAAGGGCCAAGGACTAGTAATCGGGATGAGCTCATGATGAGGTTGGTGTTGATATAGGGCAAATCTTTGGCATTTGTCGCACTTCTGGACATACTCCTTGGCCTGCCTTAGCATGTTAGGCCAGTAATAGCCCTAAGTCAGAGCTCGGTGTGCTATTGTTCTGCCCCCATTACGATTCCCACAAATTCCCTCGTGTATTTCAGCTAAGACATATTGTGATTCTTCTGGAGCTAAGCATTTTAACAAAGGTTGAGAATAAGACCTTTTGTAAAGCTTGTTGTTCAGGATCAGATACCGAGCCGCTCTGATTCGGATTCTCCTGGCTTTGTTTTTGTCTTCTAGGAGGAACCCAGATTCTAGGTACTGGAGGATTGGGATCATCCAGTTCTGGGGTTGTTCAGTAATTTGGGCAAATTGGGCTTCCTCTATGCTGGGTCCTGGCTGGTAGGAGATTTTTACTGTGGCGTTTGCTTCAGACTTAAGGCGGGACGCCATGTTTGCCAAAGCATCTACTCTGCAGTTCTGGCTTCTTTCTATTTTTTGGATAGTGAACGTCTGGAAGGAATGCTTCAAGTGGTTCACTAGTTCGGAGTACCGAAGCATCTTATCATATTTAATAGAAAATTCTCCGAAGACTTGGCTTACCACCAGTTGGGAGTCTGAGAAGACTTTAAGGTTCTGAACCTCACATTCTAGAGCCAACTTCATGCCTAGGATTAGGGCTTCATATTCTACTTCATTGTTGGAAGCTTTGAATCCCAGGCTGACTACTTTTTCTGACGAGAGCCCATCAGGGGACTGTAGTACCAGGCCTACTCTTGAGCCCTGATCGGTTGACGATCCATTGATGTAGAGCAGCCAGGTTCCTGAAGTTTCGATGAGCTGTGCCTTATCTTGAAGTGCCGGGGTGAACTCGATAACGAAATCAGCCAAAGCCTGCCCTTTGATGGAGTTTCGTGGCACATATGATATGTCAAATTCTCCTAACTTCACAGACAACTTTATTAATCTTCCCGACACCTCAGGCTTCCTCAATATTGACTTCAGAGGATAGGCAGTTGGGACTTCAATTGGATAAGCAGTTGGGACTTCAATTGGATGAGCCTGGAAATAAGGTCGGAGCTTCCGAGCTGATATCACCAAAGCGAAGGTTAGCTTTTCCACTTCTGGATATCTCTTTTCTATGTCGAGTAGTGCCCTGCTAATGTAGAATATGGGCCTTTGTACTCCCGTGTCCTGTTTGACTAATGCGGAGCTGACCACGTTTTCAGAGACTGCAAGGTACAAGAGTAGCTTTTCCCCTTGTACTAGTTTTGATAGAAGTTCTGGAGAGGCTAGATACTCCTTCAGCTCTTGAAAAGCTCTCTTGCACTCTTCCGTCCATTGTAAAGCTTTGTTGCCCTTTAGAGCTTTGAAGAAAGGTAGGCAGCGATCAGTGGATTTGGAGATAAATCTGCTTTGTGCCGCGATTCTGCCGTTCAACGCCTAAATGTCTTTTCTAATTTTTGGTGACTTCAGTCCAATCAGAGCTTGGATCTAAGTGGGGTCTATTTCGATACCCCTCTGAGAGACAATGTATCCCAAGAATTTTTCCTTCGTTACCCCGAAGGTACATTTCGAAGGATTGAGCTTCATCTTGTGCTGTCTTAGGATATCGAAGGTCTGGGCTAAATGCTAGAGGTGACTACCTTTCTGTAGACTTTTGACCAGCATATCATTGATGTATACCTCCATGGTACTACCGAGCAATGGGTTGAACATCTTGTTAACCAACCGTTGGTATGTAGCTCCAGCGTTCTTCAAACCGAAAGACATTACTCTGTAGCAGTAGAGACCTCGTTCGGTTATGAAGACTGTCTTCTCCTGGTTTGGAGGGTACATCTAAATTTGGTTATACCCAGAATAGGCATCCATAAAACTCATGAGTTCGTGCCCCGCAGTAGCGTCAACTAGTTGACCTGTCCTTGGCAGTGGAAAACTGTCTTTGGGGCATGCCTTATTGAGGTCTGTATAATCAACGCAGACCCTCCACTTGCCGTTTTTCTTCTGAACCAGGACGGTGTTGGCTAGCCATTCAGGGTAGAACACTTCACGTATCATTTTGGCTTCAAGCAGCCTCTGGACTTCTTCGTTTATGATCTGATGCCGCTCTGGGGCTAACGGTCTTCTTATCTATCTCACTGGTGAGTGATCTGGATCCACCATTAGTTTGTGAGTTATCAGGTTTGGATCTATACCCTCCATGTCTCTGGTCTCCCACGTAAACATAGAGAGGTTGTCCAATCAGAAACTTGATTATTTTCTCCTGCTCGGCGCGTGTCAAGTCTGGACCAATGTACAAATAGCGCCCCTCTAATTCTAAACTGACCAATACTTTAACAGGCTCGCCAATGGGTTTGGCCCTGCTGTCCCGTCCCCTTGGGCTTAGGGGTTCTTCGATTCTGGAAGGGCAACTTTCCTCCTCGGGAGTGTGGGAGAGAACTGGATCTGCACAGTCTCGGGTGTACTTGTAATTGCTATTTGGCAGTCTTTTCCTTGAGTGTAATGGCATGGCACTCTCGAGAAATTGGCTGGCACCCTTTGACAGAATAAACATTCTGATTGTGAACATACTTCAGACATTGATGGAGGGTCGAGGTGACCGCCCCTATCTGGTGCAACCATGGTCTCCCAATTATGACATTGTAGGGAGATTTCATATTTAACACCATGTACTCTGAGATGGTGGTGTTCTGCCCTTCTCCCTCTCCTATGGTAGTAGGAAGGTCGATTCTTCCCAATGGGGTACTGAGATTGCCTTCAAAAGCTGCCATCACGGCAGTAGTAGGCTTGATGTTTTCGTGGTCCATTCCCATCTGTTTGAGTGGCTCATGGAACAGTATATTGACGGAGCTGTCGGTATCAACCAGGACTCTTCTGATCTCGAAGTTGGCGATTTTGAGAGTGATGATGAGGGCATCATTGTGAGGGCAGTGCACCTCTGCTAGGTCCTGTTCAGTGAATTGGATCTCCGGTGCTGGTTTGAGCCTCTTTACAACGTTGGAGATCTGCAACACATCTGGGGCAGCCCTGGCCTCCCGAGCGTATCTCTTCCTTACCCCGTTAGACATCCCTGTAGTAGGGGAGTCTACATGGAGGACATAGATAACATGGTTGTTCTGCCTTTGAGGCTCGTTTCAAACTTCCCTTTGCTCTTGTCTTTGCTCAGGCCTCTGCTCTATCCACTACTGAGGCTTGTCTTCATGGGGATTTTGCCTCCCGTCCTGCTTAAGGAACTCCCGGAAACGTTTTTTCTTTATGAGTTGCTCAATCTCATATCGAAAGGTCCTGCATGAGTTAGTCGTATGTTCATGATCTTTGTGGAAATTGCAGTACTTACTTTGGTCCCGAAGGCTGGGATCTCCTTTGATCGGTTCTGGCCATTATAGGTTTTTTCGATCTCGGATCTGCCAAAGTACTTGGTTCGATGTAGTGTTCAAAGGGGTAAAGTTAGTAAACTCCCTTGGTCCGGAATTGTAAACAGCCTTGGGTGCCGTTCTCTTTTTTGGACTCCTGGCTCTCTTCTTGCTAGGGTTTCTTCTGTGGTCCTCCTTCTTGTGATCCTTCCTCTTCGGATTATCCCTCTGGTTCTGCTCTTTTCCCTTCTGGGATGTGCAGTTGGCTTCTTCCAAGTTGATGTACTTCCTGGCCCGGTCAATTAATGCCGCCATGTCGGTAGGAGGGCTTTTGGTCAAGGAGTCTCTGAAGCCACCGTGAGCAAGTCCAGCAGTTAAGGCAGCTACAAGGAATCTTGGGCTGCAGTCGGTGATCTCCGTGAGTTCGGCATTAAAACGCGCAATGTAGGCTCTGAGGGACTCCTCCTTAGTCTGCTTGACATTTAACAGGAATTCTGGTCCCCTTTTGAGCCTTCTGCTGGTCATAAACTTGTCCAAGAATTGCCTACCGCGCTTATAGAAGCCGGTAATTGAGTTCGAAGGGAGGTGGTGGAACCATTTCAAAACAGTTCCCTTCAAGCTGGTAATGAAGGTTCGGTACATAAAAGCATCAAAGGCCCCGTGGAGGGCCATCTTATGCTAGTAGTGTGAGAGATGATCTCCTGGGTCTCCAGTCTCATCGTATAGGGTGAACTTTGGCACCATGAACTTTCTGGGCCTTTCTTCTGACATGATGGCATGAGTGAATGGGGTAGCAAGTCTTCCGAGCAGCCTAGCTAACTCGTCTTGCTCTGAAGGGTTCTGGGCACCTCTCAAAGTTATTGTTCGGTTCATAGATTCGGCAATTTCTTCTACCCTCCGTGGGTCTCTGAACCGGACATCTTGTGAACCTTGTCTTACAGCCTCGGCTTCAGGGTAGTCGGGCTAAGTACGTCCCTCGGACGAAAGAGGGTTCCGAACTAGAAGAATTGGTGCTACTTGGGGATGAGGCTCCTGTGGTGCTGGATGTGCTCCCGAAGCCCTTGAAGTAGGGGCTCTAGTAGTGCTCCGGTTATGGACGTCAGGGATAAAGGCTGATGTTCCCCAGCCTGGGGCTACTGACGGCTGTGGATCTCTACCAACGCGAGTAACACCCTAGGGGTGCCCAGGCTAGTTATTTGGAGCCTGCTCATGGGGCTCTTCATTCTTAATGGTAATAGGGGGTTGTGTTCCCGCAGCAATGTTGACCGGCAGGTTAGGAGGATTCGTCCCTTGATTCTGCGTGAGCGTTGCCAGTGTCCTAGATATGGCAAGCAACTGTTCCTGCACCAGTTCGTTATATCGTTTAATTGATTCAATCTCTTGTCGCATGGGATCAACCGTCGGCCCTCTTACTTATGGAACAGGCTGCCGACGTTTAGAGCCTTGTCAGTTTTGAGCGTTCTGTCTCAGTCGAAGATTTGGGGCTATGGTTTTCCGGTGAGGAAAAAGATAAGTTTGTGAATAGAGCACTTGGAAATTAGTCGTTCCCACAGACGGCGCCAAACTGATGCTGCACTTTTCAGCTCGCAATAAATCTGGGCTCTGCAACCTGTAGAACACTCAAAAAGGGGGATCAGAGGACCACCGAATTGGCTCCGGCGGTAGCCGCTCCGATGCTTAAGTAAGTAAACTGAATTGAAAGACTATATTGAAAGCCAAAGAATGAGCATGAAAATAAAGCGTACCTTTAGGGTTTAATTTATAGGCCGTGGCTTTCCTAAGTTGATTAGGATTTGGAGCCATGAAAGTAGGGATTTGATCACCGGAGTTAGTAGTTTCCTTGTTGGATATTGCACCATAGATAGAAATGAACATGTACAACAGTTTCCTTGTCGAAGATTGTTTCCTCATTCCCTGCTCGGCAGCCGCTAAGGCGGTGACGAGCTCTAGAGTGTTGGTCTGGAATCTTGTAATTAACTCCGTGATCCTTATCTGGATATATATGTGGTCTGGAGGCATATGCTCGGTCACTTCCGATCTTTCAGTCTGTCCTGAATGTCCAAGCACTTAGCCACTAGCTGAGCGCGAGCTGAGTTAACCGAGCGTGAGCTGGATTCATACGTGTCAAGTGCTGATTGGTCTGCTCTTTTATGGTATATCAAGTAACATGCTTATATTGTATTATGTCATGAATAAAAAAAACAAAGCAGTAAAGAAACTTTAGCTTGCCTCGAAAAACATGTATAAAAGAACTTTACTAAAGAAAAACTCAAACAGGTTTACCATGGTTTGGCATAATATTAGCTCACACTTTTGCCAACTCACTGTTCTACGGCTGCTTTATTGCTATATATTTTGGCTTGCGGCACACACAGCTTGGCACTCGCACAACCCACATGCATCCTTTATATATACATATATATATATATATATATATAATATGTCTAATCCTAATATAATTAATAATATCACTTTCATTAGGATAAAAACTCATAATCACATTGGAATAAAACATAACAAATCCTACTGTTACTAAAACTCAACTTTAAAAGTTCTACTAAAACTATACCAACTTGATTTGATTGACTCACATGATGAAATTTTATTAAATTGAAGGATAATAACTTTTGAAATTAAACCATATTTATTGGTTATAACTTTTTTATCAAGTATGGTTTTGGTTAAGTTGGTAAGTCTAATTTTTTTCATTAAATTTATCAAGTTTATTATTAATATACTAATTTAATAATTGTTAATCAATTTTTAACAATTCATCCAAATACTCAATCAAGTACAAGAACAGTGTCCAAAATATTTATATGAGGGGCCAAGCTAATAAAATAATAATATTATTATTATTATTTTAATAATTTCAAACACTATAATTATATATACTAAAAAAAAATTTACAAATTTGATATCAAAATGCTACCATGCTTTACAGAGTAGAAATTATCTATTATCCAAAATTTTAAATATAGATAACTAAATAATTTGGAAGAAAAAGGTCAATATAAAATTAAAAAAATGCCTTTGATGAGAGGCAAGTTAGAGCAACTCCAACGCAGGGTGCCATCCGGGGTGCCAAATCTATAACCGTCAAAATAACACTCCAAATTCAAAATTTTTCACTCCAAATGGGGTGACATCTGTGGTTGCAAAATGGCACCTAACGGTCTGAAGTGTCATTTTTACAAACTTTGGAGAGAGAAAAGAAAGAGTTGCCATTTGACGCTTGGTTTATTTCCATTTTTACTATTACAACAGCTACTATTCCAACAGCTCTATTTGAACAAAAAATTTTATAAATACAGAGGGTTTGTAAAGAGAAAACTTATTAAAATCCAAAAAATCACTTTAAAAATTATTCTATAAATTTAGAACGATTTTATTTATTTAAATAATTTTCATAATTAAATAATTTTTTTAATTTAGTTAATTGTTAGAATTTAAATTAATTTTTGTAATTTAATTTAAAAAATCAATTTAAATTAAACCGTTATGAAAACTATACCCTTTAAAATATAATCGTTAAGTTTAATTATATTTTTTAATAAAAAATATTAAAATGGCACCTTATTTTGATGCTTATCATTAGAACAGATTTATAATTTAAGAGTGTCATAACACTATTCAAGATTACAAATAAAGTTTTTAGCACCCCAAAATATCAACTTCCTCGGAGTTGCTCTTAGTGCCAAAATAATTATGTTAAAGTAAGTACTATTCATGATATGTAGACTTAAATGTGTCATATATATATATATATATATATATATATATAATGAGATGTGACTGTAAATGCATACCGGGAGAGGAAGAGAGTTAGCAAATGAGCAAAGTCCAAAGTGGATCAATAAATAAAGTGGCCAGAGGTTGCGTAGGTTTCTATCCTTTTTGACATTGAACGGGATCACTAAATGAAAAAAAAAATAAAAAATGGGAGAGATTGTTTTTTAGAGGAACATGTATACATTTTTTAAAAAAAAATGAAAGTGGTTGGAAGAGTCGTGGTTCACTCATACATATATTATGTGATTATTTAATTTTTTTTTTTTTTTGTTTTTTCTAATAAAAATTTAAATTTAAATAAATTAAAAAATATATATACAGTATATATAAAATAAATTATAATTAAGATGCATATTTAAATTAAAGAAAACTCAACCTACCAAATTTAAAACTAAACATTTTCCTAATTTAAATTCTATTTTATACGGTTCAATCAAATTGTCTTTTATGCTTATTGCATAAAAAAAAAAAAAAAATCATATGTGCACGATAATAAAGAGCATGAGGCAGCCCCAATCCAACCTCAAAGTCGTACTTGTAACAAATGAAGGAAGCGTGGATGTTACGAATTACGGCCTCGAGTGTGTGGGCCCACTCGATATTAAGTTGAAAAAATCCGAATATCAAGGTGCAAGTTGAATTTTGTTAATAATTAATTTTAATAATTTGATAATCTTTAATAATTAGTACTTAATAAAAAAAACTAATTTCCTTCATAATTAATAATTTCATTTTGTAAATTTTATACTAAAATACGAAAGTACACATATATTTATATATCATATAGCAATTATTAATAATAATAATTTTTTAATAATTAAAAAACATTAAAAGTTTCTTATAACATTAATACATATTTTTCTGCGAAAAGACTTTATTATTAGCTTTGAGAATACATATGTACCTATATTTTATTTTTATACTGAAATTTTGTACCTGTGATTGTAAAGAAATCTTTTATTAATAAAAATAATTTTTAATTTCTTCATATACTAAATCACAATCCCAATTGCTTTGTTTTCCACTTCTTGTCATTATGCTTATTTTGTTATGAATCCACGATGCATAGGTAGGAAAAGCATCATTCGATCTCAGTTATTGGTTAAGACTATTTTTTTTCCCGAACAAGCAAGAAATTATTGTATCTGACTGTTACACGATAGGACGATTTCTATGATTTTATTCTGTTAAGATTATAAAAATCGTTATACGCATATAACCGATTTATAAAATAACTTTTCTTGAAATGGGATTATTTTTCGGTTTGACAGTTTTTTTATTTCGGTATAATCAAATCAGAAAAAGAACATTTAAATTCAACCTTGGAATAGAAAATTTTGAATCACTATCACCTAATAGTTCAATGTTAGTTAGAAAAATAGGTTGTCTTGACTTTCAGGTTCAACTACATGGCAAAAAAACTCTAATGGCAAACCAGTTGCTAGCTGCTAGTCAGATTAGTCTAGCCTGGACTAAAGTATTAGGGACCACCTATCTTCAATGGTTTTCAACTTGTCCTGTTTGCTTTTGCTAAAGGCCCAACTTGGGCATTCAAATCCCACCAAGCTTTTATTATTATTATTATTATTATTATTAATCATTATTATATGTCCCACTTGCAGGATATTCCCTCTGAAGTGATGCACGAAGCACGAAATGTCACTCAAATTATAGCATTTTTGACAAATCTGACCAAACTTAAATGATTACGGTGCTCTATCTCAAGGTCTAAGTCATATTGTCAAAGAAGCGAAAACGTTCAGTGGTATTGTCTGACTGTGTGACTACCATTGTGATTTGACAATTTATGTAAGATTCATATAGGTTTCAAACAATGCTCGAATTTTAGGGACAAGTACAACCAAACTTTTTTCCTCTTCGAGTAGGGCCAGAAATGGTTTTTCATTGACTAGGGTAGATATGAAGTGGGTCTGATCTGAGAACATCTTAATTTCTGGTCTGTTGTTAGCCCAATTGACAATGTATTGGATTCAATAATTGGGCCAAACTTTCACTTACAGCAACTGATAAGGCAATTTGCTTGTGCATCACATATGAAGTGCAAGCAGCAAAAAGTGGGTAAAAGTAATGTTCATTTTTTCTTTATTTTTTATGGTTGTAGAATATGATGATTGGTGGCTCAAAAATTTCATTAGATATGATACATTATATTTGAGCACTGACTTGTATGTCTGACACGCGTTTATGTCAGTCTGAATTAAAAAGTTGGTTTATTCTTATTCGAAATCCAATTATTTGAAATTCGACCTATAGACGCTCAGGCTACTCACTATCTTCAACTACGCTCCAAACCTAGAATAGGGAGAGTTTGATATGGTAACTTTTACTTGTGGATATATTCCAATTCCGATTTCTTCGATTCATAGTCCTATTCGAATTGAGTTACTGAAACCAGAAAATATGATCATAAGGTATGCCCTAACTCTCGTGGTGAATTCTTCTCATTCAATGTAAGTTTCTTGTTTTCTTTTTTGACTTATAGTATACACGGTGATCAAAAACTAGTAACACCAAAATATATTACAAAATTAATGTAAGAAGTCATAAATTCAAGCTTCACAAAATCCATTTGGGCCATCTTTTCCTCCTTTTCCAAACAGCCCACGGAGTTTATTGGAAAAGATGATCGGGTTCAAATCGTCTCATTTGTTAGCCATATACATATATATAACTATTACTCTCCAACAATGCTCATACTCTAGACTAGATCCCTATTTGGTTGTGATGTGTTTGGCTAAGCTAGCTGCAGACCATGGCCTCATACTTGCAATATCAATACTAAAGTCCATTCAGGGATTGAAGCCAAGCAATATAATCTTTTTACTCTCTCTGAAAGTGTTCTTAACTTTCCTCTGCAGTAGAAGAAGAATTTAAATTTGACCGAGATGTTTCATTCTGTGAAGTAAACAGTTTTCTTACTTTGTGAATGTATCTTCGGCACACCTGGGCAAGCCTTGTTTTCCCCTTCAATAATCCTGCATAAACACATTTTCCATCACATTTCTTATATCCACATATCTTTGAAAATTTCCAACTCACTGCATATATATATATATATATATATATGTCTCTGTGTGTGTGTGTGTGTGTGTATACCTCTGGGCACAAACATAGCAAGAAGCACAATGACCACAAGGAACAAAGAAACAATTGCGTTGCTCATCATAGCAAAATATGCATAGTTTTCCATCATATAAGTCATCAGATGATTCAGATGAACTGCTGCTGCACTTTCCAGACTCTAGATCTTCTTCACATGTTCCATAAGTGAATGGAATTGCCTTCTTTGGCAGCAATCTGTTAGTCTCTGTTGCTGTCACTTGTTCTCTAGTTGCCTCCTCAACATCACAGTCCCCCAGGTATTTTAAGATTAGAGATACAACAATCACGAACAATGCTGCATCATATATCAACGCCCGCCAACCCAACAAGTGTATTAGTATAATAATAAAACATTCGACAAGCAACCTTGTAAAATTGAAAAGTTTATATGAAAAATTCTTGAATGGGGTTATTGTTATGGTAATAGTGTCATGTCTTGTATGTCATGATCCATTTTCACTGACTTATAATATATATGGTAAAATATTATTGAAATGATATACTGTCACAGTCACGTAATGTTTTAAACTTATTGAAAAAGAAAAATGTTATGATTTTTAAATTTTTATCTCAAATTATGCATGCCAAATTTTGTGACACTTGTGACGTTGGTAATACATTAAATCATGTAATTAAATTGACACCATGAGACTACTGATACGTCACTATCATATCATGTGAGATAAAAATTTGAAAAGTATAGCTTTAATTTTGAAAAAATCCCCTCAATTCATATTAGGTGACATTTGATATGATCCAATGAAACCGTCACACGGTCACACCGCATGATCAAAAGAGTAACGTATGACTTTCATTAGATATGAATCAATGACCCTTTTTATTTTGAGTCTGTCAACATACATGTGATACTTTTTTTTTTTTATTTTAGTAATACATGTAGGTCTCATATAAACCTTATAAAATATTAAAATTATAAAAACGGTCATCACGGAATAATTTCTCATCAATTTTTGTGAAATTTCCAGGGAAAAAAGGATATATAAGTCATGATTATTATTGTTATGAAAACTAATTGAATTAGAAATTTCTCTCTCTTCAACTCCCACCTACCAAAACAAAATTGAAATATACTATTACTAGGATTGTTGGTAACATACCTAAAATTGCAACATAGACAACCATGCGAGCTACAAAAGAGAGTGTAACATACCACTCTGCATGATCATCCTGCAGCTGTCAAGATGAAACAGAGATGTATATCTTATTTTCATATGGCTTCAAAATTTCAACATCCAGTGTTCAAAATTTAAAATATATAAAAAAAAAAAAAGGAAACACAGAAAGGAAAAAAAAAAAAAGTCTTGTGGGAACGTGTTACTGATCATACTCAAATTTGAATATTTTGCGAGATCTCCTTAGATCTCACGTAAATACTCAAATTTGAATAGAAATCTCACACCTTCCCACTTAACTGTTTTTCCATGAGAACAGAGATGTCGCCTTACTTCGTTGGTCTTGGTCAGGACACTATATTGAGTTTGGCAGTAACTGAAATTTGAGTTGATTTTGTATGATTGTTGTAGAAGTCATGTTCATGACTCTGTTTCTCTCTGCCACCATCTTTTTCTTCCTCTACCTATACAGATATTATTAAACGCATTGTAAGAGTCTGGATATTCATTCAACAAAAATAAATTGGACAATGTATGATTGAATTAGAAACAGAGGCATTTCCCAAATACCAGATTTGGAATGCACTTCTTGCTTTCTAAAACAAAATTTCTTTCAATTTTTTTTTTATTGCAGTGGCAAGAATCATGTTTCCTAAAATGCTAGTGAAACAATATGGGTTTATATCATACTTCCATTTTCTAAGCTACCAAACAGGGAAATGAAAATTGAAAACTAGGAAAGTAAAAGGGCTTGCTATATTACCTCTAAACACCTTGCAATTATTTCCCAAGCTTAATCCTTCTTTCAGAACCAATGAAGAAGCATTTATGTGGAGTTCAGCTCCAGCCTCCAAGCCTCCAATCAAGAAAAGATGTTTCAGAGAAGTGGGCAGTCTTAGGAGAGAAACGGGTCGAAAATGATGGAAATCTCCATGCCACAAATTCATGGAGTTCCAGAAGGAAGCTTGAGTGGCTTTGGTTGTCACGGCTACGAGAACGGCATTAACATAGCAGAGAAATGAAGTTGGCGTCTACATAGGAATTGGAAAGATGGACAGGAATGAGAAAAGATGGTACTGGTTATGATGTCAGAGAGTGAAAGAAGAGAGGGTGAGTCAAGACGGTTAGGTGCTAACCACTTTGGAAAGAGTTTGGCAGCGCTGGTCATGGGAGTGCAAGTTGCAAGCTTTGTTTTTTTTTTTTTGGTTTGAATGGTAGGTTGGTTGGCCTTGGCCTTGTTGTCCCCAAAAAGACAGTTGCAACTTACAAGACCGACCCATGAAAAAGAGAATGACGGTTAGAGAGGATTCCCAAACTGATTTGGCTTACCTCATTTTCTCATTTTTCAAGGCAATCTTTCCCACCACAAACAGACACACCAATCACTTTGAGACACTTGTACTTACAGAGCTGATAATCTCGATCATACAGAGCAGTGACAACTTTCAGGGCATTCTCATATGTATATCATACAGAGCCGATAAACTCGGTTATACAGAGCAGTGACAGCCTTCAGGACATTCTCATATATATATCCTACAGAACCGATAAACTCGGTCATACAATGCAGGCGGAGCCTCCAAGGCATTCTCATGCACATATGCCCCATACCTTATGCTCTGGGCAATATTCACTCAGTATTACATATGGTTCCGACCTTATGGTTTCCTTAACAACTGTCAAGTAGGGAATAAGGAAACTACTATCTATGATTATCTCTATCTACGACACAATACTCCACAAGGTAACTGCAATCTCTGATGATCAAATCCTTATATTCATGGCACCGAATCCTAATCAACTTAGGAAGGTCACAATCTATAAATTAAACACTAAAGGTACGCTTTATTTTTATGCTCATTCTTTGACTTTCAATACAATCTTTTCAATTCCGTTTACTTACTTAAGCATCGGAGCAGCTACCGCCGGAGCCAATCCGGTGGTCCTCTGATCTCTTTTCTGAGTGTTTTACAGGTCACGGAGCCCACACTTATTGCGAGTCGAAAAGTGCAACATCAATTACATATTTTCAATTATATTCTGATTGTATGATTTTGAATTTTACTGTATGTTGTTTTTAAAATTATTATATCTTGACACATTATTAAGAATAAAATTGAAGATACTTAACGACTAGCACTACTTATTTGAAAAATGTTACACTATGTGGGACCTTGATGTTTGACTGGTTGTTTAATTTTTATATACAGGCATGACATCGCCTTATTCCATCTCTACTATAATAAGTATGAGGTTCATAAATTGGGTGAGGATGAGGTTTGGAAAACCCGATCGGATTCGGGGGATAAGAGAAAGGTCACCCCGTCTTTAACCTTTCCTGAACCCATTCTGTTTATATATTAATTTTTTTATCATCTCTATATACACTAATTTTACCAATAAATCACACTATATAAAATTAGTTTTAAAGTTTCTCATATCACACTTATATTATTTTTTCTTATATTGATTGTTTTGGTAATAAAATTTTAATTTACTTCTCATAAAAGTTGTAACTTACTTTGAAAGAAAAAAAATCAAGGTTTGAGGTGGGGCACGGTTAGAGAATATAAATGAGTTAGGGTGAACCTCTAAGCAGGGTGGGTTAGGATGGGGTGAAGAATATAAACGGAGCCAGGTTAGGGAAGGGGCATCTCATCCTGTGGCCATTCCTAGTTCTATTAATAAAAATCTACTTTTTTGTTGATAAAAAAAATGACATGGTGGTATGACACTATAATATTAGTAGTGTTTTAAGTCATGAAAATAATGTGCCGCAATAATATATTGTCATATCACTGTCACATCATTTGATATTAAAATTGGGATAGAAGTTTGGAAAGTATTGCATTACTCAAATAATATGTCATTAATGTGGCATTGTTTTATTAGTTGTACTTTAAATTATGTAATTAATACGATTCTATCATATATTATTTGATATAAAAATTTAAAAAATATAGCATTATTGTATAATTAATATGATTTTATCACATCAATGTCATGTCATTTGTAATTCAAATTAGAAAATATAACATTATTGCCAATTGAGTATATTAAGTTTTTTTTTTTTTTCAAAGAAACTCATTGATGCTGCACTTTTCGACCTCGTCAAAGCTCAAGTTCCTCCTTAGTGTAAATCCTGGATAGAAATGGAGTTAGATTGCCACCGAGGAGGGCTCCGGTGGTAGCCACTCCGATTGTTAAATCAGAAGAGATAAAAAATGTATAACTCAGGATGATAACTTAATAATCACCTAGGATGTCGATCTCGCCTCCATCGCCTCGGTCTATCAACCTCGTAATGATGGGACAGGTATTGACACGAAAGGATGACGCAAGTAATTATGACAAAACTGTCGCCGTTTGACAAACAGCATACCCTAGTTTTGCAGAGAGGCGAAAAAGGTTCCTAACCCTGCAAAGCAGCATGGCCGGTAGCAACCATGACGTATGAAATCATGGTAAAGCTGCCCCGCCGCATGGCACTGAATTCAATACTCACACCAGCTTATAAATAAGACTTGGAAGGTACGTAATAAAGGATCGATCTCTCTTTTGATTATTAAGTTATCATCCTGAGTTATACATTTTTTATCTCTTCTAATTTAACCATCGAAGTGGCTACCACCGGAGCCCTCCCGGTGGCAATCTAACTCCATTTCTATCCAGGATTTACACTAAGGAGGAACTTGAGCTTTGACGAGGTCGAAAAGTGCAGCATTACTTATGTAATTTGAAATTTTATTTTGTAGACCTATTAATTGCAAAGACATGCCTTTAAACAAAAATACACACTCACACACATTTATATTTTCACTTGAATTTGTCAAATAAGTTTAAAACTACATGGTCAGCAAAATAAATTTTCAAATCACACGAGTTTTTTAAAAAAATCTCTTATAAGTTGTTATTAATCTAGATGATATATGAATAGAGACCATACCCTCTATAATTTTTATGTGTACACTGCTTAATATAATAAATATTTTGGCATTGTACATAAAATTGGGAGGTCACTTTTTAAAAATAAAATACATCAATTTTTCACAAGATATAAAAATTAAAGTAATTATAAAAATTGAAATAATAGATGGCATGAATAATATTTTTTGTAATATTTTATTGATGAGAAGAATGAAGGTCCTCGACTAATGTTTGCTGCTAATATTTTATGTCTTTGGTAATTTTAAAGAGTTTTAAGTATATGTATTTGGAGTTGCTTTAGACTTTTCAATTGAGTGATTATGATAAAATTAATTTGATAAAACTGATTTTTGAACTATTAATTTAAAGATAAATTACACTGATCTCTCTTGAGGTTTATAAAATTTTACTGCTTTTGTCTACTTTATCTGATAATATACAGATACCCCATTTTCAGTTAATTGTTTCTTCAAAATGACAAAATTATCCATTTCATGTCTTTTTTTTTTCAATTTTAAAATTAAGATAATTTTTTTTATTTTACAATAAATATTATTAAAAAACCTTAAATTTATTTTTATATAAAATAAAATTAAGGTATTTACCTTAAATTTTTTAAAAATAAAATAATAAATTTTCTAAAAAAAAAGTTAGAAAAAATTAGTCAAAATTGAAAAAATGTAAAAATAAATAAATAAAATGGACAATTTTATTATTTTAAAGAAAAAAATTGATTAGAATGAGATATTTGTATATTATCAGATAAAATAAGAGAAGTCAGTGTAATTTTAAAAATTTTTAAAAATATCAGTATAATTGTCAGAAATCTCAAAAAAAATCAATATAATTTATTCTTAATTTAATATTTAGATAAATATAGTTCAAAAAAAATTATGATGACGGATGTGATACTATGGTGTTTTGTAAATCTTATTCAAAAGTGAATTTGTTTGATAACAAATTTGGCGGCCAAACAAGAAAAAGCCAACTAAGTGGCTCTTAAATACCCCCTCCAAAGATAAGCAGAGCTGGCTCCTTTGCTAATGCTACAGCAATTATAGAATCCCCTAGCAAGGGCTCTTATAATATCTTGAAAATTATAGTTTTTTAAATATTTAATTAGAAATTATTATTGATGCTGCACTTTTTGGTCGGTAGGGGCTCCGAAATCCGCCGCCTGAAAACACTTAAAGAAAAGGATCAAAGAGCTACCGGGTTGGCTCCGGCGATAGCCGCTCCGATGCTTAAGTCAATAAAACTGAATTGAAAGACTGTAATTGTAAACCAAAGAATGAGCATGAAAAAAAAAAGATGCACCTTAAGACTTTATTTATAGGCTACGACTTCCTAAGTTAATTAGGATTTGGAGTCGTGAAAGTAGGAATTTGATTATAGGAGAATGGCAATTATCATGTTGAACTATGTTTCCTTATTCTGAGGTCGGAAGTCCATGGAAGGCAGTGACCAGTTCGAAACCCCCTTTGCCCTAGAGGCAGTGCTGTTAGGTACGACAGTGCTTGAAGCGCCAACTCTGAAGGGAGCAGTTCTGGAGGCAGCTTTGGAGAAGCTAGATCTGGAGGTGGTTTACTGTTCAGTACCCCCACTATTTTGGATAGGAAAGCCTTTCTTAGTTTGTATACCCAAATATACTGTACACATGTCATGTTTGAATTGGTCTGTCACTTTATGGCCCATCAACTACTCCCCTTCGAGCCTCAGTTCTGTGGGATCCGTGTAGGGTTGAGGCTAGGATTTCTAAAGAGTCACACGTACTTGATGATTCATAATATACTGACCTACAACACTTGAAAATGAAACAAGGTTTTTTTTTTTTTTTAAAGGTTAGTAGAGTGAGTAAAATGGAAAAGGTATGTAGTACTTGTAATGGCTACAAAGCTTTTAGGGGTCTGCACATTGAGATGGACTAGACCTATAACACTTGCATGGGCTGCAAGGTTTTTAAGAGTCTATACATTCAGATGGACCAGACCTGTAACTCTTGCATGGACTGCAAGGTTTTTAGGGGTCTGTACATTGAGATGGACCAGACCTGTAACTCTTGCATGAGTTGTAAGGTTTTTAGGGGCCTGTACATAGAGATGGACCAAACTTGTAACTCTTTCATAGGTTGCAAGGTTTTTAGGGGTCTGTACATTGAGATGGATCAGACCTGTAACACTTGCATGGGCTGCAAGGTTTTTAGGGGTCTGTACATTGAGATGGGCCAAACTTGTAACACTTGAATGGGCTGTAAGGTTTTTAAGGGTCTGTGCATTGAGATGGACCAGACCTGTAACACTTGCATGGGTTGTAAGGTTTTTAGGGGTCTGTACATTGAGATGGACCAGACCTGTAACACTTGTATGGACTGCAAGGTTTTTAGGGGTCTGTTCATTGAGATGAGAACACCTTTTGGGAAATAGAGAAAGAAAATCTTTATTGATAGTATTTTCGCAAGTGTTCTACATTCCATGGCCTGGGTAGAGGTTTCTTAGTTAGGTCTTCCAACTAATAAGTCGTAAGTCTAACGATCTTTCGTAAGGTCCAAATTCTTCTACAAGTTGTTGGTTATTAGCCTCTTGGTTAAAGCAATTTGTTTCAAGGGTTGGCATTCCAATTTTGACAACAATGATTGCCTTGGTACCATAATATATCTTCAAGATTAATATACTTTCGTGTTTGTTTCATGAGTGCCGTTATGTCAGCAAAATGGCTCTTTGTTAAAGAGTCTCGGAAGCCCCCTTGAGCGAGGCCTGAAGTCAGAGCAGCCACCAGAAAGCCCGGGCTACAATCTATGCACTTTTTGGTCGGTAGGGGCTCTGAAATCCGCTGCCCAAAGAACACTCAAAGAAAAGGATCAGAGGGCCACCGGGTTAGCTCCGACGATAGCTGCTTCAATGCTTAAGTCAATAAAATTGAATTGAAAGACTGTAATTGTAAACCAAAGAATGAGCATGAAAATAAAAGGCGCACCTTAGGACTTTATTTATAGGATGTGGCTTCCTAAGTTGATTAGGATTTGGAGTCGTGAAAGTAGAGATTTGATCATAGAAGAATGACAGTTACTATGTTGAATTCTGTTTCCTTATTTCGAGGTTGGAATTCTATGGAAGACGGTGACCAGTTCGAAACCCCCTCTGCTCTGGAGGCAGTGATGTTGGGTGCGACAGTGCTTGAGGCGCCAGCTCTGAAGGCAGTAGTTCTGGAGGCCAGCTCTGGAGGCAGGCGCCAACTCTGAAGGCCTCTCGAGGCGCTAGCTCTAAAGGCAGCAGTTCTGGAGGCAGCTCTGGAGAAGCTAGATCTGGAGGTGGTGTACTATTAAGTACCCCCACTGTTCTGGATAAGAAAGCATTTCTTAGTTTGTATACGTAAGTGCACTGTACACGTGTCATGTTTAAATTGGTCTGTCACTTTATGGCCCATCAATTATTATGTTAGAATTAATTGAAATTAAATTTATTATGTGTAGTGTGACTAAATTTTTTAAAAAATGTAATTTTATTAGGAACATGTTAAGGAAAAAAATGGTGCTATACATTATTAAAAAAAAAATTGAAAAGATGAGTATGAAATAAGTCTTTTGAAATGAAAAAAAAAAATTATTATTATTATTATAGTGAAATAAATAATGGACAAATGATTTATAATTAATGAAACTTGATATCTGGTCACCTAGTTATACATATGTATATGCATTATGTTGTTGAGCTTATTACTATGTTATTATCAATTGTTTTAGGTGAATATTAGATAGACTCGATGTCGAGTAATTCAAGTTTAGAGAAAAGAAGGAAAATAAAAATTTAGAAGTTGTATATCAGGTATTATGTGTAAGACCCCGACCCAAATAAAACAGAATAATTTTATTTATGTCCTAAAGAGTCAAATAATAATACCAAACTAGACCCAAACTATCGTAGTAAGTTATGTACATAATAGACACGCAATTCGAGATAAATAGTACGGTTCACGAATTGAGTAATATACGGTGTGTAAATATACGATAAGTGAATTACAAGTAACCCCGAGTACTCTAGGACCACCGTACGAGAAACCTGGACAGTACGGAGAATTATGCACGTATAATCGTGCATGCCCCGAAGTACATGCACAAGTACTATATACATATAGTAGACAAGTATACATATATACAAGGATAATATATGTGTATTAGTGTGTGTGTGTGTGTGAGAGTATAAATATATGTCAATCTATATATATTTATATATAAACATAAAATGTAAACAATATATATATATATATGTATATGTAGATATACAATATAGTATATATATATATATATATTAATAAGCATGCAAGTGGGGGTAGAAAAAGTGGTGTCGGTAGCAAGTTGGTTTAGTGTGTGTAGTGTGTGTGTGTGTGTGTCTTATATAATATATATATATATATGTATACAAAGATCTAAAATTAATTAAAGTAAAGAAAGAAAAGAAATCAGAAAGGAAAACGGAAAAGCAATCAAAGAAAGGGGCTAGGAGAGAGAGAGAGAGAGAGAGAAACCGGGGGCTATGGAAGAATCCTATAAGTGAACACATCCGTTGCATGTTTAAGGAGAGAAAATTTAGAAACCTGAGGCCAAGAAGGAAGAGAACAGAAGTGAAAAATCAGAGGAAGAAAGGGAGATTACGGGCAAGGGAGAAACCGAAATAAGGTTGGTAATATGAATTATGTTTTTAATTTTTAACAAGCATGAATGATAGATTGGATTGTATGGTTTTAAAGAGCATGAAAAATGGTAAATTTAGGAAGAAACCGTAGCCCATTTGGTGAAGAAATAAGTGAGAAAAACCAAATTGAAGGTTGAAGGATCATTCTAGGTCATTGGATTTTTGATCGATTTAGGTCGTTTTATGAACGAGAAATTATTGCCCATAGGTGTAGCATCTTGTAGGAAGAATTTGGGCTCAAAACAGTGGCTAAAAAGCCACCAAATAGAAAAAAAAATCAGATCGCCGAAAAACTGGGCAGCTCACTGGAGTTGGCTGCAACTCCATTTTTCGAGGACCTTTCGGTGACTAGAAATTCATTTTCAGAGGTGGGATATGAATTGCCCATGAAGAGTAGAAGAGGAACCCATTGATTGCAGTGTTGAAACGTCACCGGAAAAAGGCTGCCATCAACGGGGAAGATGACCAGGCATACGACTAGAGAAGCGCTAGTGCACTTGCTTCACGCATGGGTTTGGGCCACGAATTTGGGTCGGGTCGACCCTGCCCAACCAAGAATATGCATTGACCTTAAACAGTGTAGCTTTGATGAAGATTTAAAAGGTTTAAAAATTTGATTTGGTGGCTGTTTGGATGCAACGATAATAAATTGAAATTGAATTGAAATTGGAATAGGGATATCTTATCCCTGATTTAATTCCTTATCCGTTGTTTGGCTATTCCAAATTGGAATAGGACTTTCTAAAATTTCAAATTGACCCAGAATTCATGATAATTACAATTTGACCCTAAAGTAATAAAATAATATTTAATTTAAATAATTATAAAAATAAGAAATTATCAAAATACCCCTAAGTCAAAAGGAGTCAAACAGACTCTTATTGAAGAGAACAAATAGTGAATTTTATTATTTTGAGCATTCAAAACTCAACGGTGGAGTCAGATTTATGAAAAGAGGTCTCAAGAAGTAAGAACCCTTAAAAGTGCAAAATGATCGTTTTGCCCTTTTTAAGTACCGATGTCTGAATTGAATTCCGCGAAAGCCTAAACTGCTTTGTTCGACGTTCCGGATTTAATAGTAGAGTCTATTAAAGTAAAAGAGATATAAATAGTAAAGAGACATAAAATTTGATGAATAACATATTTCATATAAACTATATACTGAGATGCGTTTTATAAATCATAGGAACGCCAAGAGGAAAAAAGAAGGCGGTTTGACCTTCTAGACAGATATAGAAAAGGTAAGTAATATCTGATCTCTACATGTGATACTTCCAGCCATGTCAACAGTTTTTCATGTACTATCTATTGTATTCCTATACATGCTAGAAAGTTTATTGAATCTACATTCGATATTGTTCTATCTTGTGGAAAGTATTTATTGATTTCCATATATCTCGATCATGATTTTGTAACACTTGTGCATAGATTCATTGTACACTTGTACCCAGGGCCAAAAGGGGCCAACCAGTTATATTCTTAGTAACCCAGATTACTATAGCCCAAAAGAGGGCGACAGTTATATTCTCATTGCTGAGAACAGTTATGTTCCACATTTATACTCTTCATGGAGGTAACATGATATTGATATATTATTAGTATCGGATTTGTGCTCAGTCACAAACTCCATCTGATGCTTACCTACGACCTACTGGTCAAGTTCTAAAAGGGAACACCAGCTACATTACTATGCGAGGCATAGGATGTGGAGTTACCACGGAGCTTTAAGTGTTGTTCAGGGTCCCTAGTTAGGGAAATCGCTTGAATAAGTACTCCAGGGCAGCTGTGCCCCGAGTTATAGTGCATCCACTTTTGTTGATGTCATTGTCATTTATTGTACTTCATAGATAATTATATTATATTCATTGTAAATGATCATGAGATTTCATAACTTTTTATTGCGTGCATATGATTATGCTTGAGACAGCTCATGAATGTAGTAATATGATTATGTTATCACACAGATTTTTCATTGAGTTATCATTTGAGCTTCTACCATTTGATATCTATTGATGAGTTCTATATTTATTGACTGGCTATCATGTTTGCATTATCATAGTTCTTATTGGATTATGCTTTCTATATTGACCTGTACACATGGCAGAGCAAAGGATAATTACTTACTGAGCTTAAGTTAGCTCATCCCAAACTTACTAAAATATTTCAGGAAAAGAAGCTGTAGAGGAGCAGTAGTAAGTAGCAGTCAGCTAGATAATAATGGACATTTTTGAGATAAATGTAATGTATAGTATTCAGTACAGCCTTGTAGCTCTCCCATGTCATTCACGTCTTCAGGGATGTAATGTATTAGACTTTTTAAAGTCTGTATTTTGAGAACAAATATATATATATATAGCATGTAAATTTATTGAGAGACTTTTGCTATTTATGTTATGATATCTATTGCATGTTAGTAGCACTGATTGTGTAGCAAGTTTCAGTTTAGATGAGACCCGGTTCAACAAAAGGGTCAGATCCAGGTTTGCGATTCGAAATCCGCAGATGGTGGGTTTCGGGTCGTGACATTATGTATGGATTTCTGTTTAGAATTATGAGAGTTATATTTGTATGATCTTATGTAATAAATTAAGATTTTAAATTATGTGAAAAATTGTGCCACAATCGAATGAGTTGGTATTTGAAAAAGGTTTTGGAGGCCGATCACATTATCCAATTTTACATAATACTGGATTGGGATGTGACAGATCTTGTGCTCTGTTTTTTCTTCCCCTTTTCAGAAAAAAAATGTGATTATTTGTTAAGACTTGATATATATTGTTAGTCTATTCTCAAATAACTTGAGTTTTTAGAATAATTGGTGACTTAACATGGTATCAGAATTTTGATTATGAGCAGTGACGAATCTAGAAATTTTTGTTAGGGGGGCCAAATTAAAAATATTAAAATTTGGGAGGGTTCATGTGAATAAATAAATAAAATAAGGGTGAGAGGGGGGAAAATCCTATTTTGTTAAAATATTCTAACCAAATTAGTGGTAAAAAATATAATGTCAAAAGTTTTTGGGGGGTCAAGGCCCCCACTTGTCCCCTTTTGGACCCGTCACTGATTATGAGAGATCTTGGATTTAAGTCTCTATCTCCTCGGTGCAAATTTGCACTCAATCACTCGTTCTCGTACTTACACACCTTGCATTCTATTAGTGTCAAACTCTTCACATGAAAAATGGGATTACATGTGAGGGAGGGTGTTAGCTAACAGCTTAATTTTCTGAGTTATATCAATGAAGATCACATATGACATTCTCTCTTTTTACTTGAGTGTGACATATTCCTTATTGTACATTCACATGCCTCCATATGTAATCCATCGTGCCTAATAATATATGTATATATTCCATAAAAACATAAATACCGCATACTATTAAAGCATAATACCTTACATACAAGACAACCATGATGTCTTAGGTCTAAGGATCACTTGCACAACTGTAACTAAGAACACTCCATTGACAGACAAGTAAAACTCCATATAAATAGTTATTAACAATAGGTCATACTCAGTATACTTGTTCTCTAATAAGCACTTACATGTTTGTTTAAGTATCTCTATACTTAGTGACTTTGAGACTAGTTAGAGTTACCAAAACCAAACATAACATCTACTAGTCTATCCGGATTAATAATGCTCAATTGGTAATCTTATAATCAGGAATATATTTAAGAGTAAAGTATAGCTAAGTATAAGATTTGCAATTCTAAACTATTTAAGAACTTATCTTTTCAACTTTAATTTATGGAATTTTCATGTAAACAAATACTAGTATGAACATGATAAATAAACTTACTATTTTATTATAAAGATAAATGAGATTGTTTCAAATATAATATTCTTAAAACATTTCTTCCAATTATTGAATTTTACGACATACTACTAAAAAAATTGAATTCCAATAAATTTCTCGACATTTCACATGATTTTGATAGTTTCAACTCTGGTATGTTGCCTTCATATACAAAAGCTCTTCAAGAGATCTTCAGCTATATGAGTGTCACAAATCTATAAAACAGATGTAAACAACAGTGGTAGATCTATGTAAATTTTCATTGCTCATTCATTGTGGTATTGAGTCTCAAAGAGTACGAGAC
Source organism: Nyssa sinensis (assembly GCA_008638375.1). Taxonomy (NCBI): domain Eukaryota; kingdom Viridiplantae; phylum Streptophyta; class Magnoliopsida; order Cornales; family Nyssaceae; genus Nyssa; species Nyssa sinensis. The sequence continues at coordinate 50,828,453 of CM018043.1, read as the reverse complement.
CAGATAGTCATAAAGGAGATAAGCTTCGGCAATGGCAAGATGCATATTTATTAAGAGGTAAAATTATCATAAAAAATATAACTTAATACTAGGTCAACAATATTGGACTTGATGACAATTAAAAAAGTTGGGACTTTTAAGGTTACAATGTTTCGCTTTGAACATGCTTGTAGACATTTATAACGAGGACCTAATAGTTAAGGATGATTACACTAACCTCTATTGATATTTTTGATAATTACAGAGACCTCCCTATCATTTCTGAAATTACACTGTCATCTTCTAAGATTTATAAACAATATAAAGATTCCCCCTTCAAACAATTTTCGATAACAAGAAAAATTAAGATTTCAAACTTATTTTTTTGAAATACCATTAATACCCTTGTATATTATGAATTGACAACAATGCCCATAATGATTCAAATTAAAAATACTATAATGCTCTTTGAAATACCAACTAACCATTTTACCTTTTATGATAGACTTATATTCTTGAAACACAGAGAGTTCAGAGAGTTCTCCCACAAATATATCATATATACATCTCATACACACATATGATATAAATCACAATTAAATGAACCATGAAAATGAAAAAAAATTGATGTAAATGAACTAGGAAACAAATTTATATATATATATATATATATAGAGAGAGAGAGAGAGAGAGAGAGAGAGATAATTTATGGATTGATGACTATGGTTGGGATCTTGTACAGTGATGATGAAACTAGTGATGGATGGTTCACGATGGTTCATGAGAGAGGGGTTACAGCTACAGGTTGGAAAAACACCAAAATAACCGTTGAGTATGTTGGATTTATTTCTTTCATAAATTAATTTTGAATAAATGGATTAAAAGTTAAGCTTGAGTAATTTAATATTTTATATATTAAATTAATATACTTATTTATTTATTAAATTAAATTAATATAATTTACAATATGTTCGGATTTAATAAATTAGAACTTAGAGATTTGACAGAGATAAATAATACTACTCAATTCGGTGTATATAAATATTTTTTTAAATTTTTTATATCTAAACGCATTTTCACAGTTTTTAACTCAGAATTTGAATTCTGATTAGCATATTCCAAACGTATTTTTGCAGTTTTCAAAAATCAATTACAAAATTCTGAAACACATTTCAGAAATATTTTTTAGAAAATCATATCTGAATCACTATCCAAACGCAGCCTAAGATTTCAAACTTATTTTTTTGAAATACCATTAATACCCTTGTATATTATGAATTGACAACAATGCTCATGATGATTCAAATTAAAAATACTATAATGCTCTTTGAAATACCAACTAACCATTTTACCCTTTATGATAGACTTGTATTTCTTGAAACACAGAGAGTTCAGAGAGTTCATCCCATCTCCCACAAATATATCATATATACATCTCATACACACATATGATATAAATCACAATTAAATGAACCATGAAAATGAAAAAAAAATTGATCTAAATGAACTAGGAAACAAATTTATATATATATATATATATAGAGAGAGAGAGAGAGAGAGATAGAGAGAGAAAGAAAGAGTGTTAGAGTGAGAAAGGGATAACAAAAATGAGTTAAGAGTGAGATTGAGTATCGATTACTCAAATTTCAACCTTACAAACTAATGTTAAGATGTAACTCATTTGGATTCTTTTGGTGAGAGATAGAATCCATTAGTAGATTAGGAGGAAAATTACCAAATGATAGATCCATCAAGATGGGAACGATAATTAATTAATGCATTACGCATAATGAAATTAGTAAAAACACATTGTATTAGGAAAATTACTTTTCCAAGCAAACCCACTAAAGTCTTTAATTCCATAATCAAATATTAGTTGACAATCTCTCAATCGACTCGTTTAGAAGGTATAACCATGGCTCTACCAAATCTTTAACATGAATAACTGGCGGCATCAACAAGTTCAAGTCATCAATAATGGCGGAATGTGGATGCCCCATGCCATCTTTCATAGTCCTTGTTTGCAAATTGCAAAAATATTATAAATAAGATTTAAAGGGTCTTTTAACATTTTGTTGATTGATCAATTAAACTAAAATGCTCAAATGTAATATTATACTGGTAATTTTATATTTTTAGTTAATTTTCATTTACTCACCGTCGTCACATAACAGAAGACTGTCATTTTAAAAAACATATAGGAGAGGATCTAGTCATTATTAGATATTTCAAAAAAAGTTTTTGTAATTATCACCGATAATAATTTGATTTTTTTTTTCTCGTGCCCTCGTTTCTTTTAACTCCTATCTGAAAAATACCCCATTTGATGCTCTTTATTACTAAAATACCACTGAGTTAATAAAAATCTCACCAACGATTGCAAGCGGCATAACCTAGTTCCCCGCTCCCGACTCCCCACACGTTGCCCTCACATTTTCTAGCAAGTTCTGTGGTTTACAATTCATCTGGCGATTTTTGGCTCCGATTCTTTGAGAGGTAATTCTTCGACACGAACTGTTTCTTGTTCCTTCCTTCTTAGTTTGAACATTTGGCATTGAATATAACAAAATCTTGGACTTCCGAATCGTATAGTCACATATTGGTTGCAAATTTGGTGCGTGGAAGTCTGTCGGGAAACCCTATCTCCAACCCTAGCACAGGTAATACTTCTTCTTTCGATCTTAATTTTTTCTAATTTCCCCATTTTGGTTCGGAATTCGGGCAGAGCAAAGCGCCTTTTTTTTTTTTTTTTCATTTGCTGCCAGTTAGGGCTACGCGGTAACAGAAACATCATGCGGTGGTCTCAAAATCAATTTGCAGTTAGAATTTTTTTTTTTTGGAGTCGCATAACAATGCACTTCCATGGAGCCCTATTACTACGCGTTCCTGAGCCTCGGAATTTTTTATACGATTTCATAACTATTATATTTGTTATAGCACTTGGGCTTCCTAATGATAATTCATTTTCGGCTTAGAACACTGAAAGCATGGAGGTGATGCCTTTCATCTAACATATTATATCTTAAAAAAATACACAGTTGGTACTTGGTACTAATTATGTGTAGATCGTACTTGTGCAACAGTTTGATAATAAATTCATACGGGATCATGGTCACCTATTAGTTTGTTTTTTCTTACTTTTTTTTTTCCTGCCGACCTATTGGGTCATGATTAGAAAATGCCCTCTGATAGCATTGATCTGCAGTTCTGCACTAAAACTAATAGTAAATATTGATATCCTGCTTAAATACTTATCCAAAAAAAAAAAAAAAATGATATCCTACTTCAGTATGAAATTGGAACACTTTTCCCTGTGTCATTATTAAGCTAAAAAGGCTAACAAAGTGGTTATAAAAAGAAAGGGGGGGGGGGTTTGCTCCTTAATTTTATTATTAGCAGTTTAGTTTCAAATAGTGCTCCATGAATTATTTGTGACTGGTTGGGAGTTGCTTGGTCTTATAATCATACTTGTATATGTTAATGAGATTTGTTATCTATAAGTAACTGCTTCTAAACTTGTTATCAATTTTTTTGTTTTTCCGGTAAAATGCTATCGAATTTTTTAAAACAAGCATGTTGGCTAATGAGTGCTCTTTAATCTTTTTGAAAATGGGTCACATACACTGTGTGTGTATATAAGATTTCTTATGAAACATTTCTCTGGGCTCTTTTGTTGATTTTTTTGGCAGTGTGTGCATAGGCAGTTACGGGGTTATTTATATACCTCGCATGTATCTGTGTTGCGCACCTTTTATGGTGTTTTTTTTTTGACAGCGTATCCTCCCAACCACGGATCCTTCGGGCACGTGGCTACAAGGCAAAGCCTAGATGTTCGACTCCAACCGTTAGAACTGCACATTGGGTAATTTGGGCACGCCTTTGGCATGGCCCAAATTGCCGAGCTTTGGCATTTGACACGGGTCTTTACCAATTGAGCTAGATTCTTATAGGATGTGGTGCTTTTCAATATATATTTACTTATAAAAGAGTAAAATTATCAAACGTTGCATGGGTATTATTGGAGAAAATTAGGTAAGATCAAACCAAATAGTTTTGTTTATATAATAGTATAGCTGTTGAGTTGGGACTGGAGGTCTGCCTATAGTATGGCCCTATAGGTTAAGGATGGGGAAAGATTACAACCATGGTTAAAACATATTTAAGAACATGATATTATTAGGGTTTATTTGTACTCTCACCAAGAACGAGAAGCTTCTTGGCACAAGGAAATATATCTTCTCCGAAAAAAAAATACTGTCTGAAAATTGAATATAGGGTTCCTATTTACCTCGTCATCATACTTTTGTTCCCTGAAAGTTGCTTGCATTTTTCGAGGTATGCTATGTTCATTTTCTATATAGTTGCAAACACCTATTCTATTTATGTATGCATATGTATATATATATATACATATCTTTTGTTTTCCCCCGTGCTTTCACATTTGTTTGGGTTTCAACTTTCTCTACAATCTAGCACCCTAGTTAAGTTTCGTACTTTGGTTTCACTACATGAGAAATATTTGGTTTCTGTACTGGAATTACCTTGGCTTGTATTTTTATAATGCTATATTTTGAATGTTAGGTGAGAAAAATAAACAGTGTGTTGAGTGCTTATTTTATTTGAGGATGATTTATACACTTGCATATATTTGAATGAAGAAGTTGTTGGTAGAAGTGGTACCTGTACCCATTTTTTTTTTCTTTTTCCTAGTAGTAGTTTTTAGTGGAAGTAAGTTTCAGATATTGTTATGTTTGGTGAGGAGTATACGAAAACATGCATTCATATTAAGAGGAAAAGAAGTTTTAGTAATGAATTCCGATGTTCAATATAAGATATCAGATTTCTATGATTAGTTGGTTAAGTGAAGTGAAGCATTAAAATGTATGTTTTATTGGTGAGTCATGGTATTAAATATCAGTCGTTACGACCTGTTTTGAACCTTCCGATACTGTTACTTACTGATATATCTGTTTGTAAAAAATTTACAGGCGTAACGGCCGATACTGTTACGGACTGATGTATAACTATATCGGCCGATACGTAACAATAATGGTACATTTTTTCTCTTTTTCTCTATTCTAAGGGCTAAAAAGTTTATTTTTGGCCATAAATCTAGTTGTTTAAATTTATCAAACACAATATTTTGAATTATGGATATGATCATCTAATTATTTATTACCACAAATTTAAAAATAAAATTGTATCTTGTTAGATTTAGTAGGTGTTGCTTAAAATTGAATGAATGAATCTTATTACTAGGGCCTAGGCTACTTCTACAAAAAAAAAAAAAAATCTAATTATAAAAATTATTTATTTGCTATTTTTGTTTTTATATTCATATTTTTGCTCTAAAATCATATAAAGGTATCTTGAGTTTTTTTTTTTAAATTTGTGATAGAAAACTTGAGTATAGTAATATGATTAATCACATTTATATTTTTTATTATTTTTGCTATATTATGTGTTTATTTAATTTCAAGTCCATTAGTTAACAATTAATATTCACTTATAGTGTATTCTTTGTCTATATTTTATTTTATTTTTTTATATTTGCTGAAATTACTTATAGTTGCTAATATAAAGTCCTATACAATAAGTAATTTATTTCATAAGAGCTATAAAAATGACTACAAATAATTAAAAACATAAAAAAGTAATAAATTGGAGCAAAATCATGCATATCAGTCATTTTTAAGGGATTTTCTAATAATTACAAAAATTTAACGCGTGTGGCTCTCGATTCCCGCTACGTGTCAACCGATACTTTCGATACCGTTACACCACTATCGCAATTATTACGTGTCCCGATGCCGCTGATTTAAAACATTAGTGGTGACACTGAAAAGGTTAAGAATCTGGTTCTGCAGGTGCTCTATTTGAAGAAACTGGCTTAAATTTCTTTCCATTTACTAGTTGAAAAGAAAGCTCACTAATGGACTGCACTTTTGAGGCATAAAACAACAAACATGCAAGTGGCTGTGGCATATGTGATTCTTGGATGAAAGATTGGGAAATTAGTTTTGCCATCGTGTTGACCCTGAAGACACAGGCACTCAAGTTTTGGAAGTGTTATTTGAGCCTCCCAAAACGTGTGTAAATTGAGAGATTCAATGGTTATATACTAGCTTGGTGTGGGAGTGTGTTCCAGTTTGTGCCTACGAGCTTAGGTTATAGTATATTTGACAGTGACTCCTAAAATGCTTGGTTAACCAACTTGGTCTTGGGTCTACATTGGTCTCTTTTGGGAAATACTAGCATAGTACTCTATTAACACTTTTTTTACATGTTTAGGTAGAGTTTTTTGAGTTTTTATGTCCCTTGATGAACACACGATTTATTTTTTTTGTATAGGTAAAGGTAAGATATATAGTAAAGAGTGCCCCAGGGGGGCGCACCCTTGTACAAAAAAGGCTCAATTAGGGACCCAATTTAGATAAGAACTCTACAAAGGTATCCACCAAGGGATTACAAGAACCATTTACCCATATGTACATAGTATATAGAAAAATACTCCTAACTCTATTCAGGGAAGCCTCAATCTCCTAAAAAATCCTTCTATTTCTTTCTTTCCATATATACCAAAAAGACAAATGGGGACTACTTTCCAAGCCTTGTGTAAGCGCCGCTATGTACATTCACTTCTCCATTTGCATGTGCCTTTATGCATTTTGTGTGTACGGGACGAAATGTTGCGCAATTAAAAAACATTTTCATAAAAGGAGTAGTTAGAATTAAGATTTTGAGATAGATGTGGTTAAATGAGAAAAGATAAATTAGGAAATGATGCTAAAGTGTCACTTATAGGAGACAAAATGAAATAAAATTAATTAAGATGGTTTGGTTATATAATGGAGACCAATTGCTGCACTTTTTAGGGACATGATTCACATTGACCTTAATGGTAGGAGAAGAGTCGGAATCTAAAATTAAAATAGGTTAGAGATAGTGGGGAAGATATGATAGTGTGTGATTTAAATTTTTAATTAAGGGGGCGACTTTGGAGAAAAATGATTTAATAACATTTTTTAATTGACCCTGAAAAAGTTTAGATAAGGCTTTGTTGAATTGTGTTAATGCAAGTATTTACTAATGGTATCACAAATGTATATTTAATAGCACAAGGAGACAAATAGGCTTTTATATCTATTACTTAAAATAAATATGAAGCTCTCATCGTCGTGCCTGCTTTCCACCACCACCTCTAAATGTTTCTATTACTTTTAATAAATATGAAGCTTCCATCGTAGTGCATGCTTTCGTCTCCGAATGTTTCATACACTACTTTCCTACTGCTTTGGTGGGCCCAACATTCTCTGTTGGCTCAAGCCAGGCCATTACACTGACAATTTGTTTCCTCTTTCCTCATTCTTCCCCCCCGCCTGCCCGATGCACCTTCTGGAAGAGTGAGAGGCACGTGAAGCAGGCTACCTGCGACTCAACTTACCTGCCATTATATATGACCTTATGCTTCTCCCAACGGCATATCAGAATCAGCCCCGCCTTCTACAGATTCCCAGTGTCTTACTATCAAGGTTGCCATCATCTGTGACACATATCTATAAGTAAATAGGTTGTTAAAATTGGAAGAGTATTGTGATTCAGATTTAGGATTTAGTGTGTCTTCCTTAAATAGCATTTGATCTGCTGCCTACTGATATTGTTGCAATATAAATGCGATGGCATTACTTCATTACTTCCAAAGTAGAACATACCAGAGTTAGCACATGCATAGTACATACCTGCCACTAGTATGTATATATGTGTGTGTGTGTGTGTTTTTATTTTTTATTTTTATTTTTTGGGGGGGGGGGGGGAGAGGCTTGGTTCCAAATCAAGGGCCAACAGGCATGGTCTCTCAAGACCCATGACAACAGATGTTACAAGTACGGATTGCAGATGAAGGGGAAGGGAGAATAGGGAACTCCATGCAGCATCTGAGAAAGGGAGAGGAGATCCCAAAAGCTACGATGAGACTGAATAGTCAATGAAGGATGGTGGAGAGGTAAGTAGAGCATTAATTTCAAAATCTTATTTTCTCTTTCTTGGCATAGAGTGAGGTATGGTGGTAGAATTGGAGGGAGAGTAGGAATCCTTTTGGAAGGAGCAGTGACAATCCTCCTCGGGGAAGGGATTAGATTGGAAGTGCCAAGAACTATGAAGCACGAACACTCTATTTTGGCTCACGTGTCTCTATTAGACACTTTCCGGACAAGTGTATCAGACACTCGAAAACAGAGAGTTAAATTTTTTTTTTATTTTTTCCATAATTTCGGACATGTCCTAGACACATTATGGACATGCTTGAAACACATTTTGAACACATTTTTTCCCATTTTTTTGGAATTTTTCTTTCTTTTTCTCCTCTTCTCCCCAACTTTTTTTGGGGTCATATATACATATATATATATATGTTCTATGTAATAATTAGTAAATTTGTTTTGAACTTGAATTATGAATGTTGATGATTAAATGAAGTTGTTCTTAAATTTTTATTTAATGACTTTGTTATTTTGATATCTTAATAATATTTTTTTTTATTTTTTTGTGTTTTTATGCCAATTTTGATAGAAATAATATTAGATTTTTATTATATCATCATTTAAAAAGTATAAATATATATTCAACATGTCCCTGACGTATCCCTGTTTTATTTCTTTGAGAAATTTCATGTCCGTGTCGTGTTGTGTGCTATCTGTGTCCCGTATCCGTGCTTCTTAAGCCAAGAGTAGTACTAGCTTCAGGGATGCCAGGTTAAGCAGATAGAGGCAATAGGGAAGAAAACAAATTAGTAGAGGACATCTAGGAAGGGGTTAGGGACAATATGCTTGTGTTGGGTGGATGACAGTGAAGCTTTTGATGTTATAGACCGGGGTGAACAGGCTGAATCTGAATTAGCAATTTAATGTCAAGAACAGGTGGGGGACGGTTGCCAAAAAATGCTCAGACCAGGAAGTTTGCACGCCTTTGGATGTTGTCTTCCTAGTGGATGATGTTGGGGGACAAGTGACAGAGGGAATGGGAACAAGCAGATGCAAATTGGGTGCTGTGCAAGATTGAAGCCAACAAGGTGGTGAGATTATCATATGATGGGTTTGAAGAAGATGCATTAAGTCTGTTTGAAGCCATTGATCTCAGCCAGAGAACAAAAGACGACAGTGGAAGGGAGAGGGAAACCAAAAGCCTGAGCTGGAAAGTGGAGAGAGAGCTGAAAAAAACTAATGTTATATGCAAGCTATGAAGGTAAAGGTGGCTTGGTTGGAAGCGTAAGAGAATGAAGGGGAAGGGGAATATACTTTTGCTTGAATGAAGGTTAAGATCATATTGTGGAATGTCCGAGGTCTCAATGTTTTGTTATAAGAGAGCGATGGTGAAGTCTTCAGTAAGGGAATGGAAAGCCAATTTGGTGTGCTTACAAGAGACAAAGATGGAGTCCATGACGGGTGACAGTCAAAAGAATATAGGAAAGCAGATTTATTGATCAAGTATGTTTGGATGCCAGGGGAAACGTGCAGGGTTCTCACAATCTGAAATAAGAGAGCATTAAACTAGGAGTATGTTGGGAATGATGAATTCTGTGTCTTTTGTCTGTTTTCTTTTGTGGAGGCTGGATCATTGTGGGTCTTTTCAGGGGTTTATGGGCTACTGCTAGACATGGATAGAGTGGTTTTCTAAAGAAGTCCCTTCGGTCTACGGGTTAATGCTGGGAAAAGGATTTGGAAAGGGTGGGATGAGTTTTCAAAGTACATAAAGATCTGAAGTTGGGAACTTTGGGGGGATATGGTTTTGGACAGATTCTTGGTTCGGAGAGGACTTCCTATGTAATTTAGTTATGGGCTTATTTCGATCAGTGGTTGATAGTGAAGTGATGGTTGGGGATTATTTGAGAACTTTAGGCGGGAATACTGTATGGGATATTCAGTTCATGGGGCCACTCCAAGATTGGGAAGTGCAAGAGATCAAAGGCTTTTTAGCTCTTCTTCCCGACCTCAACCTTTGTGGGAGAGGGGAGAATGAATGGAAGTGGGAAGGATCTAGGGAATGGGAAGTTCCAGGTTAAGTCCTACTATAGACTTCTTTTGTAGTTTGAAGATGGGGTAGTTTCCCTTGGAAGACAATTTGTGAATAAAGTCGCTTTGAAGGTTTTTTTTTTTTTTTTGCAAGGGACAATGCTGGGAAGAATTTTAATGGTGAACAATCTCATAAGGAGTAATCTAAGCATCATAAATTATTGCTATTTGTATAAGAGATACGAAGAGTCTTTAGGGCACCTTCTTCTCCATTGCTAGATCACTAGCGATTTATAGGCTCTTCTTCTCGTTCTGTTTGGGATCAACTATGCGATGTCTTACTCTGTGAAGGAGACCCACGTTAGTTGAAGGGAGGCAGGGTGAAGAGGGGATTGTGTGAGGTGTGGAGAGTGGCCTATTCTATTTATGGTGGTCTATATGGAAAAGAGTGATAGGGGATACTTATAATTTTCTTTTTATGCTTCTACAGATGTATTTTTCTATTCAAATAACTAATGGTACAAAAGGATATTCCAAAAAAAAAAAGAAGAAAAAACTATTATTAGTACTTAAAAAAAATATTCCAATTATTAAGTTATTAACTATTCATCATGGAATGAAGGGGGTTTTTTCAAAAAAAGTATTTGTTATTAAGGTTATTAAATATTAATTGTTAGAGAGTCAACTATAATAAAGTTGAATTCTTTCATTCCACATAAGTTGATGATGTAGAAGAAGTTGTAGAGTTGTAGTAGCTCTCAACAATTGAGTATTCACATAGTTCAATGATGGAACACCCCTTATTTATTTATTTTAAGTGAAGGAACATCCCTATTTTATGATTTATTCCTTTGATCTCAACAGGAATGCATCAACAAAATGCCCTTCCATATAAACCGTCATGGCATGAATTATGTTAAATTTGTCATTTGTATAGCCTTTCACCTCTTGGGAAGAAGAAGAATTTGGATTGAAGTATTATTCAAGAAGATGTTATTTATCAAAAATAAAAATAAAAATCAAGAAATGAGGCTGAATCCTGAATTCCATACAAAACCCACTTTTTATCTTTTATGAGAAAACTAGGGTGTGCTTCACCGTCATGGCGCTACCACAAGTGCCATTTCTTCCAAAACAACCATATGTAGACCTTTTTATGATTTGAGGGTTGGAATTCATTTCATATAGTTTCTCTCCTCGGTTCACCCCACTTCTCTATCCACATGTCAGGTTGCGGTTTCGTTTCTCTCTCCCCTGACAAGTTTCCCTCTCCCTCAAAGCAGGAAAAAGAACTACCTCTCTATTATTGTTTAAATAAGTATAAAAGATCAAAATAAACGTGCATCTTATAAGCATGGGCATGGTGCAGGTCATGCTGCTAGTATCTCTAATGTTGTTTAGATTAGAATAGTCATGGTGTTGGGTCTTGTAATCACTCGTAATGTGCACCATGCATCCCCAATTAATGTGTCTACCTATTATGCTGTTTTCATTTCTTTCACTTCTTTTTGGTCCCTTGTTTTTTGTTGGAAAAGAGGGAGTGGTGGTAACTTTACTCTTCGTAGAGGAAGTATGCAATTATACCTTCTTTTGATGATCTTAATCTCATACTGCACTCTTCTATGGCTTGAAAGCAACATCATGGGAATCCATTTGCTTCCTTTGTTGTGTTTCAGTATTTGTTTTGTTCTTTTATCTCTCTCTCTCTCTCTCTCTCTCTGTGTATTTTCTTTTTAAAAATGCTGTTCCACTGAAAGCAGTTATTTTGAGTCTATCTGTTTGGTCTATTCTGGCTGCCTCCTCATTTAATTTTGGAGAGTTGACACGTGAAAAGTTTTGTTGAATGGGATTTGTAGACCTCTGTTTTTTTGCATGTCTTACTGTGTTTTCTGAAAATCATTTATGATGTCAAAGCAATATAGGGTTACAATGAATGGTCTAGTTTTGAAGCGTGGATGGTTTAGAATGTAGACGCTTGCTTGGGTTTTTTCAGCGAGGACATCATCCAAGGCATGTTGTTTTTCTGTGTTCTCATACATCATAATTCTTGTTATGGTATTCTTCCCTTTCCATTTCTAATGTTGTAGAGATAACACTGACTTTGTATTTCACCAGCTCTTCTATCTTTTAATGTATCGGGATGATCTGTCTTGCAGCTCATTTCAACACTTTGCATATCCATGGCTGACGCTGATCAAGTTGTGGGAATCGATGCCACAACAACTCTGATAGAACAGCTTGGCAAGGCATTCCTCGAACTGGAGGCACACAAGGATGCTGCTGAGGATAAGGTTCAATGGGTGGAAATTGAAGAACACTTTCATCACCTCGAGGCAGTGATGAAGAAGAAACTTGAGGAACTAGAAGTTAGGGAGTGAGAAGTTTAAAGATAAAGAATCTGAGACTTGCACGTCGCTTGCAGAGAGAGAGGCGGTTGTTGCTGCTAAAGAGCAAGATTTGTTGGATCGGATTCAGGAGCTAAAAGATGCCGCTGTTGCTGCCATTGTAGAGGCACGGGCTAATCACCCACCGTTATCTTTGGAGCCTAATGATTATGGGGACAGCAAAGAAAGCAAGGTAAGCAGCTCTCTTGGTGATTCAAATGCACTCCTCACTGCCCCAGAGGAGAATTCCCCTCATAAAGCTGGTGAAAACGCTGAAGGTGTGGCAGGCGAGGTTAAGCCTCGTCCTGAGTTGACGCAATTTTGCGAGCAGATGGATGCAAAAGGGCTTCTGAATTTTACAATGGAGAATCAAAAAATTATACATGCTATTCGTGCGGAACTTTGTGTCGCACTTGAAAGTGCAACTGAACCAGGCCGTTTGGTGCTGGCTTCACTGGAGGGGTTCTACCCTCTTGATGACACTACCCAAGAAGGGGACAAAAGGAATGCTGCCCTTCAGGGTATGCGTCAATCCTGTCTTATGTTTATGGAAGTGATGGCCACCTTATTGGCAAGGCCTGACCCAGGTGCTGATCACCTTCTGAACCCCGAAATTAAGCAGCAAGCCAAGGCCATTGCTGATGAGTGGAAGCCTAAGTTGGCTGGTGCAGGCATTGATGCTACCAATGGATATTCATTGGAAGCTGAGGCATTCTTGCAGCTTCTTGCAACTTTTAGGATTGCTTCAGAGTTTGACGAAGAAGAACTCTGCAAGCTTGTTCTTGCAGTTTCTCACCAGAGGCGGGCGCCTGAGCTCTGCCGTTCTCTTGGATTAACACACAAAATGCCAGGTTGGTGTTCTTTTAATTGACCTGATGAGGCCTGGAGACTCGACCACCATTTCTTGGTTAAGGTGCCTGTTGACTTGATCCCTTTAGGGAACAGTAGTATGCCAATATATTGGAGAAATATAGGTGCACTAAAGCCAAGATATTAAGCAAGGCTGCTTCTGGTAGACTTGCTTCATTTTGAAAGCTGTTTATTACTAATGGAATATGGAATTCAGCAGTTCCCTGCTTTTGTGCAGGTTTTATTGAAGCATTGATCAGCAGTGGTCGACAAATTGATGCTGTACATTTTATCCATGCCTTCCAGCTCACCGAAAGCTTCCCCCTAGTGCCCCTTCTAAAGACATATTTGAAGGAGTTGAGGAGGAACTCACAAGGAAAAGGCAGTAACCTGGGAGGTGCTGCTGGTGAGCAGGTATTATTTTGTCCGCAAGTTAAGTTTCTTTACATTTCTCTTTACCACGTACTAACTCATACTTTCTACAGAATGATGTAAATGCTCAAGAACTCGCAGCACTGAAAGCTGTAATCCGATGTGTTCAAGAGTACAAGCTTGAGGCAGAGTACCCACTTGATCCACTAGAGAGAAGGGTTGAGCAGCTAGACAAGTCAAAGCCTGATAAGAGGAGATTTGGAGAATTTGCTAAGAAGCAACAATTCAAAAAGCCACGAGCTAACCGAGGATTCCATGGATTCCGTGCACCTGCTGCAACTCCTATCCCTGCTGCCAGTGGTAGACAGGCTCCATCTGTTTTTGGTGAGAGAGCAGCATATGCTGGAATGTCGGAGAGGTATGCACATGCTGGTCCAAACCCCTACGATTACCAAGCTCCTAGCCAGCCTACATATGGTCAGCAGGTTTTTGATCAGAGGTCATACTACTATCCCCAGGATGAAAGGGTTACTGCAACTTATAATGCTGCTGCTGCACCTCCTCCTCCATCCAATTATGGCAGTTATATGGGTAGTGGAATGCAATCTTCGCACCAACCATATATGTAGGATTTTCTAATTCGGGTACTTGGGAAATTTTGTTTAGGAGAGATGCTGGACTAACTCATGGGATGATTTCCTCCCCCAGCAAGCATGTGTACTTTTTTCAGTTCCTCTTTTCTTTTAGGATTTTTCTATTGCAAATGCCCTGCAACTGCAAACAGATGAACAGCATTTTTCTGTGTGGAACTCGATACTATGTTTAGGTTATTGGTGTGCTCTTCGTGAATTGTAGAAAAATTATTCATACTAGCCATATATCATGGTTGACATAAGGTTACATGAGTTTAAATCCATGCATGTCAGGTAATAGGGAATCATTTGTAGTTTATTTAATAGCATTTGTAGTAATATATATATATATATATATAAGACCATATTTGGTTCTAAATCAGTTTGGATGATTTTTTTTCTATTTAAACACTAGTTACAATTTAATGTGTCATATATTTAATTATATAAATATTATGTGATTATTTAATTTTAATTAAAAAATTAAAAAATAAGCATATAATATATATGACAAATTGTAACTAAGACAAGTATCGAGGTAAGAGAGAGTATTTTCAACTTAATTTGAAATTCCGAAAAACTCATTTGTGAATATCTTTAAGAATTGTTTGATAAGGTGAGAATAGTTTTGGGCGGGCCTTATTTTTTAAAAATTTGAAAAGTTTAGGTTTTTGTCATCAGAAGACCAATGTGGTTTCGAGATGGATGAATTATTAATGTGAGAACAACGTATTTAGTGTAAAAAATTGAGAAAAATACTAAAAGGTTTTTAAAATACATTTTCTCAATCCAAAAAATTTATGATAGATTTTTTCTATTTAAGAAGTCCAACTAAAAAATTTTTAATATAAAAATATTTAATTGTTAACTTTTATTTTAATACCGTTAAAAAATATTACTGATTATATTAAAAAAAATACTAAGAAATATATAAAATAAAATTTTTAATCCCAAAATGAATTAACATTTTATAAAATAAAAATTTATTTTTTAGGAATTCTAGATAAATAAAAAAATAATATATATTTTTTTATTAAAAAATTAGGTGTATCTATTATTTAGTATTTTTTAAAATATTTCTTGTAAGTTATTTTCTTCTAATCAATAATATTTTTTAATTGTATTAAGATAAAAGTTAACAATTAAAGTTTTTTATATTAATTTTTTTAAATCTTTTAGATTAAAAAAATTATTTAATATTTTTTCTTAAAAAATTAAGGTAACGCATGGTGCACAAAAAGTAATATAAAAAATTAAAGTAATGCTTGATACATAAAAAAATAATATAAAAATTAAGGGAATGCTTGGTGCATAAAAAAATTAGTGATTAGACACTTCACAAGAAATTATTTTATTTTAAAGTGTCACATCACATTATGGTATAAACATCTTTCACAAAAAAAATCATTTTTCTTTTAAATTGAAAACAACATTATACATTTAAATCATGATTGTGAAATATGATCACATTGTGTGGTAGTCTCTGAATGACAAAGTTTTATTGCATTTGATTAATTGGGATATATCAAGTTCGGTGTCAGGATTCAGGTCGGTAGGCTGCATAGTCTATTCGTTCGACCCCGCTGACTTCCCTCCCTCAGGTACCTCCGCATCTCCTCTTCGTTCTCTCTCTTCAAATTCTAGAGAGGGAGAGAGGTCTCCCTTCTTTACTGTCTCCGATCTCGCATTCTAACTCCAATTCAGGCCATCTCCAACCGCCCGAGCCACCACTGAGCCAATGGCACGGCCACCGTTCGCCACCATCCTGATCCTGTTCTTCACCGTGCTCTACCTGTCCGACGTCGTTTCCTCCTTCTCTGCCGCTCCCCGTCTCTCCGGTGATCCTAACACCTTCGTCCTTCAACCACCCTACAGCGGCAGCAACCGCCACACCATGTTCATGCCTCTCTTTCTCTCTCCTCCAAACTCTTCCCGGAACTCTGCCGTTGCCGGCGGCGGAATTTCTCGTCGCCACCTCCAAAGATCAGATCCTCACCAACCCAACGCTCGTATGCGACTCCACGACGATCTCCTCCGCAACGGGTATTATGTTCATCATTGTCCATGTTTTCTTCGATCTGTTTCGTGTGTATATATCTATATATTGAATGGAATTGAAATTGTGTGGATTGAATTGGTGTTGCAGTTACTATACCACCAGGCTTTGGATCGGAACTCCTCCGCAGAAATTCGCTCTTATTGTTGATACGGGTAGCACTGTTACATACGTTCCGTGCTCTACATGTGAACAGTGTGGAAGGCACCAAGTAATTATCTAATTTTGGATGTCACTTTTTTTGAATGACAGTACAAATTGATTCACACGAATTTATATTTGATTAAACTGAATATAAATCAGACCACCATTAGATACATCCTCTGTATCAAAGGAGGCTACCAATCCATATACTACAATTTGAGTTGTTGCTATATAATGTGTCCATTTTAAAGTTTCAAATGGGGAACTCTTTTTTCTTTTCTTTTTTTAATATAGATTTTCTGTGTAATAGGAGAAGTACCATTTAGGCTCTAGGTTTTGAGGCATGCATTCCATCACCGTATATTTAATGAATGCCTTTTTGCTTGCACTAAGTGCACACAGAAAAGAGGTGGAGTACCGAGTACGTAAAGGTCAACCCTTATACCTATCAATTAGGATAATGTTGAATTTTGAGTTTCATTTCTGTACTGCCTGAACATGATATGATTTGCTTTCATTAACTTATAGAATGAGTTAGTCGATGAATGATTGATTCACTAGGGTCTGGGTAACCAATGTTTTTTTTTTAACAGTAGTTGCTCCATCCACAATTCAAAGTTGTTGTTATATAGATATAGATAAGTATAAATAGTATCCTTTTCTTTCAGTGGTTTTGAAGTAATATTTTTTGGCCAAGCAGTTTGGGTTACATGACTGACTAGGACTGTTTATTTTACCAGGTTATTTTTATTTTTTTTACTGCAGTTGCTCTATCCAAAATTCAAAGTTGTTGTATATATGCCCATATGTAAATATAAACATTTTCCCTTTCTTTCACTGGTCTGAGCAGTAATGTTTTTTTACCAGGATCCAAAATTCCAGCCGGAATTGTCAAGCACCTACCAACCTGTAAAATGCAATGTTGATTGCGCCTGTGACAATGACAGGGTGCAATGTGTTTATGAGAGACAGTATGCTGAAATGAGTTCTAGCAGTGGTGTCCTCGGTGAGGATATTATATCATTTGGCAATCAAAGTGAACTTACACCCCAGCGTGCTGTTTTTGGTTGTGAAAATGTTGAAACTGGTGATCTTTACAGTCAACATGCTGATGGCATCATGGGTTTGGGCCGTGGCGATCTCAGTGTTGTGGATCAACTTGTTGACAGAGGTGTAATTAGTGATTCTTTTTCCTTGTGTTATGGTGGGATGGATGTTGGTGGTGGTACAATGGTTCTTGGTGGAATTTCTGCCCCTGCTGACATGGTTTTTTCCCACTCTGACCCTGTTCGCAGGTACGTTTCCAAAATATTTTATATCATAGATATAAAATATTTTTTTTCCTAACAAATACATTTGATACATCTCACACATTTACTCTAGTCTGGGGATGGCAACAGTCCATATTACA
The DNA here is from genome assembly GCA_008638375.1 of Nyssa sinensis. Classification (NCBI taxonomy): domain Eukaryota; kingdom Viridiplantae; phylum Streptophyta; class Magnoliopsida; order Cornales; family Nyssaceae; genus Nyssa; species Nyssa sinensis. Next base: position 50,810,619 of record CM018043.1, on the reverse strand, counting down.
ATATTGATCTGAAGGAGCTTCATGTTGCTGGGAAGCGGTTGTCTTTAAACCCAAGGGTATTCGATGGAAAACATGGAACTGTCCTAGACAGTGGTACCACATATGCTTACCTACCGGAAGCAGCATTTGGAGCATTTAAGGATGCTGTAAGATTTAATTTTCTTCAAGTTTGATCATCTTCTCTTTGTTATTAAGTTTTTTTTTGTGTGTGTGTGTGTGTGTGTTTGTTTTGGTTTTTAATATATACTTTTTGAGTCCAATATTTCTATTACTTTAAAGAAGGATCTGCAATATTCTAGCTTCTCTGCCTGGTAGTTGTGAAATTAAAATGAACTAATGATGTGCAGTTCTTGTGTAAGCAGTGTAACAGATGATAAAAGGACTAGGAGTTTTAGTTGAATTCTTTACCTGGGTTGCGTCCCTTTGGCACTTTTTTATAATATGCTAATTATCAATAAATGTGTACATTTATGATGCATTCTTAATAATCAAGTATAGTTTTTTTTTTCTCTCATTGCATCTTTGGAAATATTTTATTGCTAGAACCCATGTTTAATAGGCCTTAATCCATCCTACACCTCAATAATCTATTTTTTTGAGAGGTCAACTTAGATATAGTTAACTTGTCTGGTATGAAAATCAGGATAGGATAGGAGAAGTAAGAAAGAGTAGGAGAGAGAGAGCGAGAGAGAAATGAAAGAAAGGTTTAGCTTTAGTTAATCTTACTTGCCTTACACCTTGCGCGCGCACATACACACCTATATATATTGAGAGAAAAAGTACAATAATACCCTTAGGATCTGAATCTATCAAACCATGCATGACGAAACTACTTCAGACTATACAAAGACTTTCGCAGTCGATAGTCAAGATATTCACTACTAGTGACAACATAGTTAGGGGGCTGAGCCATGTAAACTTCCTTCTAAAGATTGCCATGGAGGAAAATAGTCATAATATCAAAATGGTATAAGGGCTAGGAATAGCTGACAATAATAGAAAGCAAGATCCGTACAAAAATTGATACAAGCAATAGGACAAAAGGGCTCAGAAAAATCAAGACCATATTTGGATGTATTCTAAAGCAATCAATCGTGCCTTAAGACACTCAACAGAATCATCAGGGAGGGACTTAATAGTGTAAATCTAGTAACAATCTACTATTTGTTTCCCAAGAGTTAGATGCATAAGTTCCTAGGTCCACTTCTCATGAAGTGCACTCATTTTTTCATCCATAGCATGTTTTCATCCAGAAGAAGATAAAGTATGCTTATGAGATAGCGATAAGACAAGGCACAAGCAAAGGATTGTAAACAAGATAAAGTACGATCATAGGACACAAAATTAGCTCTAGGATCTTGAGTAAAAGGGTGTTTACCTCCTCGTAAAACAATAGGTGAATCATTAGTATCAATAACATAAGAGGAAGGAGTACGGGTTCTAAGAAGCAATGTGCCTATAATGGGATTGCTAATAAACCTACAAAGGAAAATTCGGTGAAGCAAAAATAGGCAAAGGAAGAGTAATGGAAGAAATAGAGGGCTCCCTTCATGACGGAATATGAGATATGTATTCAAAAACTAACCTGAGGAGGAAAAGAATGAGGTGGACTCAAAAAGGTAACAACAACACCGAAAAAGTAACAACGAGATTCAAGATTGTAACAACAATTACCCTTTTGAGTTTGGGAGTACCCAAGAAAAACACATTTGCTGAGCATGAGGATCCAGAATATGAACAAAAGCAACACAACAAACAGACGAGGAGTAAGTTAAAAGGGAGAAAGCGAAAGATATGTGAAAGAGAAGGGAGACTAATGATTTAGAATAGTAGAGGGCATATGATAAATGAGATAAAGAAGAACAACATCATGTCATAAATGATTTGGAATGTGCATATGAATATAAAAATGCGGACAATATCCAACACATGGTGATGCTTTTGTCCAACATCACTATTTTGTTGAGAAATGTGAGCACAACTAGTATTAGGATAATACCATGATCAACACAAAAGAAATTCATGACAAGTTGTGTATAGTCTAATGCATTATTAGAGTGAAGAACTTCAATCCTTTACCAAACTAAATAAATATTTCATCATATAGTATAAAAATATATTTATATATTTGGTAGCTTAAATCTCTCTTCCATAAAAAAAAACCATATCATACTAGAATAATCATCCAAAAATGTCATAAAATAATTAAATCTAGTCAAACTAGAAAATCGAGAAGGTCTCATATGTCTATGTGAACTACAACAAACGACTCAAATTGACGGCCAAGACTTTTACTTGAAAATGAAGTATGGTGATGTTTGCCCAACTCACAAACCTCACATTCTAAGCTAGACATACAACTCAAACCGGGAATAACTACTACACGTTTCTCTAACAATGGATGACCTAAACAAAAATGCCACTATTGATAAAAAAAAAAAAAAAATGAGACAAAAAATGCCACTATAGTGGCAATTCTTGCACTCAAAGCAGAGGAAGTGAGGAACCACCTGAATCCAAGTAACATAGGTCATCCTTTTCATGCCCTAGACCAATAATTTTTTTTTTTTTTACCCAAAGAAACCAATAATCTTTTTCATCTTGTACTGCTGACTAATAAAAAGTAAATTAAAGAAAAAATTAGGAATATAAAGACTAGGGGCGGAGCCAGGATTCTCTGTTAGTGGGAGCAATCTAAAACTCAATAATAAAATTAAATTTTAATTTCATAAAATCTATAGAATAAATTGTTACTAAATGTATTTTGAATAATTAAAAAGAACAAAAATTTTAAAGTTTGATCGTAATATTAATAAAAAGTAAGAATAAGTTAGATCCAACAGTTATACTTTTTTTTACTATAATTCAAAAAGTTGCAATCTTCACACATGTTATATAAGGGATTCAACTCTCATTTGGGTACTTTCTATATATTTTTTACTATTATTTAAAGAAAAATATTTGCATATGATTTGACATTACTTCCAAAAAAATATTAATCATATTTCGTAATTCTTATAAAAAAATCTTAATTTAACTGTTCCCAATGAGTGTTCTTTTATTCAACAAACAAAGATCTCTCTCTCTCTCTCTCTCTCTCTCTATATATATATATATATATATATCTTATTTTAAGTTCTTAAAGTCTCGTAGAATAGTCATATGATAACTTGATATTTGGATGAGTTGTTGAGAATAAATTTAAACTACTTGTAACTATTTAAAAATAATGAAAGGAATGCAACATTAAGAACCCTCATTTGATGTGTCCTTTAATTGAGATTTAGACCCGAATACATTTAAAATTAAAAGAAAATATAGTCATATGTTCATTAGTTTATATATTTTCTTATTCCTCATTTGAATGGCAAATCATAATAATTTAAGTCTTTAAAAAGGATTTTTCCAGTAAACCCTTGAATGGTACTTTGGAGAAAATAAAAAGTTTCATTAATTCTTACCATAATCTTAAATATATTGAATAAGTTGAAGAAAAACAGTCAAAAATTAGTGTTGAAATTGAAGTAGCATAATTTTGTGTGTGGAAATAGTATAGCAAGATTAAGACATTGAACTAGCATCTAAAAAATAAAGTAACGTCTCTTTCTTTTTCTTCATATTAAACCACCAAGTCATTTGTGAACTTAAGTTAATAAAAAATGTATTACTAAATTATTTAATCTTTAATAGGTCCGCTCACATGCAACTAGATTCTCTACCATGAGTGGGTTAACTAAATAATTGATGTATATGTTACAATTAGTTAGCGCCTTGCTTCACTCAAGCTAGCGCTTTTTTGTCGCCTCACTTTTTGGGACAGTGTGAGACTTTAGTGCTTTAAGGGTGCTTTTCGTCTTTAACTACATTAGGTTTCATACTATGCCAAAACTACTTCCATAAGCATTGAATTCTCACACTTTTTTTTTTGATAAGTAAAAATATATATTAAAGAAGCCCAAAAAGGGTAGCAAGGGCAAAACCCGAGAAGCTTTACATGGGTCTTATAGACCCCAGGAAGTCAACAAAAGAAGATATGTTTATAGGAAAAGCCTCTTTGGCCCAAAAAAATAGCAAACGCAAAAAGGCATCTTTAAGAAAAGGAGTAGGAAGCTCCTGATCCTCAAAAACGCGGCTGTTCCTTTCAATCCAAAGGCACCACAATAGGCAAATGGGAGCCAATTTCCAAATCCTCTTAATCTCTTTAGGAAGGATACACCATTCCCATGTCAACAAGAGGTCTTTGACGGAGCCTGGCATGACCCATGAGAAGCCAAACATGGCAAGGACGAGGTTCCAGCAGCCCCTAGTAACATGGCAGTGGATAAGAATGTGGTCCACACTTTCTTCGTCATTCTTGCAAAAATTGCATCTGCTAGCCATAAGAAAACCTCTCTTCTTCATATTTTTCGCAGTTAAAATGGCCTTCCAAGAAGCCTCCTAAGCGAAGAAGGAGGCTTTAGGAGGAGCTTTTGAATGCCAAGTGAACTTCCAGGGAAAAAGAGTACTTTCGTTATCGAACAAGCTTTTGTAAAAGGATCTAACAGAAAAAGAAGACTTTCCCGGCTTCCAGACTCTCTTATCCTCTCTACCCCCTACTGCCCGGAAGTTGTTTATGTGGTGGAGAAAAGAGTCCGCTTCCTCGAGTTCCCAGTCAAAGAAGTCTCTTCTAAAATAGGGGTTCCAGACCAATGTATTCCCAATACTCTCCACATAGTCACTAACTCATGCCGATTTGTTGCTAGCCAACCTATATAACATGGGGAATCTCACCTTCAACGGCTCAGCCCCACTCCAGACATCATCCCAAAACTTCGCCCTATCACCTTTCCCTACAACAAAGCTGCATCTGTCATTAAAAGACCTCCAATCTCTTCTAATGTAACCCCAAAGACTACAACCCATCGACCCTGCCGCGTTGCCCGAGCGCCAGCCCCCATTATCACACCCATACTTGGACACAATAATTTCCTTCCATAAAGCCTTATCACTTTCACCAAAGTTCCATAACCACTTCCCTAAAAGAGCTGTATTGAAAAGACTCGAGTCCTTCACACCTAGACCCCCTAGAGACTGAGGCTTTTTAATTTTATCCCACGCAACAAGATGGATTTTCATGCTTTCACCCTCATGACCCCAAAGAAAGTCCCTTTGACTCTTCTCCAGTCTTCTGCTAACCGTCTTTGGGACCAGGAAAAGGGACATGAAATAAGTGGGGAGGTTGGCTAGGGTGCTTTTAACAAGAGTGAGCCTGCCTCCCTTAGAAAGGAATTGGCCCTTCCAGCCTGCCAACTTGCTATGAAACCTCTCAATCAAAGGATCCCACACCCCGATGGATCTCGCATGAGCTCCCAGCGGAAGACCTAAATATGTCGAGGGAAGCAACCCACTCTACATCCCAAAGTGCTAGCAAGAATGTCCGTCCCTTGAATCTCCCCCACCGGAGTGATACTGCTTTTAGCCAAATTGATCCGCAGGCCTGACACGGCTTCAAAACACACCAAAATGCACCGAATAAAGCGAATCTGACGCACGGAGGAATCACAAAAGATAATGGTGTCATCAGCGAATAAAAGGTGGGAAACGACTGTACATCTTCCTCGTCTCTCCCCCACCTGAAAGCCTTTAATAAGGCCAACCTCCTCTGCCTGGTTCATGAAGCGACTCAAAGCTTCCATAGCGATCACGAAGAGAAAAGGGGATAGGGGATCCCCCTGTCTCAAGCCTCTAGACGAACGGAAGAAACCTGTTGGGGATCCGTTGATGAGAACCGAGAAAGAAACTGTAGAGATGCACAACTGGATCCACTTCCTCCATTTGGCACCAAAACCCATCTTCTCCATCATGCCCAACAAGAAGCTCCAATTAACGTGATCAAAAGCCTTCTCAATATCCAACTTACAAACCAACCCTTTCCTTTTCTGCTTTAACCTAGAATTTATGCATTCATTAGTAATGAGAGCCGCATCCAAAATCTGTCTACCTTCCACAAAGGCATTTTGACTGGGAGAGATGATGCTACCCATAACTTTCTTCAATCTTAAGGAAAGGACTTTCGCTAGCAATTCTCACACTTTTAGTTTTCGTACTTTGGGTTTGTTTTAGCAGGAGCGTTATCTGGCAAATATTTCAATTTGCATTTCCCATGCAAAAATACTTTCACAGCATGTGCCCAAGTTAGATAATTCAGATCATTCAATTTTTTTGAGGTGATAGATTTAGGCATATCATCTTCTACCAATGATGGTTTGTCTTCAACAATAGCACAAACCAAATCACAAAATAGGTACCCAAGCCACAAAAATTCTAATTGAACACTTCTCAAAAATCAGTAATCAAATAATACAGACCAAATAAAAGTTGTATAGTATCAAATTGCATCAGCCTAACCCAAGGAACTGAAGAACAAGAAGCAAAGCACCAGAACTGAATCAAAGAGCCCACAAACAGCACTCAAATACCACACTGTAGCTTCAAGCACCCAAAAACTGAAGCAAGTAAACCAAGAGCAACAGCAAAATACCAACCACAGCCTCAAAACAGTGGGCCGACCACTAATATTCACCAAAAAATGCAAAACTATAATCTCATGAGCTAGCCTCCACTTAGTTGTTTCACTTCCTTAAAACTTTGTTTTGGGTACAATATTATAAACAAAAATCCAAATGACATTTTCTTTGGGTTGGGTTTATCCATGCTTGCCTTGTATATGATATCTTAATCATTCATTCATCATTAACTTGAATTAACTCATTTGTCATGCCAAGGATTTTCCTTTCTTGGCTAGAGGAGTTGAGAGAGTTCATACTCTTCTAAGAGGAATTTGGTCGATAGAAGGGATAGCTTGAACTTCACAAATATCTTGGCTTTAAACACTAATAATCTGCTCACTTTATACACATGTTGCAACCCTTCTCATAAATAGCCAAAGTGAAGGTTTTGTACATGGGGAGCTATCATCTTCAGAAGAAAACTAATATCACAGCATCATACCTGGGACACTGAAGATATTAAATAAATAAATAATAAATAAGTTGCAACCCTTCTCATAAATAGCCAAAATGAAGGTTTTGTACATGGGGTGCTATCCTCTTTCGAAGAAAACTGACATGACGGCATCATACCCTGGACCCTATTCGCTTGTAGTTCTTGGACTGTCTTTAGGACACCTTCATTCCTACTTTATGACTTCACCCATATGGTCTTCTTTTATATTGAAAATCTGCTTAAATTAATGTTGTTCAGTTTTTGTTTCAAGTAATACGATTCTGGACGTCTTTTTTTTCTTTTCCTGGTAATTAATGGATGAATTTATCTGTTCTTATGGAAAAACTTCATTTTCCCTGAGTCTTGGGCTCCTCTCGCTCTCTCCACCCCAAAGCTAATTTTATGATAGTCGGTGTTAGATCCCCTTTTATCATAACTATTCTTATGTTTTCGCCTTACATCTTTTTTTTTTTTTCCTTTTTCCTTCTGGTAGGGGGCATAAAAATATTTTGTGGCTTCTTTTTGCCTCCATCAGGAATGCTATTGTTTCATTTAATGCACTGGTCTTCAAGCTCCTCAATTTTTGCATGCCATTATGAGGGTCTCATCAACCCTAAGAAAAGCAACAAGAAAAAAATGTCATTGTGTGTGCGTGTAGGCATATGAAGACATCACTTATTAAATTTGCGACTTTCTAATCTAGCAATTCTTCATTCGATAAAAAGAGCCAATACTCAATGTTGGTTCCACTAATTGGGGTTGTGAGAAGGTTGGATTGAATGCATATCTTACCTGTGGCATTTCCAACACAAAGACTGCTCTCAAGCTCAAACACATGTTCTCATGCTTTGCAGCCTAAGCTTTTATGATTGAATCAAGTGATGACCCCTTGCCAATTTCACAATCATTTGTCTTGTATTTTTTAGCACTTCCAAGTTCCAATTCCTTTTAAACTTCAGTTTTTAAAATTTATTTTTTCATCTATCATCTCCTCATTTGAATGGATTAGAAGTCACTAGCCCAAAATAATGCAGTTACTTGACTCGTTTACAAAGAAAAAGACGAATTAGTCATTTCCCCTATTTTTTATGTGATAATGATAGTTAATGATCTCTCTCTACGTATGTGTGTGTGATTATACCTGTGTTTGCGTGCATACATGTGCTTGTTTGCCTGCATGTGTTAACCTTTCACTTTTTCTGAATCCTTCTGCAACTGTTGTACAGCATCTTGAGTTTGTAGTGCAGTCAGGCTGGCAGTTATTTTTTCTTGTTGAAATTTGATGGTAATATTTGTTTTCCCATTCTTTGCCATTCTAATGGACATAGCATAACTTGATGGATAGGCAGTGAGTTCTAAATTAAATATCCTTTCTAGTGCTTAATAACCTAGAAAAGTTTCATAAATGGTTTTCTGTAGCTTGTCATCGTTTTTAGATCTTGTTGTTTATATTTTCCAGCCACAATTCAATTAGACCGTCAGCCTCTTCTATTCAGTCACTTCTTTATTTGTGATTTTTTTTCGTTTGCATGCAGATCATGAAAGAACTCCATTCCCTCAAACAGATCCGTGGTCCTGACCCCAATTACCATGATATTTGCTTCTCTGGTGCTGGAAGGTAGTATCTACTGCATAACAGAAAACCTAAATTTCCAATAATTATATAGTTATTTCTTATCTTTTGTGTTGCAAGGAATATTTAGTTTTGATGTTTGCTTCAGTGACATTTCGCAACTCTCGAAAACCTTTCCAGTGGTGGACATGGTCTTTGGCAATGGACAAAAGCTGTCGCTATCTCCTGAAAACTACTTGTTCCAGGTAAGCATCTGAATTTCCTTAGTATTCTTCTATATTTTCTTTTTAAACCTTGTGCTCTTGAAAACAACATATTATGGTCTGACAATTGATGTTCTTCAAATTTTTGTTTGATATGCACTGATTGATCTTTCTTCCTCGGCCTATTCATTTTTTGTTTATACAGCATTCAAAGGTTCGTGGTGCATATTGCCTGGGAATTTTTCAGAATGGAGGGGATCCGACCACTCTATTAGGAGGTATTATATGCTTTTAAATATATGTATGAACTCTTTTCACCATTATTTGTCCCTTTTTATGTGTAAAATTAATTGCTTCCTTCCTTTCCTCATTATATGTTAAAAGGCTGACTTCCTTTTCTTTTATTTTATCATATGCTTTTTTTTTTACTTGTAAAAAAATACTTTTGTAACAGGAATCATTGTCCGGAATACTCTTGTGATGTATGATCGTGAGCACGAAACGATTGGTTTCTGGAAAACTAATTGTTCTGAGTTATGGGAAAGACTTGGCATTTCTGATGCTCCTCCGCCAGTGCCTTCAGTTTTGGATAGAACAAACTCAACCACAGATATGCCACCAACTTTGGCTCCTACTGAACCTCTGCATGATAGTCTTACAGGTATAGTAAGCCTTTCAACTTTTAAGTAATATTTATCGTACCCATCTTATTTGAATCTATTATTCTATTATATTAATTAATCCTTGTCATGCTTTGGAATTCTGCCTTTCTATGAGCCAGACCTTAGGAAGAGCTCAGCTCAACCAAGCTCAATTTCAGCTTGAAGTTTGAGCATGAATTCAGCCCATCTCGGATTTAAGGTTAAGAACAAGTTACTTATAAAAAAAATAGTTATGAAAAGGAACTTATTAACAGATTTTTGGAAGTATTATTTTTAGAGCTGTTTCGACAATTATTTAATAGTTGATTCTGTGGTTACCCCTGAAATTCCGTTTAAGTGAACTACTAGCTCTGAAAATGGTAAACTAAGTGAGGGAAAGTCATTTAAGTTGTTTTGGTCATGTGCATAGAGGATCAATGAATGCACCTGTAAATAAGATTGATTTCCATTCAAGTTGAATGTTCCATGAGAGTCAAAGGATTTATAGGAAGGCCTTGAAGAATGGGAGTTGAGAATGTGATAAAAGATATGATGGCCTATGATTTAGTCGAGCATATGGCCCTAGATTGGGCAGAATGGTGACTGGAATCTGTGTGGTTGACCTCAAGTAGCTGGGAGGTGGTGTGGTTGAGTCTGGGTTTAGAAGGTCATGTGCATATAATGCCAACAGGCAACTTAGGCTGTCATTTTTTGACTTCATTGTCATCTTTCACGGCTGCTATTTTTTTGCTAACGTATCAAAATATGCAGAAGTTTTTATGTGATCTCTTTTATATATTTTATTTTTTGACTTTGAATTTGTATGTTTGTTGACATCCATCAAATATATATATATATATATATATATATATGTTTGTTCATTGATGACTATTTTCATCCCAATTAGGATCAAACTGGCCCTTAGATTTTTTAAGGACCTCGTGCATGCAAGTCTCTAATTTTTGTTTTGGATCTTTATTGACATGTCTAATATCATACTATTCATATTTAACGATCATCTCTGATGATATTTTTGCATGAACTTTGGTGTGCAGGGGAACTTCAAGTTGGACTCATAACGTTTTATATGTTGTTGACCGTCAAGTATTCAGACCTGAAGCCTCATGTTACAGAACTTGCTCAGTTCATTGCCCATGAATTAGATGTTAATACATCACAGGTACATTTATTTTGGATCCTATTGCATGACAATGTTGCAGCGGCTTGTTGCTGCATTTGTCTGAATTTACTGCACTTCACTTGTTAGTTTAAGTTTATTTAATATGTTGATCTATTTATTTTTCTAATTGAACTTCTTGTCACTTAGGATGCCTTTTTATATTTGGGATGAATGGTTTCAGGTCCATTTATTGAATTTTACATCTAAAGGAAATGATTCTCTCATAAAATGGGCCATTTTGCCAGCAGGATCTGCTGATTACTTTTCTAATGCCACTGCAATGGTGAGTTTTCATTTGTAGTTTTGCAAGGAGCTTCTGTGCTGAAATTTAGGACACTTTTTGATGATTTACCAAATGGCAGAGCATTATTGCCCGGTTAGCTGAACATCGCGTGCAGCTTCCTGATACCTTTGGAACTTATCAGTTGGTTGAATGGAATGTTGGGCCCCCACCAAAACGGTATGCTGTTATCTACTTTTTGGGGCCCATCTGTCCCAGTTCACTTTATGTTTTATTTTCTATGTTATTTTCTTCATTTCTTGTTAAGAAATATTCTAACAGAATTTGGCAAAAATTGGGGAAAATGTTGTATAATTAATGGCATATGTAGTTATAACATAGACTTTATAATTTGCATTTTAGGGGGCAGTATGGATCAAGGACTCTGTGAACTTGGTTTTTCCCTCCCCTATTTTTTGGGGTTTTTTTTTTTTTTTTGGGGGGGGGGGGGGGGTGGTGGGAGAATAAATCTCCAGTTTGATTAACAAGAAGACAAAAAGAATTGGGATTTTGACTCTTATAATAATTTGCTGGTATGGTGGGGCTATTGTAATATCAACTTTTCTTCATGTTTTTTTCCTATAATTTTTCAGAAATCATACTAAGCATAAATGAAAACAATGAACTAGTTGGCTTCATTCTATTGAGTTTGTTAAATGGGGAAGTGGCATCTCTATTAGCCTTATTACATTTTATTAATAGATGTCTGCTCAAGATATTTACTTTTAATTCGGTATTACCAAGCTACCTCTTTACACTATTAATAGATTCTCTCAATAAAAGCTAAAGAAAGAAATGAATGAAATGGTTACTGATCAAAAAAAGAAAAGAAAAGAAAAGAATGAATGAAATGGCTTTGTAAACTATTTTCCCTTACTTTTAATTTGGTATTACCAAGCTACCTCTTTACACTATTAATAGATTCTCTCAATAAAAGCTAAAGAAAGAAATGAATGAAACGGTTACTGATCAGAAAAAAAGAAGAAGAATGAAATGGCTTTGTAAACTATTTTGCCAGAGTGTGTATTTGTACCCCCTCTCTCTTCTCTTGCATCAATGTTTTTAAAACTTCTTTTTATGAGTAAGTATTTGTATTAATAGGCGCCTGACTGCTCCCATGTACATAGGATGCATACAATTTTTTTTTTGACAAGTAAAGATGTATACAAAATTATAAAATGATATGTCCTAATCTCTCCAAGGAACTCTATAAAAAATCTAACACACGCACAAGAAACGAGACTAGGTTAAGTACTTATCAGAGAGAGATAGAGGGAGGATCAATGGTTCAACTGTCGGGTCAACTGTGACGTAATTATTAAATCACATTAATTAATAGTTGAAAACATAAAATTATTAAAAATTTCTAAAAAAATACAAACAATTCTTAACATTTCTAGCTCTAACTAACTTAAATTATAAATCAAATAATTCATAAAAGAAATTCATCATTCACCCCTGATTTAGAATTGTTATTCTATGGGAAAAAAAGGAAATCTAAACCTGTGAGCTAAACCTATACTAAAAGGCTAAAACATCTAATTCGTCGAATATTTGAAAATTGATTTATCAATAGAAAGAGTAATTTCTTAAAGAACTAAGAGATCTAAAGAAAGATTGACAAAAAGTTTTTTTTGTGCTTATTTCTTTGTTTTTATGCAGTGTTGGGGGAAATCTTAATTTGGCTAAAAGTGAAATTGTTCTAGTGGGGGAGGTGAATGGGGACAGGATTGACTGTTGTTTTGGGTTGTAGATGGGAACATTGCTAGTTAATTGGAAAAAAAGTCCAGTACGGTGGTAGTTTGCTAATTTTTCGGTACTGTTGCCATTGTGATTTCTTAGTTTAGTAATTTATGAGGCCCCCTATTCGTAGTCCGCAATCCCATAGCTAGTGGTTTAGTACTACCATTTTACTGAAAATTTGTTCACTCACTTGTTCTTCTGATAAAGCTAAACAATTTGGGATGGGATTGGGAAGAGGTTGAGATTGAGAAGAGGTTAATAGGATGGAAGAGGCAATATATTTTTTAAAAGGATATACTTACATTTATCAACAACTCTTTGTGTAGCTTGCCAATTTATTTCCTATCTTTGTTTTAGATCCCAACTATTGTTGCAAAAAAATTTGAAAAGCTACAGAGGAACTTTTTATGGGGGACCTATGGGGGTTGAATTTAAATACCATTTAGTGGATTGGAAGATGGTTTGTCTTCCAGTGAAGGATGGAGGCTTTGATATTCGGGATTTGTGCTTGTTTAATCAAGCACTTTTGGGCAAATGATTATGGAGATATGGTCTTAAGAGGAGCAACTTTTGGAGAAGAGTGGTGGAATAGAAATTTGGAGAGAGAGGGGGGATGGTGCATGAAGGTTGTTCCATTATCCTATGGGGTGGGAGTTGTGGAAGAGTATAAGGAAGAGTTGGGAGGATTTCTCTAAGCATATGAGGTTTAAGGTCGGAATGGAGAGCAAACCTGGTTCTGGTTGGATCATTGGTATGAGAAGGGACCTATTGACCTGAGTTTCCTACGTCTTTTTTCAGGTTGATGTGGACAGAATTTTTTATGGCAGATTGTGTTAGTTTTCTAGCTAATGGGGTGGTGTGGGATATTCATTTTATGAAGTCACTACGGGACTGGGAGTTGGATGAGATCATGACAATTGTGGTTTGCCTTGTGATCAAAGAGTGGCTGAGAGGCAGGAAGAGGCATTCCGGTGGGTGCCCTCAAGGAAGGGTTACTTCCAAAGTTACCTCATTTTATAGGGCCTTGAGAGGTGAAGAGCTGGAGGATTTCCCTTGGAAGGTGATTTGGCGCACCAAAGCTCCCTTTAAGTCTAAGGTTGTGCTTTTTGGTTGGACTGTTGTTCTTAATAGGATCCTCACTATTGATAATTTGAGGAAACGATGAAAGGTGATTGTCAATTGGTACAGCATGTCCAAGAGGAGTGAGGACACTAATAGCCATTTTCTTCTTCATTGCATGGTGGCTATAGATCTTAGGGTGCTTTTGTTTTCTCTCTTTGGAGTTTAATGGGTGATGCCAAATTTGACTTCTGATGCTTTAGTAAATTGGTGCGGATGCAGAGTGTAGGGGGGAGGGTTGGAGAAATTTGGAAGGCTGCCACTTTTGGTGGTTGATTTGCCTGTACAATGCGTTCTTGGAGGGAGAGAAAAGTCATTGTGACCAATAAGGAGAACCAGAGACCGCTGTTGGGGGGCCTAAAATGACATGTTATATGAAGTTGTTTAGCTGCCCGGTTTTCCTTAAATTAATGGTTTTGCAGAGGAGACAGTTTTGGGGGGTATAGGGACCCATTAAAGGGCCTGGTTCCTACTCTGGATGGTCCAATTACCTGTTCCAGTCCAAGTTTGAAGACATTGTCTCCAACATGCTTGACATTTATGAACTGAGATGCAAATTTTAAAATAAAAATAAAAATCTAGAGGGCTTAGATCTTGCACATATTGCAGATGTTTCCAAAAAGTTGGCACTGATGTGGGCGTGAGTGCATGACCTGATGAGTATGTGTTTGTTCTGCAAATAGAACTATAGAAGCTTCAACAGTGTAGAATTTGTCTGGTGTAGTTGGCAGTCTTGTTAGCGTAATCATCACATTTCTTATTGTGATTGTGAACTCCCCTTACACATTTTCTTTATAGTCAATGCATTAACTGGCTACCATGGTGCTGCTGTCATTTCTTTTTTTTTATGAATAATAGTTGCCTTTTGTGGATACACTTTTGAATCCTTTGTTTTCTGAATTGTACACAATTGTGGGATCCTATATGTGGTTTTCCTTTATATTGAGTTCTATTCAAAATGATGCAGGACGTGGTGGCAGCAACATTACTTAGTTGTAGTTGTAGCAACTATTATCGCGTTAATTCTTGGATTATCAGCTTCTGGGGCGTGGTTTGTTTGGAGACGCAGGCAGCAAGCTCTTGTTGCATACAAGCCTGTTGATGATGCTGTCCCAGAGCAAGAACTCCAGCCGCTATGAACTCAGGGAAGTTGCATTGGTCTTATGATTCATGCCAAATACCATGGCGCAGCATTTTTGACTCACAAATGATGATGACTGATTTCTACAACCATAGCTTCCAAACTGATCAAAACTTCACAGGTGAAAGGGACCATACAATGGAACTATCATTTTAGGGCTTTATATGGTATCATATTAAACTTGGATAGAAATGTAAGAGAGAACTGCCTACATCTTCAGTATGTCACATATATAAAATTTGTATGTGAATATTATATTTATTGAATCAAAAGTGTGATCAATAAGACCAATTCACAATTGGTTACATTTAGTTGTCCTTTCATTGCCAAAGGTTGAACTGAGTTAGAAAACATGTATTTTGTTGGAGCCAAGTTTTACTTCTAATTTGACCGGGAGCTTTGTAAATTGGGAAAAATATGATATTTTTTTCATATCTATATATATATATATATATATATTTTAAGTTAGAAGGGGTGAAAAAATTTGTTGGTGAAGGTTGGTGTCTTTTTTTTTTATATATATATATATATATGTAGCGGTGGAATTACATTACATGTATTATAAACTTCCAAATTTTCCTCCATACAAGAAAATCAAGAACACACATTTCACGTATTAAAAAACTTTTAACCACTACCACTATTCAGGAGTCCGGGACAAACAAGCTCAACTTAATCCCATAATTAGGAAGGAAAAATTAATTTCACATTCTCTTAAGAGAAATGAGAATTGAATAGATGATCTCTCCTTTTAGAAAAGTTGTATGTGAGTCTAATTGGCATCTTTATTCACGAATTTTCACAAAGAAGGTGAAATTTTGGACATCTAATAACCAATAAGCTCATATTTTTTATTCTTTATTTTTACCCTCTTCTCTTGTGTTGGTTTCTATTTTTCATGTTATTGGTTCGAATGGAAGAGGTATAAAAGCAGATATATGTTGTATTACTGTCTCGGGACGAAGTGGATAATTTTTTAAATCACGGCCATGAACTTAATAAATAATTTAACATGATTCAATCATTAATGTCCGTTTGGAATTGCTGATCGAGAACTGATTCAGGTTTGTAAAAAATATTTCTTGGAGTAATAATTTAATATTTAAATGAATACTTTTAAAAGTGATTATGAGGTTAGATTTGATAATAAAATGTTTGGTTAAGATTCTTGATAAGTGCTTTTAAAATTAGAATATATTTTTTGTTCTTTAAATGTTATTAGATGATTTGGAATGAATTATTTAATTATGGTATTTAAATAATTATGTAAAAATATATATAATAAATAAGTAATATATATAACGCAATAGCATCAATAATTATGTAAGTAATATATAAAAAAACATATATTGAAATTAATATAAATAGTACAAGTTTTTTAAAAATATAAATAGGTGCAAATCTCAATATATATTAAATATATAAATAATATTATATTTTAATATAAAATATACAAATATATTTATCCAATAAAATAAATAATATATTTTATATATTATATAATATAATTTAAATAAACATATGATTTGGAATATAAAATAAGTGAAGTAAAAAAATAAATAAACAAATGATGAAAAGCAACAGAGCCGTCAAATTCATCTATTTCATCATTTCTTTTCGGATCAGCATAGAAAAGGAATGCATGGTTTCGATGGTAATATAATTAAAAAACTTGGGGGTAAAAGTGGCATAGCAATGTTCAGCCGTGATTTGGACTTCCCCGAATTAGCCCGGGGGGGCTTTTACAAAACGGAGGTCTGGGCTCCCTGATCCGCGCTTCCACGGACCGCAAACGGTCCCCCAAACAGTTAAATTTGAGTTTGCTGTCTCCATCCGCGCTTCTAGCTTCCGCAGCCGCACGCCCAAACGGGCCTTTAATGTCCCTTGAGAAAAAGGGATGTAACTCATAAATCTCCATATAAGTGTGTTACTGTGTTACTTTCTTTTCTCTCTAAAAATGGGGTCCGCTCATTCTATAATCTCTACTGAAAAATGGGTATTTTCTTCTTTCTCTGTGTTTCTCTTTATAAAAAAAAAAAAGGGTCTCTCTTTCTCTCTGAGTCTTTGATTGGAAGTTTTGAGAAGAAAAGATAAAAAAAAAAAAGATTACTTAAAATGAAAGAGGAAAGGAAAGAAAAACAAAAAAGTATCAGTATTCCACTTGTTTTGAACTAATTATTTGCCCCCAAGAATTTTAAAAGAAAGAACAAAATTCTTTCTAAGGATTTCAAAAGAAATAGAAAAATGGGTTATCAAAAGCGTTCTATTTATAAACAGAATAATAATAAAAGAACTTTCAAAAGTAAATCCAATTCTATTATTTAGATTGAAAGAAGTAGATTAATCGAGTCAAATTAAAAAAGAAAAGGATTCTATAACCAATAATCGGATAATTCATGAATCGTTTAGTCAAAAAAATGAAGGATCTAATTGATAGAACAAGCACAATTCCAACTTTAAAATCCCATTTACATACTGTCAAACAAAAATTATTTTACTTAAATTTACTTTAATAAAAGCTATCACAAACACGGAGTATACCCCAAAGTTATTCAAGTGATTTTCTTCTGTTGTTTTTGTTAAGATTAGGTCATAAGTGAGAGTGCCATGTGGTCCACTGCTCTAACTCAAGATCGTGGCCACAATTTATTAATGGTGCAAACAATAACGTCTAAAAAAGTTAAAAACAACATAGTCGAATGCAAATAACTTAATTACAAAAAAGATAGTTTAGTGTACGAAATTTCTGTCATTGTGAGACTAAAATATGAAAAAAATTAGATGTATACAGTCGTAATCGTATTTCAGGAAACAAAAAAATTATTTTCGCTACTCAAACTTATGAATTGAAATTCACAATAGAATAATTTCACACCATACATAGACTTTAAAAGATTGAAAAATAAAAAAATTATAGATTTGTTTAGAACTAATTAAACTTGAATTACTTGGAATTTGTGTTTTTATATATATATATATATATATATATATATATATAATAAATGGGTGATAAAAGGAAAAGAAAAAAAAAACTAGACCAGAATTAAATAAAGTCCGTTGATAAAACCCCTCAAAGAAAGTGAAAATCAGGATCATTGACCATGCGTTTTTTGATAAAAAAAAATTTGAAAAAAAAATGTTGTCTCAACGGGACAATGAAAATATCAAAATATATATAGTCACGGTGGCAAAATAATCACCCTAGTCAAACCCAAGAAAGAAAAAAAACAGTAGACCATTTCTTAGCTCCCAAACACTCCCTTAGTCTTTCTAAGTTAATACCATCCAAGTGAAGATAAAGATGAGACCAAATGTTGTGTCTCTCTTGCAATAGCTCAGAAAAAAATAGGCCCGAGTATTGTGATCACAAATCCGGAAAAAAAAATGATAGACCGTGGAAGTAATCTCAAATGGTATCATACGTGACTAAATTGATTGAAACATGATGTTTAAAAAAATGTCAAAAACTAGTGGGGTGAAAGGAGGATCTTTATGTCTTACTAAGGCTGTGTTTGGATGGACGGTGAAATCGTTCGTTTGGTTATTTTTATGTTTTGAATAGACTTTTAAAATAAGTAGGTATTTGGTTGAATTTCTCAAAACACCGTTTGAAAATTTTCAAGATCAAAACAAGAGTTTTGAAAAAGTGCTAGTAAATAAGTTTTTTTAAAACATTCATTTCAAAACGCTATTTTTTTAAACATCCGTTTCCATCGTTCATCCAAATCATCACTAAATAAATACACGACCAACTCCAATTATCTTGAGATTTTAGCTTGTAGATTAAATAATAACTTTCGATTGAAACCTTTCTTTCTTCATTTTCTTTTTCCAGGCATGTTTTAATAGTTGGGCTCGAAAACTCTTATCCCACTCACAGGCACTTCAACTTAAATGAGGATGAAATTTAATTTTATCAGTGAACAATGATTTATAAATTGACTCAAAAAATTATTACCCAAATAATCTTATAGCGCTTTTTAAGTTAAAGTTTTAAACAATGTAACTCAATTCAATTCGACAAAATTTTATCTCAATTATTTGTGATTACTTGTAAATGAATCGTATTTTGCTATTTTTTTTATATTTAAAAACGTTCACGTTGATCATAAGTTAATAATAGGGTCATTCGGTTATAAGTCCTTTATTAAGATTTTAATTATAATAAAGTCCAATTTTAACTCTTATAATTCAAGAAGTCCAGTTGACTTTTATGGACAATATAGTCCTCAAAAAAAGTTATTAAAAGACAAAAATAATCGTTTGTAACTGTGAAACAAGAGAGAAATTTTCATTACTAAAAAATACAACTACGATTCAATTCACCAATTCTTTCATTTTCGAC
Organism: Nyssa sinensis; assembly: GCA_008638375.1. Classification (NCBI taxonomy): domain Eukaryota; kingdom Viridiplantae; phylum Streptophyta; class Magnoliopsida; order Cornales; family Nyssaceae; genus Nyssa; species Nyssa sinensis. The sequence continues at coordinate 50,791,410 of CM018043.1, read as the reverse complement.
GTTGAAATTAGGGTTTCTAAATTCTTATAATTTCAAATATCATCAAAAATTTGAAAAAAAAAAAAAGAAGTGAAATTGTGAAATTATACAATATAAAACTGTGAAATTATATAGTAAAATTATAATAAAACAAAGCATAAACATCTATATGTTTATGATGAAATATAAAAGTATATAATATGAAATTGTGAAATTATACATTAATAAAAAAATTAAAAAAAAATAAAATAAAACATAAACATATACATTTTTATAATAAACAAAATACAGACATGTAAAAATTTATAAAACATTTAACGAATAAAGACAGTGATGTATTCACTATAAAAATAGATTTATAATATATAATACAAAATAAAATTTCAATAACGATTAACAAATAATTTATATAAACTAAAAAAAATGAAAAACGAGCAAAATAATATGTAAATAATACAAATATTATATGAAAAAAATCATGAATATAATGTGTATAATTAACAGAAAACTAATATGAAAATAAAAAGAAAAAAAAAAGGACAGATAATCACATACTTGAATAGACCACAAAATGATTCTGATTATAAAAGAAAATTCAATGAACAATTTTTAACATAAACCAAAACTAAGATAGCATCAAAAAAGAAAGAAGAAGATAAGGAAAAAAAAGGTGATAAGATCCAAATAGATAAGAAAATTCACAATAGAGAAGATAATAGAAAAAAAATAAATTAAAGAGGTAACCAAAGAAATTTGTAGTCAATGATAAGAAATTAGATAAATAATATATTCAAATAAAAAGTAAAAAATAAAAAAGTAACAAAAAAATAATGTCAATTAATGAAAAAACAAATATAAGAAAAAGTCAATTGCCTAACATAAAAGGATAATAAATAAAAATGGTGAATTAGTTATTGTAAGATATATAAAAAATGACATGTAATTCATAAGTTATTTTATAATAAAAAATATGTCATTTATAACAAAAACATATCTAACATGAATTAATTAATAATAAAATTATTAATATAAAAATTTAAGAACGATTAATTCTTAATGATATTACTACAAATTTGGCTAATTATATCTTACTCTGACATTTATATGCAAACATAAACTATTTAAAAATACGAAAAGGATTGGAAGAAAGAATGGACCATGAGGATCATTGACCAGAATTGAATAAAGTCCGTTGATAAAACCCACTCAAAGAAAGCGAAAATGAGGATCATTGACCATGCATTTTTTGAAGAAAAAAAATGTGGTCTCAACGGAACAATGAAAATATCAAAATATATATAGTCACGGTCGCAAAATAATCACCCTGGTCAAACCCAATAAGAAAAAAAAGTAGACCATTTCTTAGCTCCCAAACACTCCCTTAGTCTTTCTAAGTTAATACCATCCAAGTGAACATAAAGATGAGACCAAATGTTGTGTCTCTCTTGCAATAGCTCAAAAAAAAAATACGCTCAAGCATTGTGATCTCAAATCCGGAAAAAAAAATGATCGACCATGCAAGTAATCTCAAATGATACCATTTGTGACTAAATTGATAGAAACATGATGCTTAAAAAAGTGTCAAAACTAGTGGGGGGTGAAAGGAGGATCTTCGTGTCTCAGTAAGGCTGCATTTGGATGGGAGGTGGAATTGCTCGTTTGGCTATTTTCACGTTTTAAATAGACTTTTGAAATAAATAGGTATTTCTTTGAATTTCTCAAAACACCGTTTGAAAATTTTCAAGATCAAAACGGGCGTTTCGGAAAAGTGCTAGTAAAATTTTTTTTCTAAAACGTTCATTTCAAAACGCTATTTTTTTAAACGTCCGTTTCCATCGTCCATCCAAATGATCACTAAATAAATACACGACCAACTCCAATTATCTTGAGATTTTAGCTTGTAGATTAAATAATAACTTTCGATTGAAACCTTTCTTTCTTCATTTTCTTTTTCCAGGCATGTTTTAATAGTTGGGCTCGATAACTCTTATCCCACTCACAGGCACTTCAACTTAAATGAGGATGAAATTTAATTTTATCAGTGAACAATGATTTATAAATTGACTCAAAAAATTATTACCCAAATAATTTTATAGCGCTTTTTAAGTTAAAGTTTTAGACAATGTAACTCAACTCAATTCGACAAAATTTTATCTCAATTACTTGTAAATGAATCGTATTTTGCTATTTTTTTTATATTTAAAAACGTTCATTGATCATAAGTTCATAATAGGGTCATTCGGTTATAGGTCCTTTATTAAGATTTTAATTATAATAAAGTCCAATTTTAACTCTTATAATTCAAGAAGTCCAGTTGACTTTTATGGACAATATAGTCCCCAAAAAAAGTTATCAAAAGACAAAAATAATTGTAACTGTGAAACAAGAGAGAAATTTTCATTACTCAAAAATACAACTACGATTCAATTCACCAATTCTTTCATTTTCGACGTTGAAATTTGGGTTTCTAAATTTCTATAATTTCAAATATCATCAAAAATTTGAAAAGGAAAAAAAAAAAAGATAAACAAAAAACAATGTGAAATTATACAATATAAAACTGTGAAATTATATAGTAAAATTATAATAAAACAAAGCATAAACATCTATATGTTTATGATGAAATATAAAAGTATATAATATGAAATTTGGATCTTATCACCTTTTTTTTTTCTTTATCTTCTTCTTTCTTTTTTAATGTTATCTCAGTTTTAGTTTATGTTAAAAATTGTTCATCAAATTTTCTTTCATAATCATAATCATTTTGTGGTCTATTCAAGTATGTGATTATTTGTCTTTTTTTTTTTGCTTTTTATTTTATTTTATTTTCATATTAGTTTTCTGTTAATTATGCACATTATATTCATGATTTTTTTCATATAATATTTGTATTATTTACATATTATTTGCTCATTTTTCATTTTTTTTAGTTTATATAAATTATTTGTTAATCGTTATTGAAATTTTATTTTGTATTATATATTATAAATCTATTTTTATAGTGAATACATTACTGTCTTTATTCGTTAAATGTTTTATAAATTTTTACATATCTGTATTTTGTTTATTATAAAAATGTATATGTTTATGTTTTATTTATTTTTATTTTTATTTTTATTTTATTTTTATTTTTATTTTTATTTTTTTATTCATGTAATAGAAAAAAAAAAATTAAAGAGGTAACCAAACTGAAGAAATTTGTAGTGAATGATAAGAAATTAGATAAATAATATATTCAAATTCAAGAACAATTAATTCTTAATAATATTACTACAAATTTAGCTAATTATATCTTACCCTGTGACATTTATTATATGCAAACATAAACTATTTAAAAATACAAAAAAGGATAGGAAGAAAGGACCCATCCAATCATTTTGAATTTTTGACCTAACCCACGTAATTTAAAAAATTATTTCCCGGACCCAGGTAGGTTTCAACTTATTTCCCGAACCCGTGTCCTTTTGAAAAGTGTCTAAATCTAAGACGCTTCTATAATTTTTTTCGGCACAAGGGCAGAGGAAAATGATACGCCTTTGAAAGGCGGAGAAAACTCATACGCCTCTGAAAAGCGGAGAAAACTCATACGCCATTAAAAGGCATATAAGAATAGTGCGCCTTTTAAAAGCGTTGGAGTATAATGCGACTTTCACTATATATAAATTTCAAAAGCGTCCTCTGTCATTACGACCTTGCTGCAACAGGGAAACCCTAGCCGTTCGTCACCATTGCTCGCCGCCGTCGCCATCGCTCGCCGTCGCCGTCGCTAGTAAATTTTATTGCCTAAACTATATTTTACACATGTGTTTTTCTTGGCCTCTTAGTAATTTTCTTCATCTTATTGTCGTGGTTTAATGCATTCCTGTAATTTCACATGGTTGAACATTTTAGAGTTCCTTAGTGAATATGTGGGAAATGCATTGAATGAAGTAATGTCATTTTCTCTAATATTTTTATCTGTTTTAGAATCCATTCCTCTTTTGTTTCTACGCTGCAGACAATGAACAATCATGTTTGATATTCATTCTTTTGGTCTTGTTAAACCATATTGGGTGGTGCCTTTATCTAATGGGATGTTATATTATTATAGTTTTCCTAATCAAGTTTAATTAGCACAATTTAAGGCTCAGATCAGGTGCAACCTAATGTGAGATTTGATATGAGTTCCTTAGTTGTTCAGTTTGAAGGGGGTAATTTAGTGTGTCTACATTTTTCTACACTAGAGATGATAGGGTGTCTACACATGCCTCAATCAAGCAGGCTTCTTTTAAGCAGAGCTCCATTTATTACCACCCATAACAACAACCTTAGTTGTTGAATCGATCGAAACACTGCTATCAGTTTAAACTTACAAAACTAAGAAATAGCAAATACCTTCACGAGTTAAATGCTGTGGTAGTCTCAATGTAAACGGTTGCTCATTACAATTGCTGAGATTCAAGGCAATCATCACAAATATTTTTCCTGGTCTGACATCCTTGACTAGCTTGAAATTCAGAGCCTTTGATTTAGGTTTCCAATTCCTATCATATTTACCTAACAACATACAAAAAATGCCTTTAAAATTTAATTAGATATTCCTTACTTGATTATCATAGTTTTAATCCTCGATGCCAACTTAGTTCTCAAAATTGTATTAGATGTGAGCAGTTATATGTCCTCGTGTATTTCATCATCAGTTATATGCAATCCATGTTGTCTTTTTCACTATGTTAACATTGGCAAATTTTTGCCAGGCAAGACAGTGGCAAGAATAGATCTTATACCAAGCATTAGCTTGAGTGGTATCTCCTCCACTGCTGAGGGTTTGAGTCCCCAAACGAAGTGTGGGTGTGTTGTAAAAAAAAATGATATTTATCTTTGACTTTTTGTCCCTCACACCTTCGGGCTATGTTTGTTCGTTATGTCCTATTTTTTTTTTTATTATTTCTATTTAAATGTCTGCCCAGTTGTCAAATGTCGGTTGTTCCCTAACTATCTCCTTTTGGATTTATAATTCTCTACTCTGTAAAATTTTGTGCATATTTATAAAAGAGTGAACAGATTGCGTCAGTTTCCTGACTTGTATTTATATGTTACCTATAAAAAAAAAAAAAAATTATTGAGATCCATGTTACATTGACTCCTCTAAATGGGTGAAGAACTGAGTCAAACACAAGGATATGGGTTTGGCACATGTGTTCAACACATTTGGTGGGATCTGTACACATTAAACATATTTGATAACTCAATTTTAGTAAACAATTGTATATAAGACTCTCTAAAATTTTCCTCTATTACATGATTACTTCAAAATGTGTGTACCATGTTGAACATTTATTTTACTTAAAACTCTATTTGGAATACTAAATATAAAATTTAGCTGCATCCCAGTGTTGTTGGGTTTGGGGATTTGATAAATATGATTCTTAGACACATACCCTCACGCACCCATGTGAATGAATCGATGTACCATATAATGAAATGCCATCCTTCTTTTGTGAGCAACTGTGATGTGCTGTTTTTTCATTCCAGTTCCTAGAACAAGTGCACCGGTATTTTGGCTTCTGATTATTATTATTTTTCTACCTCTTGATGGGGATTCAATTTAATTTAGTTTATTAATAATGTCATTATTTGCATAAGATGTGGAATTTGTTTGCTTAATCCTACAGGGACTATACAAATCCTTTTCTTCCTGTTAATTCTACTGCAATTGAGGGATTTGTTCAGGTATGCCTCCGGGTTTCAAATTTCGGGCCACTATATTTTGTAAATGTTTAGCAAGCACTAATAAGCAGTAATATCCAGCCTGTTGTAGGTCCTGATTCATTAATTTTCACCTGTGGTTGGAACTTGGAAGAGTGGATGATTTTATTGACAGTCTTATTCCAGATACATCCACCCTTATGGTTACAACTTTTTTTACTCTCTTCATTATTAATTATCTTGTATATCACTTTTAATTTCTAAGTTAAAAGTGACCCCATTGAACTAAAATGAATTTTGTCAGTTTGCTTTTGGATTTTGCTATTTTAAGAACTGAGATCAGTTCTGATTCTGGTTGAGTGCAAAAAACTAATGAGGATTCGGGACTGAGTTGCACCCCTTCAATCGTATTGATTGCCTTGTCATCCTTCCATAAGAACTAAACTGATGTTCAACCATATTATTATTATGTTTCCGTTTTCTTAACAAACTTAAATATTGTCGAGGTCAGTGATAATGTTTATGATGCTGCACCACAAATTGGTTGTTTGATTTTGTATTTTAATGACGGCAATATAATTTTTATGTGGCCTTATGCCTCACTTTTGTGTATAGTTTTGTTTGTCGTCCCAGCTGAATCCTCTGAAAGAAAAGTTTATCTTTCGGTAAACCTTCATTTTAAATGGACCAACTCATGATTCAATTATATTTTATTGGTCCAGGATGCAGCAAGAGAGATTCTAAAGACTTGCTGAACAATTATATTTTATTTGGTTGTGTGGCAGACCTATCCCAATCCATTGCGATCCAATCCTGCATATTCAGTTGTGAAGTAAGTCAATTTTATCTTTTGTATACTTCAAGCTGATCTCAACGGCTCATTGCTGAACAATCATTGCTTGTGATTTTGAATTATCTTGATTACAATTAATGTTTTTAAATGTGACCTGTTGGTTTCTAGAAATTATAAATAAATTTGAATATGTATTATTTGTTGTTGGGAAATTATCCCATGTATTTGTGCTTTTCATTTCTTGGAATCAAATAAATTGCTGAACTATTGATACATGACAATTACTGACATAACCATATCATTTTTTAACCCAGTTAAGTGTGTGTATGATTGTTACTTGAGGACTGAGGAGCAGATTCCCTTTACTTGCCCCAGTTTATTTTAAACCATAGAAGGCTATAATTTGTAAGACACGGACACTTGTTTTGATTTGGGCTTATGTTGGTTATAAAAGAGAGTGATTACAATTGGCACTTAATAAGACCTTTTATGTTATACATAAAGTTTTGAATGAAAACCATGTCTTGTGTTGGAGGTTGTGATGCCAAATACATGACATATGACTATACGAGTAAAATTATGACAATTATATTCCAGCCAATGCATTGAAAATAAAAATTATCTTCTTTTACATTGTTGGTTCCTAATTAATTTTTTTCCTTGATAAAATAATTCATCAATTTTAGAGATTGATATTTTTTTAGAAATACATTTGTTTAATTTTTTTTTTTTTTTGAAGTTATAGTATTATAAGAAAAATATAAAAAAAAAAAAAAAATTTACTTATCATTATAGTATATGAATTCTAATTATTAGATATTTTAGTGTTTTTAATAATTTTTAATAGCATTGATGGATTTAAAAGCGTGATTGATTATGGTAATTGAATCTTATATTAGTTTCTAAGTCAATGTTATTGTTAGTAAAAATTTCTTCTATTATTGATCTCTTTACTATTTTTTGTGATTCTATTACAAATAAAAATTATGAAATCATAAATATAATTAGCTATAGTTGAATATCTGTTGATGGTGTATGTGAATATGATACGGTGTCCTATCTCTAACAATAAGTAGCAATTTTACACTTCCTTTGAGCTAAAGACTTAAATTTATATATTATAGCATTGATCTCCTTTGGATTTGGAAAACGGCTCCCTTAGATGCTTTTAATGAAATATAAAAGAATCTTTGAAATATAATCCATGCATAAATAGTTCGATAAATTGAATTGATTGTTGGAAACCCTTTTCTATACTTAAGATTTTGAATTCATATGGAGAATGTGTGTTTAGTTTCCCTAATACCAGTTCATGGAAATTTTTATTTTTCCATACATAAGTTCTACTTTATGTTATTTTCTTGCATATAATGCTCCCAGGTATTGTTGCCTATGTGAATCAAATTTTTTTCAGCTTTAATGACTTAGTTATTTTACTTTTTGTACTTATTTAACATATTTCTCTTAGTTAGATATGGATCAACGGAAGAGAGTTACCTGAGCCAGGCCCTAGCGATCCATCGGATGTTGTACTTACAGCATCAGCATCGCTCGACCGCTATTTGGGACGGTCATGACTTGCCCTCAGTTGCATTGTCGGCGCATTGAGGCATCATTACGTAGAGTAGTACGTGTGTTAGACACACGGGTACTGCGATGTTTGATGAGGGCCGGGTTCTATGGGTTGTATCAGTTAGGGTTCATGGCACTAGATTGGTCCCTCATCACTGTACTGGTCGAGCGGTGGAGAGTTGAGACTCACACATTCCATTTGCCTGTGGGTGAGGCGACTATTACACTACAGGATGTTTCATTATTACTTGGGTTGCCGATTGATGGCGACGCCGTTACAAGTCAAGAGGTGCAGAAGCCTATTCCCGAGTGGCAGCAGTTGTGCCGCGACTTGCTCGGGATTACTCCACCTGATTCAGCTTTTGATGGATCACGTCTTAGGCTGAGTGCATTGACGCACCATTTATCTCAGCCGATCCCCAATGACGCTGACGAGAGATTTATCGAGGCGTATAGCAGGACTTACATTTTGGTTCAGCTAGGTGGGTGCCTTTTTGCAGACAAGTCATCCAGTAAGGTCAAGTTGATGTTTTTACCACTACTCCGGGACCTTAACGCAGCGGGCAGGCTTAGCTGGGGTAGTGCAGCTTTAGGCCTGTTTATACCGTGAGCTGTGTCTTGCTACTAGGTCCGAGGCATCATCTATTGCTGGCCCACTTGTTCTTCTACAGGTGCGAATTGTTAACATTATGTTTAACATTTTATGTTCAATATTTATAAAATGAATTAAAGTTGTCATCCCATTTATGTTGTTATACTTTTTCCAGCTATGGGCTTGGGAGCGACTTCGTCATGTTCAAGTTGAGCGTCACAATGTACATCCACGTTCACCATCCCCACCGATAGTTGCAGGCTTACCTGGTGCTCCCCTAGGATGCAGGTATATAGTATGCTTTCAATTATTATACTTTATTTTTGTTGTATTCGATTACTTATTTTTTGACACGAGTACAATTTAATTGAATATATAATTTAGCTTACGTAAAATTTGTCAAGTATAGGTGGGATGTCCCTCACTACCATAAGGACACCCCTGCCCACAGTCTACGCCACTACCGAGACCAGCTAGACTAAATGAGGCCGGAGCATGTATGTACATGATTATGTGATATAACATGTGTACCTCAATTAAGATATAAAAAATGGTATTAGTATTCAAACTGACAACATGTATAACATAATATAGATGATCTGGGAGCCATATACTGCAGATGTCATGCAGTCATTGCCCGATTACTGCCTCAGTGGTCAGGCGAATTGGGGAGCACGGGTGCCACTTATTTACTTTGCAGTTGTTGAGTGGCACTTCCCAGACCGCGTACTACGGCAGTTTGGAGTAGTGCAGGGCATACCAGCTTCGTGTGATTCTTCCCGGGAGCTACATGGTATCGACATACGAGGAAGGCATGGATGTGATTGGTCGGATCGTCACAGGGTATATATTGGCCATTGGGACCACCGTCTCGACCACGTCGTGTTTGGGGATGGTTCAGATAGAGCTACTGATCAGTGTACCGATGCCTACATGCCCTGGTACATAGGGATTACACGGAGATTAATCGGGCCAGTTATTCAGATGCCAGCAGTTGGATTCCAACCCGTTGGCAGCATTCGACATCTGCTGGTATAATAAATATCTCTTATAGAACTCACTCGTGACTTGCGTCTACTTCTTATTATTTATTGATGAATTTAATTTTTTCAGGAGGATACAATGATACGCATATCTCAGATTTCAATTATCCCCGAGATTGGTGATACAGTTCATCAGGACTTATTCCACCTGGTCCGCCATATCCATGACATGTCTACAGCATGCTTGGCTGCTGTTGACGAGGATCGGCGAGTGCGTGACGGGGAGGGCCAGCAGTACGCACATTCAGCGCCATCAGCCAGTCACCATACTCAGCCACAGTCACAGGAGCCATTCGACACGAGTTTTCCTCATTCTATGAGCACACCTGTGGCTGATCATGGGATTGCTTCACACCAGTCCTCCCCTATACCAGATCCCTTTTCCTCATTCTACATTATGGAGCCTGACTTTGTGCATGTCGGGGGTGATGATTGGGTGGAGGAGCCCGTTGGTGATGTTCCAGTGCCAGAGCCGGCACAACATGGGATGGAGACACAGTGTCTGACACAGGCTGCTGACATAGGAGGTGCAGCCAGAAATGCAAGACGGTCCAACTGATGTTATAGTGTACAAGAGACGACGGACTGCACAAGCCAGACCACGTGAGCATGGACGAGGTCACTGGCATACACAGATTGATGAGGGTTCGTCACAGTTGACTCAGGCCACGTTGTAGCCTCCACGAAGCAGACCAGTATGATAAAAGAAAAAACCAACATGTGGCACTTGACTGGTAGGGTATATTATATTTTTGTTGTTGATGATAACAGCTTGAGTACAAATTTTTCAAGCAACATGTGTTTGATTTCTTTGCTTCACTTCTTTTTTGTAGGAATAAGTGGAACTCTGTGAAGATAGTGTCCTATTACATCGAGGTAAGCATTGAAGTTTTCTTTGTTGCAGCTATATGCTTGCTTGCACTTATGCACATGCACAAAGTTAACTGGTATCGCAGCGTTGATTGGTATACTGTTGGTTCATTATTTCATTTTTGTCACTAAAGACTTCTTTTGTAATGCTTATTCATATGTATAGCGATGATGATGTAAGAATAACGTTTTCAAAGAATAATATGATACGACAATGAAGTTTAGCTCTCCTTTAATTACCAAAAATTTCCTCTCAACGCCCTTTTTGGTCATTACGTTAGTAACTGTTGATAGAGAGAGATCCACTGGCATTTCCCACAGAAAAGTTGATGCCAAAAAGTTCTTTTTGTACGCACCGTGATGATGGTAATGATGATGCCCACAATCTCCCACAGCAACAAACAAAAGAAGTCCTGCATCTTTATTTCTCTCTGTCCTCTTTAAGTTTTTTAGCTCTTTTCTATCTCTGTTTCCTCATAAGCATGGTGAATCTCTTTTCTATCTCTGTTTTTTAGCGCTTTCTTGGAATTTCAAAATGGCTTGCTACTTGAATATATGAATAAATCCTCTAGAATATAGCTTATTAATATTTCAATTTCAATGACACGTGCCTCATCCAAGACGAAGAGCATTAGCAGACCGCTTTTCTTGGTTCTCTTTTTCATTGAGACAAATGCAGCCTACTTGAAACTTGAAAGTTGAAATTCTTGGGGTTGTGACTTGTATAAACAGTCAAACTGATCTTCTGGTTGCATTGCTAATACTCAAGGAACAAGGCTAGATAAACTACAGAGCAGTGAACTTTGCTTCCTTATAGCTCCATAATATTCATCTCCCAATGCATGCAATTCAGTCGTCTTTCTTCTGTGCACCTGCTGCCATGTTTCTTTTTCTCTCCTTAATGGTATATCCTCACTGTTGAAAACTCAGCTTAAGTCATAAACCAGCCTGCTAACTGCTGAAGTATTCAACTTTGGGTCTTTGTGTTAATTAGATTTGGGTAGGCTGTAACTTTGGCTTGTCATAAATCTATACCCCATTTTTGAGTTTTTTGCTATCTGTAATATTTATAGACAAAAACTCAAATGATGCTAAACTTGATGACAGTGCCTGAAATTTTGTGAAACCAATTTTTATCAATTCAATATAAGATTATAACTGCCAAAAGGAAAACCCATTAGTCCACTTGACAGTATGTCCACTACAAAAGATGATGCGTTGGATTGATGATGTTGTGACCTGCAAGAGCAAGTTCATTGCCTACTCATATTTAGGATTCAAGCAAATGCATGCAATTTTTCTTTCTGAAAACATATATCTTCTATATACAGTACCTCTCCTGTTTACCCTCCTAATTAAACTCACTCTCCAGTTTGTTGGCATAAACAGTTTCTTGTTATGTATTTGTTTATTCTTCATAATTTTTGTTTCACTTCTTTACTGGCATTGAAATTAATTAAATGAATTTCTTTTTCACAATTTTTTGATGAGAGGATGATTTTCTTGTAGGGCATAATTTTGATGGCTGCAACAAACTCGCCTGATTTACTTGATCCAGCTTTAACAAGGCCTGGTAGATTTGACAGGCATGTAAGTTCTTTGATTATCTGTAAACAACTGCATGGTTTCTGATGAGGTTACAAATTTGCCGAATATTTTTTGAATATGCATACTCATACATGTAGTGTCATGAACCCTCTGAGTCTCTGACTGAATGTGTCGCAATTCACTGACATCATGGCTGCTGCCAATTCAGTGCATTTATCTCAACCATCAAATCCTTAGTTCAACTTCTTGTGGGTGTTTTAGAGTCCTGCTTCTTTCCAGTGATTCCCATTATATTTGACCCTTTCATTACATTGGTCATGAAGGCATGTGATTGTGATTGACTTGAACAATTTCCATTTGGACATTTTTTCTTTAATGAAGACTTGCTCCACTTTTGTCGTTTACCCAGTCAATCAAACTTTGAGATAGGAATCTTTTAGCTAGGAAAGGCATGTAGAATCTGGATTCTCTGGCTGCAATCACTTGGTCGATCCTTTGATTAACATTTTCCCCACTTCTTTGATTAACAAACAAGATTTTTTTTTTTTTTTCTCTTTCTCAAACTAGTGTTACTGTCTTGACTAATTTTTTTTTTTTTAACCAAAGAATGGAGTGAGATAAGGTAGGACCCAGTTTATCTCTGCTCTCCTTTATAACTTCCTTTTCCAACAGATTTGGCAAACTTGGTGAACACTGCTGCCATCAAGACTGCTGTTGAAGGTGCTGAGAAGTTAACTGGAGCAGAGCTTGAGTTCGCAAAAGATCGGATATTTGCTTGTCCAAACCTATCAAATCTGTGAAAAAATAACAGTTATAAAAACACTCCCAATAAATGTCTTATTTGTGTTTTTTTTTCCATTGGATTCTTTGTCAGTTAATGTAAATTTGACAGTTATATATTGAATTTTCATTAGTAAGGTTGTTTTGAGGAGTTATGAATTTTGATTCAGAAAGTGGTGATCTAATTTTTTATTTACTTTATTAAGTGTGCATTTAGGTGAATGGTAAAGACTGGCGTTGCGTAAATAAATATTTAAACTAAAATTATTGTACAATAATTTTTTAAAATGATCCTTTTCAAACATCTAAAAATTTCTAAACTAATATTTAATAAAAATTCAAACAAATATGTAATTATCTCAAAAACATAAAAAAATTCAAAACAAACAGTGAAATCCGCCATCAAAAAAAGCCTAACTAACATCAGATATATAGCACAACTTGAATGCTTTGCACAGTATTAACTACAACTCCTGCTGTTCGTATAGGGCTTATTAATTGAACATGAAAGAAAAAGAACTTATTAATTGAACATGAAAGAAAAAGAAGAATTCTCACCAACCTTCTGTATAGGGCTTTTACATCTTCACTCAGTGATATACTTTCGAAGAAGTCATCACCACAGTCCTTCAGATCAACACTCCCAAATTCAAAATCTTGATGACCACAATATTCATTCCATTCAAACCACACTTTCGCAATTGATTCCTTTATGAAGCAAGTGGAGTTTCAACTTAATTATGCTCCAATTACAAACAAACTGCAAACAAATAAAACCCAACATCTTCTTTGCTTATGTTTGTACGTATGTAAAACATATTTCAATTGAAATATGGGTTAAATTGAAATCGTTGGAATACAACTAAAAATGTAATATCCAAGTAAAGGATTGGTCTGCCACACAACCAAATAAAATATAATTGTTCAGCAAGTCTTCAGAATCTCTCTTGCTGAATTAATATGGTACTCAATTGTAATTTCAAGATGAAGATTCTATGGTTCCAAAGGCAACAGAGGAATGAGAAACAAAATTCTCCAGCATCAACGAGTGTTCGTAATGGAAATTTGCATCTTCCTATAACCCAAATGATCATTCTCCTTTGTCATCCATATTTTATTTTTTTTTAAGCTTTTAACTTTAACTTACAAAGTAGCTTGTCCTGAGGTTAGATTTAGATTTTTTCTTTTATTTATTTATTTCAATTACTTTAATTTTTGACAAAAAATACAATCCCCCGTAAAAAAAACTAGTTCACGTATGCAAACAAATTCTTGATAACATCGTCCATTTTTATTTATTTACTTTGTCTATGCTTTTCCTCGAAGAAAAAAAAACACAATTCATATTCCATGAACTTGTTCTGAGTGGGTTAACAGTTTTAGGCATGTTCAAACTCTCAAATTTCCCTTACGAACATTGGAAGGGCTCCAGCTGATAATCATTAAGACTCAGTAAACCCCATTCCAACAACTTTTGCTCTATGTTTAATTTATCAATAGTGGGGTAAGGAAAAGGAAGGTAATAGTAAAGGGATAACAGTTTCCTTCATATTTTCACCCCCTACTAGTGTAAAAATTAAATTAAAAATTTATCAAAAAGGTCAAAAATAAAGAAATAACAAAGAAAAATTTAAAATATTCTTCATTACTTAATCTCGTATCTTCTTTTCCTTTCATGTTTTATGACTTCCAAAAACATTTTTTTAAAAAATAAAATATTTCCTATGCCTTTTCCTTTCCCTCAGCAAATCCTCAAATCAAATGAGCCTTGAAGTGCATATCACTTGATTTGATTAAAAGAAGAGAAAAAAAGACCACTCCCTCCAGATAAATTTTGAATATAATCATACAAGATCAATGCCAATCAAAGGTCCTTTGAAAAATAAAAGGATGGGTAAAGAACTACAATAGGAATTGTTGGACTGCTCACCAACTGAATTCTATATATTCCATTCAAATATCACATGTTTCTATGCGAACTAAAACCACGCATTACTACATCAAAAATAGAGAAATAAATCAATTTCCAAACAAATTTTCTATAATAAAAAAAAAAATTGGAAATCCTACCAATAACTACCTGATTCAAATTACCATAGGCAGAACTGATAAATATGGTACATTGTGGGGGGTGGCGCAAAACAAATGTTTTACACTGAAGATTTAACCAGTATCAACCAAATCAATTTTCTAACACCATTTATATTACATTCTTGAAAGAGGGGAAAAAGAAAATGACAAAATTGAATTGTGACTACTACTTTTGCTCACCTGCCCAAAACCAAGCACTTAGCCCCGTATCCCAAGCAGTAACTTCAATCATTGCACCTTCGGTTTTTGAATCTTCACATATGGGAAAAATCCCATTAAGTAGACAACTTTTGGATCCCATCCCCGTTGCTGAGCACGACAGAACATCAAGAATATGTTTGCAAAATATGAGTTAAAACCCATGAAGACATGCCACAAAGCATGACCCTGTGGATAGAAGGACAAGCGAGAAAGGTCCTTGCAGAAGAGACGATCACAAAGCCAGCAAAGACCCCCTAGCAATAAGGTGACCACATATAACTTCGCAAGCCACTTTGCAGACCTATCGTCTGTGTGAATGTAGTATTTTTACATCCTCGGGATGCAGAGAAGAGAAAGTAGTGCATAATGCAACTTAAAACCAATTCCAAAACGGACCAAGGAGTGCACAACGGCAAATGCTGCACCATAAAGGAACAAAAACGTAGGCATTGTACTCCGGTAATGCCAATCTGGGGCATAGAGGATGTAAATATATAGGAGCATTTCCCATACCATTGGTGTTTCATCACTTTGTTGTTGCCTGAAAATAATTTGAAATCATCCTCAATCACAAATCACAATCATAAAATATCAAAAATGGTAGAAAGTTACACTGTTTACTTTGATTTTAACCCAATGGTACTAAACAAAATATAGACTACATTTTCCAACATTTGTAGAATTAGGGATTTTTAGTCATGATTCTGATATTTTAGTCAAACAATTAACAATCAGATCCTGATGAGATTCACTGATGGGGCTCAGACATGCAATGTACCTTGCAGCGGCGGCGGAAGAACGAGGCTGTTTGACATGACGTGATTGTTCAGTTTCAGCAGCCCCTAATATGCATCCGGCTCTTGCAGCAACTTCAAATTGTTCTCTTGCCATCTCTACTGGATCTAGTTCAGAGTTTCCCTCATTCTTCCTTGATGTTCTACTGGAGGAAATTCTCTTTGCATTGAACTTTGTTAGAGATTCTGGGACTTGAACACCTGAGACATGCCAGTATGCCACTAGGAGGAAAAAAGCAGCCAACATAAATTGGGAAGAAAGTATCGATTCATAATAGTGTAATTTAGTGATTCACACTATTTTCCATTGGAAATATATTAATAGGATCATCCTAGAAATAATCCCATAATCAACATATTTTTTCAATCAACAGACCATAATATCCCTGGCCTGCCAAATGAATCTGGACATTTGGATTCCCTAGTTTTTTTTTTTTTTCTTATTTCCTATTGATTTGTAAACTGATTAGACTAAAAATATTCATTATCTTTTATCTTTCGTTTCTTTTTTGTTTTGATTTTAAAGGACTGGGATGTATAACAAGACCCAGTTAAATTCTCACAGGACACCATATAAGCCAAGTCAATGAATCTTTGCACTCTAATACTTCCATTAATCAGAATATTATCCCTTATGCAAAAGATAATGATACTTAGACAAATTCATAAAAACAGGCCAGATGATTGTAAATCTGGCTGACACTTTCTGCAATCACTGGGACATAAACCCAGATCGATCTTGATTCATTACTTGACACCAAATCTCATGACAAAAACTGACCCTCATCATTCAATCGATTTAAACCAAGGGGGTGAATTGCCCCGCAGGGGGGGATTGAACTCACACCACTCAATTACTCAAGTCATGGTGCTACTACTCCAGTTCTAGGGATCTCATTTGCAACTGCTTGGTGCAACACTGGAATGGTAAAAGCTCAGATTGCCAAGCATGAAAACCGAGTTTGTGTATGAGAACAGTCACTTTGAACAAAAGAAAAAGGGGGGAAAAAAAAAGTTAGGCTTGCATCCAGTTCACCCCCCCCCCCCCCCCCCTCCCTAGCACCTCACATAAGCAGAACACACACTAGGGTGTGTAGGGGTGGAGCTACGTGGTTCCATGTAGATACAATTGACCCCACTAGAATTTGAAAGAAATAGGGGTTTCTTTTATGAAAATTGTCTTGTTTTCTTATAATTGAGCACTCTACCATTTGTGTGAAAATTAAGAGATGGGGGTCAATTTTTGATTGCCAAAAGTTTGGAAAAGTATAATACAAATCTAAAAAATATGTGGGGAAGAAAACAAAAGGAAGAAATAGTCATCCTTCTTGTAGTAACCATCTTTCTTTTGCATATAGTTTTGAACCACATGAGATCAATCTCTATTGATTACTAAATGAATCTGAATGAGAAAAAATATCAGATGTTTCTACCTTCTCTGATGCTCTATGGAAACACCATAACGCTGAAGCAATATCTCTTCTCACGTAGTCCCCAGTTAAATATACAGCACCTAGAAGGTAAAGAGCACCTGAATGCAACTAGAACACAACAGACAGCAATAAGGTTTTAATACATCTTTCAAACATTATTAACTTACATGTGCTTTTAGGGAAGGATATACCTGATCAGGCAGCCTTCTCCAAATAATAAAAAGCTTGCTGACCAGATTGAACATATTTGTTCTACAGAAAGTACCAAGAAAAATATATCAGAGCATAATAAACATATTAAATTAAAAAATAGCATGTTCAATAGTTGAAAGCTGAATGACATTCAATTAACTTATAGAAAATGTATCAATGTTTACATTGAAGAACAAAAATATACCAGTAAAAGTAGTTGATTGGTTCACAAAAATGGGTTTAACCAATTCAGTATATCTAGCCATATATCAGGAGAAAAATAAAGCAATATTTGGATGAGTTGTAAAGCAATATGCAAAAGAAATACACACAAAACAGCATATAGGATTCAATGACAGTCTTCTCACCCTGTGCTTCTTTGTTGCAGGGTCAAAAGAATGAATAGCCCCTTCATAAAACCTGCAGAATGATAACTTGAAGATTAGAAAATGTATACTTGAAATTTCAATTTAATGTCACACATATCATTGGAAAAAAATAAATATAAAGAAAACAATAAAAAACAAATGACTTAAGGTCGGTAACATCGAAATCAAGATGTGGGTCATATAGTCAGCAGTCCAAAATTTCCGGACAGCAGTCTCCAGTGTATAGCAAGATACATGATATTGAGTTCAACAAGCATGTGGAGAACACGGCTATTCAAATTTCTATTAAATTCTATACTGGATTCAATTCCAGCAACGAGTTGGCTACTGCATGCAATAGCTCATATTTTCAAAACATTTCTTAAATTCACATAATACATGCAGTTTATGTTCATTGCCACTCACAGCAAGCAGTTCTTTAGGAGTTAGGTTTTGTACCTCAATTTTTGGCAGCTTTATTGTACAATTCGTGTCATTTCCATGTTTCCATCAAGTTGATAATCTTGCGAATCCTACAACTACATAAAAGATCATCAATCTGAAGGGCCAATGCCTGCTTCGGGATGGTTGTTAGTAGGACAAGATCGACGATCGTGACCAGTTTGCCTACATATACCATAGTGATTATGTCTAGTGCCTTCTCTGATGTCCATCTCGTTCCTAAGTCGTGATGACCTAGGACGACTCCTTCTCCATAGAAGGGCGGGATTATGGCATACTCTTGGACCAGACGGTGTTTCCCAATAATCCTCGTGGTGGAGTGGATAAAATTGTGATTGCCATGTCTTCTCGTATGTGCCAATACTGTAACATTCATTCACATATTCATGAAAAGACACTCTCGACTCTAGCCATAACTGTGATTGCATGGGAAAAAGGAATTCTGTAAATACTCCACTTCCCACAACTGCAAGTGCAAGGCAGTAAGATTAACTATTTGAACATTACCCTTGGCTATTAAGACCCTCATAATTCAAAGACTGGAGTTATATGGTGTTAACTTGTGACGTCCAGCCTTTTCTTGATTCCGATTAATCTTCTGAAATGCGTAAGGAGTATACGTATAGTTACTACTTATACCGTCCAAAGCTAATAGCCGTCTGGTATTGAAGTAGTAAACCACGCGCTCAAATATAAGTTCGACACATGCAGTGATAGGTAAGTTTCTTGCTCCCTTCAAAACACCATTAAAGACCTTAGATATATTAGTCGTTCGCATCCCATAGCGACGACCATCGTCATGAGCAATACTCCACTGCTCTGCCAGAATGTTCATCAAATATTCTCTCGCATCTTTATTCAGCTTGCCAATTTCTTCCATGACCCGATCGAATTTTTGAATTTGATGAGTACTTCCGGCAATCCACACCAGTCTCTTCAAGTGTGCATTCTTAAACCTGCTATTAAAATTGCTTTGAACATGTCAAAGGCCAAAACGATGATATGCGTGGGGCGGTTTCCATCTGGAATTAGGGGCATTAATAGCTGCAAGGATCCCGTTGTGTCTATCCAAAATCAAACAAATACCTTCCCTATCTCAGATGACATAATCCTTCAAATGCTCGAGGAACCAACTCCAACTACTATAAGACTCCTCATCAACGACGACAAATGCAAGGGGAAAGATCTGATTGTTTCTATCTGCTCCCATTGCAATTAGCAACTTCCCCTTATATCTCCCATATATGAACGTAGCATCTATACTAACAATCGGCTGACAGTGGCTATACCCTTCAATTGATGGTTTGAATGCCCAAAAAACTTTATGTAATATCACATCATCAGCCGAGGCAGTATGGAAAGTCTACCACTTCACGATTGTTCCATCATTGTATTTTTTCAATGCGCCTATAAATTTTGGCAAGAAATTGTAGGACGACTCCCAATCTCCAAAAACCCTTGCCACGGCTTTTTGCTTCGCCATCTAAACCTTCTTATAAGAGACAGGGTAATTAAATTTTTGCTGGACATTGTCTCTGATAACAGCTATTTTGAGAGATGGATCGACTTTTACAAGCCCTTGGATTTCAGCCCCAATCAATATGGAATTCAACTGCCTGTGATCCCTGTTTAGACCAGGATATAAGCAAGTGTGAGGTCCTTCAAACTTTGTTATTTCAAACCACCCATGCTTCTTCCTCTTACAGGCACGCATTCTCCACCGGCAACCACACTCATCATGCATTTTACATCGTAGAGACCATATACTTGAGCTTGTTTCCACAACCTCATATTGCTGGTGTGTTCTGATGGAATACATTTGTATAGCATTTCTCAACTTATCCTTGTCAGCGAACAGTAGACCCTTTGATAACTCATCCCTCATCGGGTCCCATACATGGCCATGAAATGAAGAGCTACTATCCAAGGTTTGATTAGGAAACTCTACAGTAATAAAAAATGGTGACATAGGCTCATGCATTGGGGATTCCGCATGCATTCCATCAGAAGCTTACCCTAGTACGGCTTCTTCATCTTCCTCATCATTTTTACCTAACTCATCCATCATCCTTTCTTCCTCCTTCTCTGCCTCCTCTACTGAGTTGTGTGGACTGAGATTTACGCCAACCCCTTTGTAAGCCCAGGACGAATCATGAGTCATAGCCATTTCTTGAACAACACTTTCACGATTCGGTATTGTATGCAACTGTTGTGTTCCATCATTATATGGTGAGTTAGACATATTTGTTTGATGGGGCGGAAACTCCGATATCATCAGTATATCCTGTGATTCATTCCCATAGTCTTGTGTTAGCAATCTAGTGAATGGTCCTAACACCTGATTGGTTCCCCAACCTTGGTTCCAATTCTCTATTTCCACGTACAAGTCGATACTACATATTTGTTCATTCTCAAATATAGCACCAACCATTGCTTCAACAATGTTATTGTCAACAATTTCCAATGGCATATATTTTGTCATGTGTGCTCCCACTACTAATGGAAATCTGCAAGTCATTTTCAATTGACACGAATTTCGATCCAACTGCAACGCATTACAGACACAATCTACCATTTTAGTGTAAGTAACGTCATGATCTAATCTTACACATGTTCTCGGAGTATGCACATCCTAAGAAAACCCTTCTTCCCCATAAAATGTATTGCCCCCTAAGAATAGACATACAGTTGCGCGTTTCCGTGCCATTTATAACCTTCAATCTAAAATGAAAAGATTAGTAAATTTCAAATTTTTAGCAATACATACAAACCATAAATATGCAAGTAATTGACAAAAAAAATAAAGTAGCTAAGACATTTCACCAAACGGAAACCTAAATCCTCACTGAATAGCCCAAAAAAATCAGCCATAAAGCAGCCTAAAACTTTACAAAACAGCCCTTAAAATCAGCTATAAAGTAGCTAAAAATTTTACCAAACAGCAACCTAAAGCTTCACCGAAACCTTCACCGAACAGCCCTTAAAAATCAACCATAAAACAACCTTTAAAAGGCACCTTTAAAGTAGCTAAGATATTGTAATTTGAAACTTTGTCGTCTTTATTTATAAATGTACACAGTTATACATCAATTTGCGTAATGAAAGAAAATGCGTGAGAAATATTATAGAGAAATTAGTTTTCTAATTCTAAAAATCAAGTTATAGTATGAGTTTGTAAAAACCATGGAAGCTCAAGTCTTGGCATTTCTCTTAATGAATTTTCTTACACTTCCAGGTAAGTACTCCTGCACCATTACTCCTAATGATGAGATTGATGGACACACACACACACACACATATATATATATGTATGTATATATTGTTGAAAGTTAGTATTCTGAGCAATATCCTAAAATTTCAATACAAAGGGATGGATCATGGGTTGAAGATTCTTCTAATTTTGAAAAAAATTACCAAGCAAGGCTGAGTATGTCAGTGAAGCCACTTTTTACAGCTGACATTCTTCTATGCAGAATTAAATTAAAAATAGAGTAAAAAAGTATTAAAAGATGCCCAAAGAGAAAATCTCAAACAGTTTTCCACTCAAATAACTCAGGCTTGATTAAAAAAACTGACTTTATGGCTTGGTAGTATCACCTTTTGCTACTGGCCTTTGCCTTTTTCTTTCTTCGCAACTTTCAGGATCTGGAACAGGTGCTCTCTCGGTGAAGTAGCTTCTTCGACTGGATCAACAGAAAAGGATATGCTCACGGTGAAGCAGCTTATTCGACTGGATCTGAAAAGGATATGCTCACTCTGGTGGGGAAGCTACTGGGTAAGGAAAGAAGCCCTAACTATGTTCGTAGGAAAGAAAATCCCGTAAAAAAGCGTCTGAGTTCGCAGGTGTTATATTCAAAAAAGAAGTGTAGAAGTTTCCTACGCCTTTAAAAGGCGTCTAAAAGTTTTACGCCTTTAAAAGACGTATGAGTTTTCTTTGCCTTTCAAAGGCGTATGAGTTTTTTTCGTCTTTGTACCGAAAAAATTATAAAAGCAGTCTTAGATTTAGACTGCTTTTCAAAAGGACTATGAGTCTGAAAAATAAGTTTGAACCAACCTGAGTCCGAAAAATAATTTTTTAAATTACGTAGCTCAGGTAAAAAATTCCAATTATTTTACTGACGCATGATCTTAAGAAGACTGCAGCGTGCAAGCTGTATGTCATAGATGCCCAATTCGAAATGTATAATATATAGTTTTTTTAATATATGAGTGTATATATATAAAATAATAGTAAGACTATGTCAAAAGCAAAAACCAGCGCTGAATAAGGGGAATTTCGGAGTCTGGTTGGAGCCTTGGAGGAATTGCGAAGAGGGCAAAACGAGCACGTAGCTGTTGGCTTCGCTCCATTTAGGTAAACCCACTCCTTTTTCTTTCTCTTTCATCCGCTCTTTGAATGATCCGTCTAGGGTTTCATGTTATCTTCGATTTTTCCTCTCAGGCTTTGGTATTGATCGCATACGTTCTTCTCAACAATTCAATTCACTTGCTTCATATTTAGGCAGAGAAATATATATACCCATCTGCTTTATACATCGAAAACCCTAATCTTTGTTACCTGTTCATGCAAATTCAAACATTGTGAGAATGAATTTATGTACCAGATTGAAGAAGCTCTCGATACGGGGTTTATCTCTGAATAGTGCCGCTGCATTCTTCTCTTGGAGGTGTTGCTAAAGGATTTTCCTCTTTTTATGGTTTATTATGGTTTCTCAAGAATATGCAATATGAGAGATATTAGTTGAGGGATCGAAGTTGAAGGTTTATGCTGAAAAGGGTTTGTGTTCCTCTACAATCTGATTGGTAATTTGGTTATTCCTTCGTTGAAATTTGGTGGATGAATTTATATCCTTAATTTGTTTGCCTCATATTGTATTTATGTTCCTGTTTGTTCGTCTTCATTGCGAATGTTGTTTACAATTTAATTGTCAAAGTTGTCTGTAACATAAAAGTTGCTTTTATAGCCTTTCATTGATTTTGTTTTAGAAGTGTGTTATAAACTATGGATGCTTTCTTTCGATGTCTGCCTTTTTTTTTTTTCATTTTTTTCTCGTGTCTATTTTGTATATATGTTTATGTGGACATGGCCATGCTTTTTGTTTGACTGATCAGAAATAGAATTTGATCATGCATACAAATTGGTCTCTGCTGGTTGTGCTTGTCCTTGTGCTTTGGTGTCTTTTTGACTAATGTGTACTCAAACTCTGAGTAGTCTGAATTGTTCTATATCTGAAGCAAAATAATTATCATCTTTGTCTCTTGCTAAAAATCTCATTTGTTTTTTTTTTTTTGTTTTTGTTTTTGTTTTTTTTTTCTTGTTTTTGTTTTTGTTGGGGTGGGTAGATTATTGAAGGCTGTGGCTGCCAACCTTTCTTTGAGGTTAATATTTTACTTCCTGTGGAATCATTAGAATGTGTTAAGTAATCAATCCAAATCGTGGATATAGATGGGAATTTTTGCATGATATTTATTTCAAATTAATCGAAAGTTGTTCTTGCTGGTGTATCCAACTGATCAATGGAAATTAATGTGTGTGGAGTAATATACTTCTTTGATTTTTTTTTCTGAGTAAAATTGTGTTACTTTGTTTTATCCACTTTATTTATTTATTTATTTTGATAAGTAAACTATCATTAAGGAATGCCTAAGGGAGGGAACCAGTGCAAAAAATATCTCCAAGTTGGAGCTTACAACTATCCAAAAAATTTATAAAAGAAGAAAGTATTTTGGGCATCACCCAATCTGAAGAAAAACTTCTTTTCTATTTCCTGTTGCTGCTTGGGCTCCTCTTTTTCAATGGAGTATGCCCTTTAATTTTTTTTTATTTGGATCCAATTAGTGTAGATTTGATATATTCCCACTTTGAATTAATTTGTTTGCTACCCTTTGTTTGCCATGTCAAGATGACACAAAAATTTTATAGTTCATCTTTTTTGGGTATTTCCTTTTTTTTTTTTCATTTTTGATGGCTCAGAAATTGTGTTACTTTAGTGACATGTTCAATTGCATACATTTCAGATCATTTTTTTTTTAAATATAGATTTATTTTAAATATGTTGATCTCCAGCCAGAAAATTCCATATAAAACAGAAAATTTGACCAGAATTTTATAAATTATAGTATTGAAATTTTGAAACAGGTAATTAGAGATATAGAATAGGCTGAGTGCACTGGAAAGTAAAAAAAAAATAATGTAACTAAATTAGGTTTATTCTAGAAAGACAAACAACCTTGGATGAATGGAAAAATTAATTTTGGAAACCCAACTGGATTCAAGTATCTTATACTCTTATTCATTGCAAATTGCGTAACATACACAGGAAGGCAGGGTATGATCATTTCCTCTTTCAACATGAGAAAACTTCCAATTTAATGTTTAGGTTTAACTATTGTTTTTTCTGATTGACCAAGTGACAATAAAATCTAAAGAAAGTTGGCTCATAAAAGATTTGTTATTAGACAGAAGATCTAAACACCCATGAGGAATTTACTCTTGTACAGTAGTTTTTTGGGATGCACTGATGGTAATAAGAAGCACTTGGTGGCTTGTCTTCCTTATTTGTGGAGTATAGGAGTTTCCTACATCTTTTGTGCTCTATTTGGTAAGAGGGATAAAAATTGCAAGGAAGAGATGATAAGAGGAGTGGAAGAGTTATCCCTAAAAAGGGAAGCTCTCTTTCTCTAATTTTATCTAGTTGAGCAGGAAAGAAAGGAGGAAGGAAAGGAAAGGAAGGGTGTTACTTGATTTTAACATTATGCACTTAAATATTAAAGGAAAAGTGTTACTTGAGGGGTCAAAATTTTGAAAAACAGACGAAACTCTTTCTCTCCTCTTTGCCCACTGTTGGAATTTCAACTTTCAACTAAATCTACTTGATTCTGATTATAACTTCTTCCTTATTCCATCAATGAGAGGTTTTTGGTTCTTTTTTATTTTTTGCCTTCTTCTTGATGATAGGATTTAGTTTCTTAATGCATCAGTGTCCTCTTATAAGTCCAAGTAGTGCAATCATTTCCACCTTGACTGGGTGATATGCTTAATTAAGTTGCCTCCTAAAA
This sequence comes from Nyssa sinensis, assembly GCA_008638375.1. NCBI lineage: Eukaryota > Viridiplantae > Streptophyta > Magnoliopsida > Cornales > Nyssaceae > Nyssa > Nyssa sinensis. Next base: position 50,765,945 of record CM018043.1, on the reverse strand, counting down.
TTAAGGCTTTTGTGTGGATAGTGGCTTCTAAAAAAGTTAACAACGGTGACATGCTCGAGTCATGGTGCCTTAATAAGGCTATTTTTTCTCGCAAGTGTCCTTCATGGTTAAAAGAGGTGGGAACATTTGATCACACAATCCCTTCAGTTGTGAAATGGCGCATTTTATGCGATTCTGTTTCCTCAATTTGGTCAATACTTGTTGATCTCCTTTGTTAGATGTTTCATCCTTTTGGTCTCTTTCTTGAGGGCGAAAGCATGATTATGGCTACTAGTTGGCTTGGGTGGGTTAATGGTTTTTTTATTCTTTAAAGGCTTGGATAATGAAGAGTTTAAAGGAGTTTCATTTTCGTTGGTAATCTTGGATTAGGCTGAAGTATTAAAGAGTATTGGGCTTTAAAGATGGTAAAGAATAGGGGATATTTTATGTTTTTTAAGTGGAGGTGAATGTGGCTAAGTGGACCATTTATGAGTTTGTAGGGCATTGTAAATTTTCTCAATTGCTTGAGAAGGCCATTTAGATTATTGTGGGCTTGCAAGGTCTGTGGTTCGGATATGATGTTTGGCAAATAAGGAGGTGGACCCCCCTAGGGGGTGGGTGGGAAGTGGATTTTTTTCTTTTACCAAACCAGGGTGCTTTCTCATTGGAGGAAAATATAGGAGGAAGGAATTTTTTACCAAACCCACGTAGTTTAGGTTTGTTTTGACTAAACACATGTCATTTTTTAACTATTTCTTAAAGTCATGTAGTTTTTGAAACCACATATTCAAGATGCGATTTCAATGACAATTTTTCAACGAAATTGTATCTTCAAGATGCGATTTCGGTGAAAAATTAATGGTGAAATCGCATTTTCAAAATGTAATGTATAAATCTACATAGGTTTGGGAAATAATTGAAAAACCACATGGGTCTGGTTAAAAAAATCTAGGAGGAAGCTCCTTCATAATTTGCTTATTTTAGTTTTGTATTTTTCTTATTTTCTCTCCTCATTATTTCATTTTGAGGAAGACTCATCAATGGGGATTGACAACCTTAGAATGTATGCTTGGAGGAGAAGAAAAAAGAGGATCATCCATGTGGGCCTTATAAGTGGTATGATGGGTCCCATCGTTGGTGCCACATGATTAGGAACTAGTTTTAGTGTTTGTTTCACTTGTTTTTCTAGACCTCTTAATTAAAAAATAGATTTTTTAACTAGGGTTATTTTGGTAATTTAGAGATTAGGGGTATCATAGTAATTTATCCTTTTTTGGTGTTTAGGTTGATAAGTTGTTTGATTGTTTTTCATTTAGTGGCCAATTATGGCTAGCTTGGTTGGTAACTCATGACTTCTCTCACTTCCCCCTATTAGGGGATACGTGTAGTTTATTTCTTCCTCCCAGCTTTGGATTGGGCTTTATTTTTGTAATTGTTGGATAGTTATATGGTTTGTTGGGTTGCTTTTTTTTTTTGATAAGTAATATGAAAAATTGAATTAAAACGCTGAAGGGGGATGCACCACCGTACAATGAATGTACAGAGAGTGTACACTTAAGGGCTCAAGGATCCCAAAAAATCAACAAAAGACCCTAAAAAGTAAGAGGAGTTCTTATTGGCTCACAACAACAAAAGGCGCAACAAGACGTCCTTCAAAACAAAAAGGGGCTTTTCACACTCCTCAAAAACCCGATTGTTCCTTTCGCACCATAATCACCACACCACACAATGGAGGACCATTCGCCAAATTCCTTTAATGTCCTTCCTAACTCGCAAACCTTCCCAATACGCGACAACATCAACCAACCTAGCCGGCATTACCCAGGAAAATCCAAAAATGGCCATAACCAAATTCCATAGATCTCCCGCTATCGAGCAATGAATCAACAGATTCCGACTGTCTTTTGCACATAGGACATCTACTAGCTAGTTGGAAACCCATTCTTTTGAGATTATCACACATCAAAATAACTCCCCAAGAAGCCACCCAAACAAAAAAGGTGACCTTTGGGGGAGCTCTAGTATACCACACTAGTTTCCAAGGAAAATGCCCTCCTGTGCCCCATCAATTCCCTGTAATACGACTTGACCGAAAAGAGCCCCTTAGCCTTCTTCGTCCATCTCATGCAATCCATCCTATCCCCCCCAATTTTGTACCCATGAAGCATGCTCATCAATGCTCCCACCTCCTCCAATTCCCAATCAAAAAAATGACACCGAAATGTAAGGTTCCACACCACCTCCCTCCCTTCTAGGGAGATATAATCAACAACCAAGGCATCATGAGACAGTGCAAGAGTACACAAATGCTGAAAAGTCTCTTTCAAGGCTTTATCCCCACATCCAAATATTCTCCCAAAACTTGACTCGAGTACCATTTCCTACCCCAAACCTCACCAATCCTCTGAAAGTCCCCACTCCCCTTTGGATAGCCTTCCAAATCCCACAACCCGCAGGCCCCTCCACCTCCCCCGTGAACCAACTCTAACTGACAACTCCGAACTTAGCCGCCACCACGTCTCTCCACAACATATCTCTCTCTACCTCAAACCTCCAAAGCCATTTCCCAAGCAAGGCCTTATTGAAGGTCCTCAGATTTTTCACAACCAAACCCCCTTGCCTTATGGGAGTCTTGACGTTGTCCCAACCATTCAAGTGAATTTTCCTTTCCCCATCCATCCCATTCCACAAGAAATCTCTCTGAATTTTTTCCAATCTACTGCTCCATTGAAACTGGCATGACAAACAATGACAAGAAGTAAGGTGGCAAGCTGGCCAATGTACTCTTTATTAAGGTAACCTTGCCCCCCTTTGACAAATACTTTCTTTTCTACCCTGCCAACCCGTCTTTGGAATTTTTTCACAATAGGATCCCAAATCACAGATGATCTAGAAGAGGCCTCCAAAGGCAGTCCTAGATAGGAAGAGGGGAGGGCCCCCACTCTACATCCCAACATACTTGCTAAATGATCCACCCCAGCCACCCTACCAACCGGGATAATTTCGCTTTTTCTCAAGTTAATCTTTAGACTAGACACTATTTCAAAGCACACTAGAACACATCTGATATACTTCAGTTGCCTGTCTTTCGCTTCACAGAATAACAGAGTATCATCTGCAAAGAGAAGGTAAGAGATCATCAAATCATCACCATCCGAAGCCGCCACCCTGAAACCTTTCACTAACCCACATTTAACCATCCTACACATCATGGAACTGAAGGCCTCCATCACAATGACAAACAGAAAAGGCAAAAGAGGATCGCCTTGCCTTAGACCTCTCGAAGAGTGGAAGAAACCTGTCGGAGACCCATTGACCAACATTGACATTGAAACCAAAGAAATACAAGCACCTATCCATTGCCTCCACCTATCCCCAAACCCCATCTTTCTAAGCATGGAGAGTAGAAAATTCGCGTTAACGTGATCATATGCTTTCTCAACATCAAGCTTACATACTAAACCTATGCCCTCCTTCCTCCTTCTGGAATCAATACACTCATTGGCTATCAGGACTGCATCCAGAATTTGCCTACTCCCAACAAAAGCATTTTGGCTTTTCGAAATTACACCATCCACAACCCCCCTCAGCCTGATAGAGAGCACTTTAGCCAATAGCTTATAAATGCTTCCAGTCAAGCTAATAGTACGAAAGTCTTTTATGTCCTCTGCCCCTTCCCTCTTCGGTATCAGAGCCACAAAGGAGGCGCTAAGACTCTTCTCAAAGCTTCTATACCTTAAAAAAAGAAGTCAAAGGTCAACATTACCTCCACTTTGATAGTCACCCAGCAAGTGCTTGAAAAAGGCCATACTGAATCCATCTGGACCTAGGGGCTTTGTCCCCATCACAAGCATTCAAAGCAGCCACAATTTCCTCCTCCGAGAAAAGCTTATCCAACCCCTCAGCTGAAGCTCTATCTAAGGACTTTATGTTCAAGTCATCAGCCCCTGGTCTCCCCTCACAATTCTCCTGGAACAACTCCTTATAGTAGGAAGAGATCCCTTCCCGAATCTGTTGAACTTCAATATGAACCTGCCCACAAATCTTCACCACAGAAGTATTGTTCTTCCAGCAATGGTTATTTGCCACCTTGTGGGAAAATTTAGTGTTTTTGTCCCCCTCCTTCAGCCGTAAAGCTCTAGACTTTTGTCTCCAGGAAACCTCCTCAGCTTTGAACAACACTGCCAACTCCCCCCTCAACCTCTCCCTCCTCAACTTTTCCCTTTCCGAGATATCACCGAGCTGATCCTTAAGGTCTAACTCATGGATTTCATGCAACATTTCCTAAATCTTGAGCTGTACATTACCATACACCTCCCTGTTCCATTTTTTAATGTCCATTTTCAGCAACTTCAACTTCCTAGCTAAGACAAAGCTAGGAGTTCCTTCCACCACCCATCCACCAAGTCTCGAAAGCCATCATAATCCAGCCACATGTTTTCAAAACGAAATGGCCTTTTCCCAAAACTGGGACCCCCACATTTCAGCAGCACTGGGCATTGGTCTGACACCACTTTGGGCAAACAAGACCGCAAAATGCCACCAAACAACTCCTCCCAAGCTGAGGAGATCAGAAATCTATCCAACCTAGATTTAGCTTACTCATCTCCAACCTCCCTCGACACTCCGTTTCCTCCACCTTGACATCTTCCCAAGCCTCTTGTTTTCCTCTCACCACTTGCATCACTGATGTCGGCCAATCCTTCATCTCAGTCATTTCCTTATATGACTGCTTGTCCCTCAATCTCATCTTTGTCTGAGGGAATGCCATTTTTCGTAAAGCTTGCGCTGCCATCATCCACTTACTCTTCTCATCGACAGCCGGAATTAAAAGATCACACCGACTAGCTCCTACCCACGACTCCACCTTCATGTAACTCTCTGCTGTATTCGATCGCTTCCACACCCACAAGCTTCTTCCCCTGCCATGGACAGCTCTAGGGAAAGTCGACCAAGTCTTCCCCTTCGACGTTTCCTCAAGGACATTGCACAACCACTCCAACTCCCAGCGAGTTAGCCCAGACCTACGAACAACCTTAACCCCTTGCTCGATGACCTGGAACACTTCCTTACCTTGTTGGGTTGCCTTAGGTTAGGGTCCATATTTGAGAGACTCATGTGGGCTTATAAAGTACTGATTGTATTGTACAATATTCCATACATTGGCAAAATAAAAAAAATAAAAAAATAGTGCTTTATTTGTTTAGCATTGATAGTCTTAACTATTTTAGGAATTGGTCTTACAGTTTTTAGTCCTCAAGTCTATTAAGAATGTTTTAATACTTTTATATAAGCAAGTCTTTTTAAAAAGACTGAAAATTCTCTGCAAATTTTTTATCTTTTAATGGTGAGATTCCATTAAAATTCTTATAACTGAGACTCTTATTCTTCTTTTCCTACCTTCAAACTTGCAATCAGACTTGTTAACCATTCTTTCAACTGTAAAACCCCTACTTAAGCCCAATCGTACTTGTCTATCTAATTCTCTTATGTTATCAATACCCAAACCATCAAAAGGAAATTTCACCATTATCGGATTACTGTTTGCAGCACAGTAACAGCCCCATATGTATACCGAAAACTTGTCTTTTTCAAGCTTAAAACTCAACCCTAAGCCTTTTTACTTCAAACTTTTTTTTTTTGATAAGTAAGAATGTATATATAAAGTTGCCCAAGAAGAGCAACAAGGGCAAAAACCTCAAAAGATTATATCTGTCTTACATCTGTCTTAGAGATTCCAAAAAATCTACAAAAGAAAAGACATTTACAGGGAAGACCTCTTTGACCTAAAAAAATAACAAGCGCAAAAAGATGTTTTTAAAATAAGGAGTTGAGAGCTCTCGGTCTTCAAAAACACGATTGTTTCTTTCTCTCCAGACACTACCACAACAGACAGATTGGAGCCAGTCTCCAAATTCTCCTAGTCTTTTTAGGAAGATTGCACCCTGCCCAAGCTAACATGAGGTCTTTGACAGAGCCTAGCATAACCCAAGAAAAGCCAAACAAGCCAAAAACGAGATTCGGGCAGCTCCAAGAGTGGTGACAGTGGATGAGAACTGTGATTCACCATTTCCCTCATCATTCTTACAAAGATAGCATCTGCTGGCCTACGAAAAACCTCTTTTCTTCAAATTATCAGCGGTTGAGATGATTAAGGTAGCCCTATCTCCCACCATAATTGATTGTAGGGTAGCCCTGATTACTTGATTAAGGTCACGCGGCCACTCCCTACATCACCCATTCTCTTAATTCAGCGGATTACAAGGAAGTTGACTCTGGTGATATGCTTCAAAGAAGTGCAAAGCAATGCTTCCTTAAATTCTTTTTTTGCGCAAAAAAATTGGACGGGTCTATTGGTCACCTGTTTCTTCATTGAGTTAGCTTACATGATGTGCTACTTCTCTGGTTAGGCTGACAATCATTGGGTGCCATTAATCTCTTGTTGCTGCTAGTTATATTCTTGGTTTTGGGGCTTTGAAGTGAATTGGTACAGAATTTTCTTGCTCTTGCTTTGATTTGGTTCATATTGGATGGTAGACGTAGAAAAAAAATAATTTAAGAACACGTACAGAACTGCAGAAGCTATAAAGAAGTACGCTCGATTGTTTGTGTTTGGGCTTCTGTTTCCAAGGTCTTTGAGGGCACTCGACTCAATGATTTCACAAGATTTAAAGAGAATATCTACTTCACCCTTTTAGACCTATGTGAAACTCGTTTGACAATTGCTCTTCAGATGATTGAGGCCAACTTCTGTGGAGTTCTTAGAGATCATAATGGTTAACATCTATTTGTTTCTCTAAACTTTTTAGAGTAGGGGCAGCTAGAGGGTTGAGATTAAACCCCCTTTTAGGATTTAAAGAGGCCAGGAGAAAGAATATTGTTAATGTATTTTGTGGAAAGCTATAGCTGTAGTGTGGTAATTTAGATTGAGAAAGGTTATGGAGGTCTATGTTTGTGTCCTAACATTGTGGAAGAAATAATTGACCTTTATTGGATGTTGGTTTCTCCATTTGTCGGATCCTTAGATTACTTAATCATGGATATTCTTGCAAAGATCCTGCTGTTACCCGAGGATTTTCTAGATTGTCATATGCCCCCTAGTTATATTTCTCATTTTGTTTGTCTGGAAGGTCTGTATGTTTTGTTTTCTATTGTTTTCCCCTCTTTGTTGGACTTCTCTCCATAGATCTAAATTTGGTTATAATAAAAAACTCAAGGGTTTGATTTTTTTTTTTGATAATATAAATCATTAAAAGGCACCAAGGGGGTGCATCCAAGTACAAAAAGTATATACAAAACATACTACACTCCCTTTCTCATAGAATACAAAAAACATACAAAAGAAACTATGGACAAAAACAGAGCCCCCCAAGATCCAAAATTAAAGAGAGCTAAAAAACAATGCTTTCACAGTCCAAATGGGACACACGACTCCTTCAAAAATTCTATTGTTCCTCTCCTTCCAAATGACCCACCAAATGCAAAGTGGAGTCATACGGAAAACTCTCCCTAACCTCCTACCAAAACATTTACCCCTCCAAGAAGCTAGCATCTCCATAGCGGATAGTGGCATCACCCAGAAAATCCCAAACAAACCCAACAAAAGAGACCATATAGACCACGAAAAAGAGCAATGAATGATGAGGTTATCAACCGTTTTGTGATCACATTTCAAAATTTTCTCCCAAGCCGCAATCCAAGCAAAGAATGCCACCTTAAGAGGAGCTTTAGATTTCCAAATGCTTTCCAAGGAAATTGCTGCCCCCCTGTCCCGAGAAGCGAAAAATAGAAAGATTCAACTGTGAAGTCTCCCTTCTTATGACTCTAGCCAATGGTATCCTCCTCTAAATGAGAAAATGACTATCTGGACAAAAAATTATAAAAATCCAAGGTCTCTTCCAACTCCCAATCCTGTATAGATTTGCAAAAATTAACATCCCAAGTGGAAGCGTCCACATTTCTTATGAGGTAATCAGCCACCCATGAATTATTATTAGATTCAATCTGGAATAACCTTGGAAAAGCTAACTGGAGTGCCCAAAATCACCCCAAGAATCATACCAAAATCTGATTCTCGACCCATTACCTATCCTCCATATTATATGCCTAGAAAATTTGTCCCACCCTTTCCTAATGCTATTCCACACTCCTACACCATGTGACATTCTCACTTCCTTAGAGCACCAATCACATGAGTTGATCCCGTACTTCCTTTCCTCCACCTTCCTCCATAACCATTTCCCCAAGAGGGCTTCGTTGAACAATCGAAGCCCCTTCTAATACCCAAACCACCATCTTTCAAAGGACTACAAACTCTCTCCCAAACCCCAACATTACAGGAGTTGGGAAAATGGACATAAAGTAGGTAGGAAGACTAGAAAATGTATTCTTCAAAAGGGTGAGACGAACTCCTTTCGAGAGAGATTGTTTCTTCCATCTAGCCAGTCTCCTCTCAAATCTCTCCACAAGAGCATCCCATTTACTTGATTGCCTAACTGAAGCTCCAAAAGGAAGTCTCAAATAAGAGATAGACAATGCTCCAATTCGACATCCCAGAATAGCTGCTCGATTATCCTTCGATCTTCCTCTCCAACCCCTACCAATTCACTCTCACCAATGTTTATCTTCAGCCCTGAAATCGTCTCAAATCAAATAAGAATGCATCTCGAATAACCTAACTGTTCCTGACCAGCGTCACAGAACAATATAGTATCATTTGCATAAAGGAGATGAGAAACCTCAACCGGGTTTCCTCCCCCTTCTCCCATAAAGAAGCCTCTCAACATACCTCTATTCACAGTTCTAGTCATCAATCCACTGAAAAGCATCCACTAGGAAGCACAGACACTCCTATCTGGGCGGCGTATCCGTGTCCGACACGTTTGGGACATGGACACGCGCCGGACACCGGACACGTGTCCGAATGCCTGTGAATAGTTTTTTTTTTATTTTATTTTTTATGTAGGACACGTTCGGACACGCGCGGACACGACCCAGGACACGGGCGGGACTCGCGCGGGAAACTTCAGACATGCGCATGGGTCGATCTGTAATTTGGAATAAGAAAAAACTGGGGTCTCTTTTAATATTCTTAAAAACTATCGGGGTCAGTTTGTAATTTAACAAACTTATTTTTATATGCTTTACGCTAAACTATGTCGGACATTTCTCAAAATCTGAGAGAAGAAGAGAGAAGAGAGGAGAGAAAAGCCCTAGCCTCCGTCGCTCGCCGCCGTCGCAGTCCGCCGCTGTCGAAGTCTCCCGCCGTCGAAGTCTCCCGCCGTCGAAGTCTCCGGTACGTACATCTCTATTCTCTAACTTCTGCCTCTTCTTACGATCGAAGTCTCTGGTCTGTATAATTTCTTCTCCTCTTCTTACGATCGGCAGTCCATCGTTGTCATTATAGTCCATCGACAGTCGTCGTTGTCATTGTAGTCCATCGGCAGTCCGTCGAAGTCTCTGGTCTGATTGTACAGAAGTGACAGTCCATCGTTGTCGAAGTCACCAACCCATGTATGTACAACTATATTCTCTAACTTCCGCCCCTTTTTTCTGTATAATTTCTTCTCCTCTGTCTCTCTCTCTCTCCATATATATATATATAATTTTTGTCGATTTTTGTATAATTTTTTCCCCTTCGCAGTCCATCGTTGTCGATTTCTGTATAATTTTTCAATTTTTTTTCTCTTTTGCTTTATAATATAATTTTTTCTGTTTCTTCTTTCTTCCATCTATTTTGAAGATTGTTGATTCACTGCAAGTCTTGCAATTCACTGACTGAAATTCTTGGCATTCTTGGCCAACTGGAACTCGAAGCTTATTGATTCCCTGAATTCATGTGAGTGTCCTTCCTTCATACTTTGCTGATTTTCTGCAAAATATATATATATATATATATATAAATTGTAAATTTGTTGATTCACTGAAGTCTGAAAATTTGAGTCTCCTTCCTGTTTTTTTTTTTCTGCTTGTTGATTCATCACTGAAAATTTGCTGATTTGTGTGTATTATTTAATAATCTTGTGTATTGTTTAATAATCTGGTTAATAATTTGTGTGTATTCATCACTGTTATTTATAATCTTGTTGAAATATTTGGTACTTTGCTTTTAAATGTATTACCTTATGGTACTTCATATTGAAAATTTGGAATTGTGTTTCTTGTATAGATGTTGGCATGAAATTGTGTCTTTTTATACATAATTTGATTGATATGAAAATAGAAATTGAATCAATTGATTATATTATTATGTAAATAAAAATAAAATATATTTTATTCAACGTAGTTCCCGACGTGTCCGTGTCCTACTTTTTTGAAAAATTGCGTATCGGCGTGTTCGTGTCGTGTCGTGTCCGTGTCCGTGTCCGTGTCCGTGCTTCTTAGAGCATCCATAACTATAATGAAGAGGTCTCAACCCCCATGAGCTGCTAAAGACTCCTTCGGCGGAGCCACTAATAAGAATAGAGAACTTCACCATAGAAATGCACCATCAAATTCACCTTCTCCATGTATGCCCAAATCCCATCCGATCCATCATGTAAAGAAGAAAATTGCAATTAACATGATTGTAGGCTTTTTGTGGATATCTAGCTTACAAATTAGCCTTCTCTCTCCATTTCTCAACTTGACATCCAAGCCTTCTTTGGCAATAACAAATGCATCCAAAATTTGTCTTCCCCTTACAAATGTATTTTGAGCCTCCGATATAATATTAGCGTAACCTTTTTTAATCTCATTGCTAAATGTCGTAGCAATTAATTTATACAATCTCCCAACCAAACCAATTGGGTGTAAGTCCTGTAAATCTGAGGCTTCACCCTTCTTTGGAATTAATATCACAAAAGTAGCATTAATACTCCTCTCAAAAGCTCTTGAAGTATAGAACTCCTTAATAACCTCCATTACATCCGACTTAACCACTGACCAACATTGTTGAAAGAATGCCATCGTCATACTATCTGGGTCTAGGGCCTTATCCCCATTACAATTACTTAAAGCCGCCACCACTTCCTCTTTAAAAAAATGTCACTCCAATCAGATTTGCTCCTCCACCTAGACTTGGTTAAAGTCAAGTCCATCTACCTGAGATCTCCACTGTCCAAAATCCGAGTAGAGGTCTTTGTAGAAATTAGCAATGCTCTCTTTAATCTCATCTTCATTTGAATATTCCTAACCCCTGGTAGAGATTCTCGCAATAAAATTATTTCTTTTGTGAGCATTAGCAAGACGATGGAAGAACTTGGGTGTTATTGCCACCCTCCTTTAGCCAAAGGGCCCTTGATTTTCGTCTCCAAAACAACCAGCTGCTTGATTTCAGCCTTACAGTGCTCCCTCTGCTTCCATTCAAACTTACTCAGCCCCCGCTCTCCCTCCTTTGCATCTAGCCTACTGATTTCATTCAAAGCCACTGATTTCCTCCAGTTTAAAGTCTCGAGACTCTCCTTTTCTGTATTTTCAGCTTTTCTTTCAACAAAGTCAATTTCTTTGCCAATCTGTAGCTAGCCGATCCTTCCACGCTGAATTCCCTCCACTATCCATCAACCAAATCTGTAAAGCCTTCTTCGTTGAGCCACATGTTTTCAAATCTGAATGGACTTTTACCTGTTCTAATACCATCCTGCCCAGCAATAAGGGGAGATGGTCAGATGCAGCTCTGGGCAATGCCATTTGACTGACATCAGAAAAGTGTCTTCCCAGCTTGTTGGCACAAGAAATATGTCAATGTGAGATAAGGAAGAGGCTGGCTGTTATTTGTCTAAGTGAAACAGGCACCAATCAACAGTAAATCCATAAGACAATTTACACGTGTATTCTGAAAATTCTGCAATGGCCCTAGATTCCCTTGATGATGGTGATCTCCCAGTTGGAAACCGGGTGACATTAAAATCTCCGCCAATGTACCATGGTTTACCCCACATAGAGAAAACCTCTCGCAACTCTGCCCACAACCTGCCACTATTCCTATCATCTGTTGGGCCATAGACTCTAGAAAAAATCCCTTTCAAACCAGCTTCCACAAAGGAGAATCTGCAAGAAACTGAGAACTCCCCTAACTTTATCTCTTCCTTTTTCACTACCTTTTTACCTTAAAGAACAACCACCCCTCCCGCAGTCCCAATAGACTTAAGAAAAGCCCAATTAGCATACCTGGATTGCCACAAAGAGCTGACTTCTCTAATGGATAATTGCTCCAATTTCGTTTCTTGAATTCAGACATCCACTTTCCATCTGTGCAACATGGCTTTCACCACCTAAGAAGCACGGATACAGACATGGATACGACACGACACGGACACGTAGACACATTATTTTTCAAAAAAGTAGGACACGGACACATTGATTTATTTATATGACCATATAATAAGAACCTAATGTTATTGCAATTAAAATTGGTATAAAAATACACAAATCACAAAAGTATTATTAAGATATTAAAATAACAAAGTTATTAAATAAAAATTAAAAGAATTTCTTCATTTAATAATCAACATTCATGATTCAAGTGTTTAACATGTGTCAGGAAAGTGTCCGAGAGTGTTGGTGTCCGACACAGATACGTGAGCCAAAATAGTGTCCGTACTTCATAGTTCACCACTGACCTCTTGTCTGAGTCATTCAACCCCCGACATTCCATGATAAGATCTTATTCTTCTTGGAAATAGGATGCATCCCCTCCTCCCCTCTTCCTCCTGTTTCTACCTCCCTCCTTCCCTCCTCTACCCTCATAGTTTACCTCTGTAATTAAATTTCTGAGCTCCCTCTCCCCTTTTGAGCTGCTTACTTTTCTGCCCTGTCCTGTTTCTTCTAACTTCCCATTCTGGGTCATCGCTTCAAACAATCTGATTGCATTACAATTTCTACTTTCATAGATTAACCCCAACTCCCTGCTGACTCCTTCAATGTTCTCCTTAACCCATGCAGATACCTCATCTTCTATACAGCTGTTACCTTCTCCATTCGATGACTCTGGAGGTAGAACATGCAAAGGAAGGAAATCACACTGAGCCAATCACACTCATCTCAGAGTCCTCATGATCTGGACACCACTCTTCAAGACTCAGATTTTCCTCCCTCCAGTAAATCTCCCCACTGCCCTATTTAGAAAGTTAGGTCTTCTCCTTCCCTTCTGTCATCTGAGCCTTCCTTTCCAGTGTCACCAGTTGCTTCATCTCTGAATTTTTGGCTTCCTGCAGATCTTTAAACTTTCTGAATGACACATCTGCCATCCCCTGAAACTCCTTGCAGCATTGCATGATGGATGACCAAACATTTGGGAATAGCTCCTCCGGAATTTGCAGCTTCATACCCTTGCCCATCAACAGCTGAATAATCTGCCCCTCTTTGACATCTGCAACAGTCAACAGAGACTTTCTCCCATGCCAAGATTCCTCTGACCGGCTTGCTCTTCTCTTCTCCAGTTCATGTCGTTGCCACAGCCCCTCAGCCCACTAGTCTGATCTGCTTTGTCGGTTTGTCCTGAGCTTGTCTGGAACTATCTTGCATCTACTCAGAAGCGCTGCCCGGCATTGGTTCTGCCTCCAGACAATGAGAGACTTCACCTTCATTGCAACGAGTAGGCTCCTGGACCATATTTAAAACTTCTTTCGTTGGGCCTTCCATCACAGTGCTTGGGCCTTCCCCCTTGGGCTTAGCCCATTTACGGCTCTAACCATTTCATGGTACTGTGGCGCCAGTTGAGCTTCTTCTCTTGTCGCCCGGGACCGTTAGGACCTGATTTTTTACCCATTACATCACCAGGCCTAAGTTTATGAACTGGTCCATTGCCTATCCCATGGACTGTTCGTTTAATACCTTGACCCGTCTTGAAACTGGCCCAATACACTGCAGAAGGCTTAACTTGGGCTGGGCCCGTCCTTAACTCCACCTTCTCGGCACATCCCGATTCGTTTACTGACCCGAGATTCTTGTTTTGATTTTTGATTTTTGAATTTTGAATTCTGGCGAGGAAGCTTCTCGAGCCTGACCTCGGCTTCCCCAATGAACGCCAGCTGTTCCCCTTCTCCTGCTCTCTCCATGTGAATTGTGCGTGCCTAGATCATGAGCTCCTTCACCATCTTCTCCAACTATATCACAGAGTTCCAGCCAATCCTCACCAGTCATTTGGGCCTTTTCCAGCCTGCACATAACCTCTCATATCCCTCCCAATCTAGATCTGGGACAATCGCCGAGGTTCTCTCCACCATCGAGGTGATCTGAAAGCACAAATGTTTGTCAGAGACGAAGATCGGCTCCGGGATGCTCGCCCCTTCCTGAACAGTCAAGATCACCTTCAATGCATTCCCCTTAAATCAGCTTCCACCTTAAAACCGCCACATTTGTCTCCAGTGGCTTCAAACAATGCCCAGTTCCAGAGATGAAGGGGAAGACCGTAGATGACCACCCTAACCTCTTTCTGTCTTCTAAGGATTCCAGTACTTCCCACTCTAAACAACCATGTATCTGACATCAGCCAGACCTCTCCCTCACCACCGCTGCCTCTTCACCAATACCCTAATGGCTTTTGCATGAGACGACAATCTGAAAAGCAAAAGGGAGTCGGACAGTTCCGACACACCCACACTGGTAGCCACACCACATGCCTTCATAGCTCACATTTCAATTTTCTCTCTGGAACCAACCTCCATGTCAAAACGTTTGACGAGGCAGCTCTGGAGAGAATCTCTGCTCTTCCCAATATGTCAGCAAGGATTTGGGCAGGATGCAGGAGGATCCCAATAGATCTCTTCTTTTGTATTTGCACTTGAGTACTGTAATTTTTTTTCCTTTCCTATTTGTTAGCTTTCTTCTCCCCTCCCCCCCTTTCCCTTATTTATTATTTTTTTGCTCCTGGGCCCGCCCCGGGGGGGGGGGGGGGAATGGTTGAGAAAGAAATTACAATGAAAAACAATATTTATTTGCTCCCCATGGGGAAATAAGAGCTCCATCCTCTCTGCTTTCAACTTATCAAGGATTTGTGCAAGAGGCCCCCCTATATATCTCTTCTTTTGTGGTGTGCACTTGACCTACCATGTTGGCTAAGATGTCAATGCATGCATTGCCTTCCTTGTAGCAGTGAGTTAGAGTACACTGCTAAGAATGCTAAATCCAGGGCTCTCTCTCTCTCTCTCTCTCTATACACACATTATTTTTTCCTAGGTGGTGTTTGGGGGTAGGGGGTGTCTTTCCTAGAACCTTTCGTAGTTTCGTGTTTAATGTGCTTTTATTGGTAAAAAATTAAGGGTTAATCAAGCGTACTTCCTTGAAAAAGGTCTAAATTATTTTATGATCCACGTTTTTAATAATTTTAAAGTAAAGGGTTATGTATTTTTAAAATTCTGAGCTCAGATCCATTAATCCAACCTGGCAATAGGTAATTTTTTTTTTATTGACAATATTATCCTTAGGTTATTTATTAGAAGCTAGGTTTATATATACGCATAACCTTCTACATCTCGTTGCTTGTGCTCGTCCATCTCTTCTTCTCTCAAAAAGAGCCCCCTTACTACTTTGTCCACTTCGTGGTTCTTTGAATTTTCTCTCTTTAACTCATTCTTTTATGTTTTTTTCCTTGGTCTTTGAGAAGTGGGGTTGTCTTGGATAATTTGGATTGATCTAGGTGAACAAAAAACTACAACTCATGTTGAAGTAGACAAGGAGACACAGATGAGGACAAGGTTTTAATTTGGACACTCACAGCAAAAGTCCCAAGTAATGATTAGTATAGCAGGTTAACAAGAGGTCTAGGTAGTGTCTCACGTGTTCTGATTTTCTTATCTTATTCACATTACATGTTTACACTTTTCATTAATTATTATTTTTTTATCCTTTTGAATTTTATTTTTTTTTGAATAAAATATGAAACCAGCGTTTAAACTCAACTAACTGTTAGAGCATATCCAAAAGTGGAGCTAAAAGGGTAATCATAAACGATTAAGCAATTTACCTGAAAGTGTGAAATTTCACACTTTTAGGCAATTTTGCCTGACTGTGCATGAAAACTCACTAAATATATTTTTGTTTGTTATTGTACATGGATAAGGTAGGTTTTCTGAAAAATTTTACACGGTTAGGAAAGTATAAAATTGTACACTTTTCACAAGTGAGTTTTTAAACATATTCAAGCAAAACTGCTGAAAAGGTAAAATTTTATACTTTCACAACTAGTGAAATTTTTAAGCACATTCAGGCAAACTATAAGATTTGACACTTTTGGTGAGACCAAATTTTACACTAGAAAAGTATAAATTTTACATTTTCACTAGGATGAATCTTTTCACTTGGAAGTGTAAATTTTATGCATTTGCTTAGACGAATTTTTACAGTTGAAGAACGAGTTTTTTTTTTTGCAAAATTTCATAATCAATATGGATCATGTTTGATTGATCTCAATTTTTAGAGTCTAAATACATAAATTTTATTTAAAATGGATTTATATATTGTGAGTATTTGATTTTGAGTTTTTGAATTTTTTTCTTAGTCACTGGGAGCTTTTCAGGGAATTCAGTTACACTAAATTGGAAAAAAAACACAAAGGGTATTTTAGTCACAACATAATTAAAAGACTTGTAAGGTTAATATGTTTGTATGATAGTTCTCACACTTCCTGTGAACTTTTGGCTGAATGACCCAAAAATTAATAATAATCTCTGTAACTTATCTATGGGTTCAGTACTTCAGTTAAATAATTCTGGGGTTGTAAATTTTCCATATACTGGTATGTTGTATTGGCAATTTCACTCGTAGTAATTGGGCAAATGTCTGTGCAAAAATCTTTTCTTGATTCAGTTTTCTGATGGTCATTAGTTATTCTTTTCTTGAAACAGGTGTGATGGAGATATCATTGTTGAAAGTACTTCTCAGCAACTTATCTCGTTTCTTTCATTTATCATCTCGTGACAACATAAATTGCAACCCAGTTCAGAAATATTACCAGAAGATTGAAGAGATATTGTTGTTGTTAAAGCCGGTGCTTGATGCCATTATTGATACTGAAATAGCTTTTGAAGAACAACTTAATAAGGCGTTGGCAACACTCAGTCAATCTGTTTGTGAACTGAGGGAGCTATTTGAAAATTGGCATCCGTTGATGAGTAAAGTTTATTTTGTAAGTTTCAGGATTTATATGCTGTTATTGTAAAATTTTACAAAAGCAGATATATATATATATATTTTTTCTTGATAGATGAAGTTCAGATCTCTATAGCTAATCAATTCTAAAGAGCTAAATGACTAATCAGAATAAAAAACAAAAAATTAGAGAGCTAAATGATGTGAAACACCTAGTAGGGGGCAATACTCTTATAATTAAAATGTTGATTAATACAGTATTAAAATATGCTCTTAATTTGTATTAGAGATTATATGTGTTGATTAGCATGTTTGGCCTCTCTTTTTTTTTCCTTTGGTTTTGTTTATCTTTCTCTAGTGTCCAAATCTTAGGGAAGACTGCTGTTTTTGCTTTAAAACCCTGTCCTCCTTTTTTTTAAAATAATCATTTTTTGAAGTCACAGAAGCAAAGCTCTGGCCTTTTTTTTTGGGGGGGGGTTTGTTCTACCTCTACCCTTTCTTTGAACACCCCCCCCCTCCTAAAATCCCAAAAAAAAAAAAAAAGGTTTAAGTCTATCTAGTGAAAAGTTGGTGTTATCAAATGGTCTTTGGAGGTCTGGGTAGGGTCAAATGGTGTTGGAGTCGGAGTGAGAGATAATAGTGGAGGTAAGGTGATGCAGGTGAGGAGAGGAGAGAGAAAGAGAAGGGAGAGAAATTGAAGGAGAAGAAAGAGAAATATAGGAAAGAAGAGACACCAAGGGAGAGGAGACACCAACATTCAATCAATAGTCAATAAGCCAGAACGGATAATTTCATTATATGACACCCATTTATTGGCTAACCCTAAAATTAAACTTACATAAAATAAACCCCTAAAATAAAATAAAAAATATGAAAATAAAATTATCCTCCAGGATCAAATATACACAGCCCGTGGGGTCCATCCTGTTTCCCATCATAAGGTGAGAATTTGTGAAAATATCATGCATGTATTGACTTGATGAATGTGACAGTGGTGCTTGTGATAGGTAGCTGAAGGCGGTAGATGACTAGTTTTCTTGGGTTATGATGATGTTTGAGTTATTGATATGGTTTAACAATGGTGGTTGTAGGTTGTATTTTATAGGTTTTTGGAGTTGGTGATGTTTGTTCCACTAATAGTGATGGTGATGGCAATGGCAATGTCTATAAGGTGATGTTAAAAGTGCAGCCTGGTGATAGTTGAAGTTCATTTAAGGTGGTTGCATGGTGGTGCAGGTGATGATTTTCTAGAGGTGAGGTGTGTTCTCCAACCATGCTACCTGGAGGTGTTTGTGGCAGCAATCGCGGTGGGAGTGTTTAAACGAACTAAGAGCTGGTGGCAGCGATTACAATGGCAGTGGTGATGAAGGGGTGTTGATAATGATGATGTGATGGATATTGTGATGGTTATGGTGGTGTAGAAATGAGTGTTGGGAATACTCTATTATGTGTTGAAACCAAAATTGAAGTGGGCAGTACTGAAGATGGGGTTTTAGATCTATTTATTATTGGGTTCTGTACTTAGAATGTAGATAGAAGTATTGGGTTTGTAAAAGGTGGAGCAAAATAGCAAAAGTTAAAGAGAAGTAAAATAGGTAAAGGGAGGGAAAGGTTTAGAGCCGTCCACGGTGCTGGGAGCAGTACCTGTGAACAATTGGGGGTTTTTCGGTTGTTAGGCTTTGGGCTTGTACAATTATTGTTTTAATGATTGAAAATAGTGGTTGACAAGATCTGGCTGCAAGTATAAAGTGTAAAAAATAAACAAGTAGTCGAAGAAGAAAGGTAGGCATTATACCTGCAGCTCGAATTGCATTACACAATCCATAAAGAGTATAATTTGTGCAAAAATTTTTACAAACAAGCTCTAGCTCGGTTGGTACCTTCTCCACCTCCCTATGTGGGAGGTTGAGGGTTCGAGTACCTTTAAGGGGAAAAGTGTGTGATTTACTTGTCAAAAAGAAATTAATTGTGCAAATATTTTGTTATTAAATATTTATATTTTTATTGAATTTAAAGCATTACATGGCTTTACATAGATTTCCAGGCATTCCTAACTCTAATAATATCTCACTTTAACTAATAAAACCTTTGCAGACTTAACTAAAATCTGACTAATGGATCCTACTCTATACTATGCCCAAACAAAACTAGAAATTATTAAAATATCATTTGACTCCAAAAAAATAAGAAAACATATTAGAAATTGGCCAAACAACATTCTAACAGAAATAAACATAATATAGGAATCAATTAAGATTAAGACTTGAGGATGAGAACTCCCAAGTGGCCCCACCATTAAGTCCAACCAATTTTAAAATTAATAAATTATTATTATTTTTAATTTGTTCTTTCTTGATCCTCTTGTGGATTGCATCGGGAAGTGGTAGAAGCTTCTTGTTGGAGATGGAGATAAACAGTTGTAGTGGTAGTATCAGTTCTAATTTATTTTAAGAATACCTCTTTCCTCTTCAGGATTCGTAGGTACCATTTTCTGTAAGTTTTGTTCAATTTGGTGGTTGCATTCGAAAACACAAAATTCAAAATAATGGGTCCAATACCAATTCATCCTAAGATTCCTTGAAGTTGAACTAAATGCCCTTGGTAACTCTTAAGCTACCTTTTTCTGATGCATATAGTTATTGGCATATGTAATTTAATGGCGGTAAGTCAACTCTTGTGGATGTTACGACCTTGATTGAAAAGCTCCTAATAAGGTCAGTCGCTGGCTGAGAAACTAATAGACCTTAATTCAATTAATGACTTGCCAAAAAGAGACAGGAAAAAAATCAAAACATATGCCAGGGTATACATGGATGGATAAATATACCTAGGAATTATTGAAGGCAGCCCCATTAATGGATAGGAAAATCTTGAACCGGAGTTATTGGAAACAGTAACCCTGCCCATTCCCCACAATGGCGGGAGCCTCGTGCACGGGGTTTGCCCCTTTGCCCTTTAGTTACTGGAAACGCTAACACTCTAATGCTTTCCTATTGGAATGCAGGTTTTGAAACATGGTAAACTTTCATTCCATACCAATTTTTTAAGTTAGTTTTCCTATTTATACAAAGCAAGCTAAGAAATAGGTTGACATCTATTAATATTGATTTTCTTAGAATAATTACTTTGGGAAAGGTCCATAACACAACAATAGATCAACTTATATAATAGGATAGACTAGGTTTTATGTCTAGGCAGGATGATTGAAGTGGTGGTTCAACTCTTATGGACATGTTCTTTCTATCTCTGTCTCCCCTTTTTTTTTTTATAGATAAAAGGAGATTTCATAAAAGGCCCAACAAGTGCCAAAAATTTAAAAAAAAAAAACAAAAACAAAAAATACATCAAGATTTCAAAACCCCCTAAGAAATCAATAAAAGAATCTATACAAGAGGGGTAAGCTTCTATCACCCAAAAATACAAAAGGTGTAAAATCCTGTCTTTAAATCTACTAGGGGATGTGCCCTTCAAAAATTTTGCTATTTCTTTCTTTCCATATCCTCATAAAAATACAAAGAGGAATAGACCTCCACACCCACCTTACATCACGACCCGCCCGAGTACCATGCCACACTCTAATCACCTCATCAACTGACCAAGGCATCACCCATACGAAACTGAACAACAAAAGACACGCTTGCCAAACATCCCTAGCAAAGAAACAATGAAGGAACAAATGATTGATAGTCTCTTCCCCCTCCCAACACATAACACATCTATTTGTCAAAGAGAATTGTCTTCTTTAGAGATTATCTTGAGTTAAGATTGCTCTCCAAAGGGACCATGCAAAGAAAGCCACCTTTGTGGGAGCATTAACCTTTCAAACAGCCTTCCATGGGAAATTCTACATACCCTTCTTTTCCAAGTGCATATAAAAGGATTTCACCAAAAATTCGCCTTTACCATCCATTTTCCACCAAAGGTGATCATCTCTATCCGTGTTAACATAAAGGCTATAAAGAAGAGACATCAAGTTGAGAGCCTCCTCCACCTCCCAATCATTGAAATTCCTCCTAAAGCAAGGAGTCCATTCATAGCTACTACCAATAAAATTTACATAATCCTTCACCCAAGCATCTTGATTAGAGGAAATGCAAAAAAGTCTTGAAAATCTAAGTTCCAAGGTTGTCTCTCCACACCATGTCTTTCTAAAATCTCACCCTTTCTTCATTTCCAATCACCAAAGATACACATTCAAAAAAGTTTTCCATCCCCATTCTTATGCTCTTCCAAGGCCCTACCCTATGAGCCTCTACAACCCTCTTGGTGCACCACCTACCCTCTTCCTTGCCTACCTTCGCAATAATTGTTTTCCTAACATCATTTTTTTTAGTGTACCTCCAAAACCATTTACCTAGAAACCTTTGTTGAAGACCCGGAAATCCTTAAACTCCAAGCCACCTTGCTTGAAAGGAAATTTTGCTTTCTCCCAACTAACTAAAGTTGGGCCTTTCTCCTCCTCCTTTTTCTCCCATAGAAAATTCCTTTGGATCTTTTCTAGCTTGGTAGCAACCGAAGTGAGAATGGGAAAAATAGACATTAATACGTGGGAAGACTTCCCAATGTGCTTTTGATTAAGGTTATCTTTTTGCCTTTAGACAAATATTGCTTCTTCCATCATGCTAATTTCCTCAATCTCTCTATCACCAGTCCCATATGGCTTTATACCTTGGATTTGCACCTAGTGGAAGACCCAATTAAGTAGAAGGCTAGGATCCTACCCTGCAACCCAAATTCCAAGACAAATCTTCAATCCCTTCCACATTGCCTACTAGGATGAGCTCAATTTTTTCCAAATTTACCCTTAGCCCCGATACAACTTCAAAATACAAGAAGACACATCTCAAATAACAAAGTTTTGTTTCTGAAGCCTCACAAAACACAAGTGTCATCGGCAAACAATGAATGAGTAACCTCCACCGTGTTGTCCTCATAGTCCCCAAAAGTCTTCTCCCATTGCCCTTGACATCAATTTTCTCATTCCATAACAATAACAAAGAGGAAGGGCTATAAACAGGTAGCCTTGACGAAGCCCCTTGAATTCCTAAAAAATCCAATTGCCTCCCCATTCACAAGGACACATGTTCTCTCTCTTATTTAAGCTTTAAGTGGATGTGAGGTTTATGTGGCGGATCATGTTTTCTCTAATGGTAAAGCAATTTGGTCTCTACAATTTTGGAGAAATTTCCCTGATAAGTAAATGGAGGAAGCTTTGAGACTAATGGAAATTCTTCATCACCTTAAGCTGTTTGCTCATTGCGATGAGTCTCTAATGTGAAAGATTGAAATGAACATGAAGATCTCTAGTCAAATTCTATTATAAGGACCAGGCAAAGAGGAGTAATAGAGCTTTACATTGGGAGAGCATTTGGTGTGCGAAGGCTCTTGGGAAGATAGATTTTTTTTTGGTTTGGTCCATGGCATGGGATGCAGTGCTGACGAGGTTTTTTTTATTTTTATTTTTTTTTATTGATGACCAATAGGTGTTTTATGTGTAAAGTTGAGGAGAAGAACATAAGCCACCTATGCTTCACTACTCCGTGGTGAGGGATATGTGGTGCCTTCTTTTTGATTTTTTTCGTTCTTTGGCTGTGCCTGGATCATTTTAGCCTTGGTCTTGTAGTTCTCGAGGGGATGGAGAGGGAGTTGCATTAGAAGGAACCTAAAGAAGGTTTGGTTGTTGGTGCCTTTATGCTTCTTCTGGTGTTTATGGTGGGAAAGAAGTAGGAGAATTTTTAAAGGGGAAGAATTATTCACTTGTAGATTCAAGGGTTTTGTTTTTTTTTTTGAAAACTTTATACTTAGAGGTTTTTGACTCGTACCCTTTTTCTTTTAAAGATTCGTTTGTGCAGTTTTTGGGTAATGGAGCTTACTCGTATCTATTCTTTTGTAGAGTTTTTCTTTTTTTAAAGCTTTCCCTTTCTTTTGTAAAGTTTTTTACTTCCTTAGGCATTTTTTTGCAATACAATGCATTACTTATAAAAAAAGATTCGTGTTCCTGTTTCGATCCAAGTACTCGAACAATCCTTGTCCTAGTTAACACAGATTTTGCACTTAAATAGTCAGAGTGGCTGTAGGTCACCCCACAGAAATCTAATTCGTAATTGGGGAATAATATAGCTAGAAGTGAAATAGAACAATTATGAAACATTTCACCAAGATATGAATTTCTAACTATAAAAGGCAAAAAAAATTCCCAAAATTTCAATATTTCAATAAATTGGACTTAAGAACCATGGGCTTACCACGTCTGCAGTGAACTGAAGGAAGGTCATGTATAAGTCATCCATCATTGTCATCATAGTCACCATCATCATCTAGTTTAAGGTTTTAAGATAAGATACTTAAGATGTAATGAGCTGTCTTTGGCATTCTTGAACCTTGGTTCCATCTGCAAATGTTGTATGTTCTCCATACATCTCACGATAATCGAATCATAGAATGGCTTCTCTCCAAGTTTCCAACTCTCTGCTCCCTATCCAAACTTTTTTTTTGATAGGTAAGTGGCCTCGGGGTAGGTTGTTCCCTATCCGTAGTTATAAAAAAAACAAAAAAAAAAAAAAAACAGAGAAAGAAAAAAACTCTGTTCCCTATCCATATGGAAGTAGTTTAGTCTTTGTTTTGCCTCAGCTTCTCCTAAAATTCAAGTCCAAAACTCTTACAGTGGGAAGTTGGATCTGACATAGTTTTGCAGTTTTAATTATTCAGGCAACTGTTTCATGTCTCCTGGGGTCACTTAACTTGGAAGAATAAAGTCCTCTTGATTAATTCACACCTTGTTTTGCTTCTGAATAGGATGCAAAACCTCAATAATAAACATCGAGTTTATTTTCTTTTAACGTTTCCTGTTGGTTAATAGATGTAGCATGTGTAAGGATGAGGTGGAGACGGTGGACCACCTCCTTGTTCATTTCTTAGTGGCAAGGGATTGCTGGTGTTTCTTATTCTCTATATTTAGTTGTGCTTGGGTGCTTTCAGCTATGCTGACAGAGTTACTTCTTGACTGGAAGGGATGTCGTTGATATGGTCTATTTGGAGAGAGAAGAATAGGCATATTTTTGAAGGGATAGAGCAGCCCCCTTTTGCTTTTGGACAAAGAAGCCTTTCCTTTGTATGTAGGTTCTTTAGTTGATTTTTGGGGGTCTAAGGCTTTAGTTGATCTAGCTTTGCCCTTGTAATTATGGGTTCGCTCCCCTTGTTCACTCTTTTATATATTTATACAGATTTACATATTAAAACAAAAAGGGGACGTAATGCCATTCCCCTCATTCATGAGCTTACCTTTTCCATTATGAAACTCCTTTTCCATTTGGATACCAAAATATTTAGGCCCTTGGTTTGAACTAAGGACATGAAGGAGCATTTCTGTGGATGGTTAGATTTGTTTTGCACTTCTTTTTCCTTGGTTGAGGAGGAATTCTCTTATCCTGTACATTCTTTTATGAGATATATAATTGGATAAGTTTGAGGTGTTGAGTTAATCCTTAACTTGAATGCTAAATGTCTGGAACCTCTAATGTACTTGAAGCTCAATTTTTCTAATTAGCTCATGTTTTGGATGATATCTAGGTTTTGCAAGTTGAATCATTAATATCCAAGATTCGGATTTCTGGCCTGGAAATCTTTGAGCTGCTGAAATCTTCCGATCAATCTCTCCCTGTTGAATTGAATGCAGCATCTCTTGAGGTATCCAGTAAAGATTTTTTTTTTTTTAATTTCCGAGAAAAAGGTTCCTTCTTAAGTTGGTTGTAGACAGAGCATATGCATAATAGCTTTTCCAATTCATATCCGGAGAATTAGCATTGTTTTGTTGAAAATCCATCTTAGATCACAAGGCCTGTGCAGATTTTGGATTCTGGCTCTTCTGCATAGACTTTTTAGGATTACGGGAGATGTATGACTTTCTCTCTTTTATATGTCTAATGCTTGGTACAACTGATTGCAGCTTTGTGCACAGAAAATTAAGCAGATGGGATATGAACAAACTTCAGCTATCATCACGAAAGCCATTAGGGAGCAAGTGGAGGTTTCTGAACCCAGCTCGGAGAGCTTAGCAAAATTTGCAGATTGCCTGAGCTTAGGGCCAAACCAGGAACTTCTGATTGAAGCTGTGGCCCTTGAAAAGTTAAAGGAGAATGCTGAACAAGCTGAGAAGAATGGGGAAGCTGAGGACATTGATCAAATGATTGCTCTTATTACCTACATGCACGAGCGCCTTGTTTCGATGAAACAGTCCCAGAGCTGTAACACTGTCCCAATACCTCCTGATTTCTGCTGCCCTCTTTCACTTGAGCTGATGACTGATCCAGTAATTGTAGCTTCAGGACAAACCTATGAGCGAGCTTTTATCCGGAAATGGATTGATCTCGGGCTCACTGTTTGCCCCAAGACACGGCAAACACTGGCCCACACCAATCTTATTCCTAATTACACGGTAAAGGCACTTATTGCAAACTGGTGTGAAACAAACAATGTGAAGCTGCCTGACCCAATGAAGTCTACAAGCCAGCCATCTTCCATTACACATGCAGAATCTGGTGCCCCCAGGGATTCACATATCCTTCCTCATTCTAGGAGCAACCAACCTATTTTACCCGACTCAGTTCGGTCTATGGGTTCACCTGGAAACAACTTAATCTCATCTAGTGGAGTCCATCAAGAAGGAACTTCTCCATCACATGCCCACTCATCTTCAGAGGGTTCCTTGTCTAGTGTAGCTGGAAATGGGCATGCATTGGATGTCGGCAGAATATCATCTAGAAGTTCTGACTGACAGGTTTGGTAATTCAGGAGAGAGAACTGTGGATTCAGGTGGCCAACAACCTACTTCATCATCAAGAAAAGAATCTTCTAGTGCTAGTGGGGCCGAGGAACAGTTGTCACAGGGCCATAATCGAACTGCCTCGGAATCCAGCACAATTTCTAATTCAAATTTTTCACAAGGAACACCGGGTGATGGCAACGAGGTGTTCTCACACGCAACAGCTTACAATAGCGATACTTCTGGGGAGGTGACATCAGAGCCACGGGCTACCACTACCTCGACCACCCCACGGAGGGAACCTGAGTTCCCGCCCCGATTGGAAACAAGATCTCGCAGCCAAACAATCTGGCGTCGGCCATCTGAGAGGTTTGTTCCAAGGATAGTTTCTTCTCCTGCCATGGAAACGAGGGCTGATCTTTCTGGGGTTGAAACCCAGGCGAAGAAGCTTGTTGAGGACCTGAGAAGCACTTCAGTTGATGTGCAGAGAAATGCCACAGCTGAGCTTAGGCTACTTGCCAAACATAACATGGATAATCGAATTGTAATTGGAACCAGTGGAGCCATTGGCTTGTTAGTTAATCTACTCCGTTCAACAGACACAAAGACTCAGGAAAATGCTGTTACTGCCCTTCTCAACTTATCAATTGATGATAATAACAAATCTGCTATTGCAAATGCTGAAGCAATTGAACCTCTGATTCATGTTCTCAAGACAGGTAGCTCTGAGGCTAAGGAGAACTCAGCTGCCACTCTTTTTAGCCTTTCGGTGATTGAGGATAACAAGGTCAGGATTGGAAGGTCTGGGGCAATTGGACCTCTTGTTGATTTATTGGGAAATGGAACACCTAGGGGGAAGAAAGATGCAGCCACAGCTTTGTTTAATTTGTCCATATTTCATGAAAACAAAGCCCGGATTGTCCAGGCTGGAGCTGTGAAGTACCTTGTAGAGTTGATGGACCCTGCTGCAGGAATGGTTGATAAGGCAGTTGCTGTTTTGGCAAATCTTGCCACTATTCACTGAGGGCAGGACTGCTATTGGTCAGGAGGGAGGGATCCCTGTTCTGGTTGAGGTTGTTGAGCTGGGTTCTGCAAGAGGGAAGGAGAATGCAGCTGCTGCTCTTCTACAACTTTGCACAAACAGTAATAGATTCTGCAATATGGTGCTTCAGGAAGGAGCTGTTCCACCATTAGTGGCATTGTCACTATCAGGCACATCAAGAGCGAAAGAAAAGGTAAACTACTTCTGACATTGCACCTCCTCTTGGTTCCCCTTCTCTAAAAACAAATGTAGTAACATGATATTTGATTGCTTTCAGGCCCAACAGCTTCTTAGCTACTTTAGAAACCAACCACATGGTAATGCTGGGAGGGGCTGACTCTGACAAAATGATCTCTGGATGTCCATTCAATGTTTGACTTTTAAAAGATTATATATAGTGTGTAAATCCAATGTTGCAAATAATGGTAATGAAGGTCCTGCTTCTTGCATGTTTCTTGATTTGTGAAGAGAAAAAAACTTGTAAAACATAAAATTGATTTATTGAGGATTGATTGATCGAGTCCTCCCATTTTATGACTTTATGTGTGAATGTGGGAGAAAATTTTATACCTGTAAGTTCATTAGTCGTTGCAGCCTTCGTAATGTGAGTTGGGCAAGACATGGCAGATGAATAATTATTTTTTGTTTAATTGATATTTTGCCACTTCTCTCATGTTGATATTATATTTCCTTCCTTCCTTCCTTCCTTTTGTTTATTTTATTTTATTTTTTAGTGAAACATTTTACTTGTGTTTTTAAGATTCTGCAAACGCTTTTCTGGGATTTGCCCTATACGAATGAACATGGCTAGTTATCATTATCATCTCATTCTGGTATATAGAGATGGGGGATTGTAGTCTTACCCGAATCCAGTACATCTTTGCCATCAATGGTTTGTTGCTGATTCTTTGTACACAATGGGAGTTTGAATAAATCTTTGCAGGCATGCGACTTGATTGCTTGAGCAGAATGTTTTGTAGCTGATTTAGTGTATCTATGTTTGCTTGTCGGCTTGAAGAGGGGATCAGATAAATTAAACTCTATAATCTTGATAATCTTGTGAAGTCAGTATTTGAACAAAAAAGAAAAGGCTCATTAATAATAATAGGAGTAAATAAGAGGTTCATTAATAATAGTAGGAGTAAATAACGATGATCTATAATATAGATAAAATAATGAGGGGGAGGGGTGATTATTAATTTTATCACTATTAGTGAAAAGGAGGATAAGTAATCTATCGTTATTCAATTATTAAAACAAACATGGCCAAAGCTAACGAGCAGAACATTATTGCATATTATAATTTCCCCTATGAATGATTGTCAATTAAGGGTATTAATTTTTGACATGACATAAAAATACAATTTGAACATAACACATTTAACTGTAACATTAACTCGTTTAACACTTTCAATTATAAAAAATATTATGAGTTCAAGTAATTTGTCTCACATTGAAAGCTATCAAGGTTTGAAGACTTTTTTTTTCTTATAAAAAATATTTCTATTTTGCTGAAGTTTATCAAATTTGAAAATTATTTACCCTTATAAAAAAATAGGTAACTTTTTCATTAAAAATATTAAAAATTAAAATAAATGACCTGTTAATAAATGAGTCGTGTTTGAGTTGAGACTTGATATAATTGGTTAATCGTGGACGAGTTAGAATTGACATATTTTTAAATATGTATATCTTAACACGACTTGAGCACGACATGTTAATATGAATTCACACTTCCATCCTGAGTTCCTATTCTATAAATGAACTTTGAAGAGCTGCACCCTGAACCAATTTGTTCTGAAGTTGGCAGTGTTTGGAATTGCTATCTCAAGTCACTTAAAAATCTTGGTTAAAGCACATGGTTTGCTTTCTCTCATTCAGAATTTCAAAAATATTTTGGTGTTGCAGGTGTGATGTTATACAATTAGCTTCTTGGCCATATTGTTCTGACTTCTGAACGTAATCTGACTAGCCAAGATCAGCATGCAGGAAATTATTTTGTTAAAAAAAAAGCATGCAGAGTTTTGTAAATTTTAGTTATTAAATTTCAACTACAAGTACTGTTTGTTTTGATAAAAGATTTTATCTTAACATCGTCCTTTAATTCAAAAGCGCGTTAGAAGGGTCTTACGTCATTTTATAAGTACACCATAGGTATTGTGAGCTAATTAAATTAAGTTAGTATAGTTTTAGTAAAACTCTTAATGTGAAGTCTTAGTAATAGTATTTGATATGTTTTATCCTAATGAGATTATGAGTCTTTATCCTGGTGATAATAATATTATTAATTTGAATAGGATTAGAAATTCTAATTGTATTAAGATTAGATTTTATATAATTTATATATATATATATATATATGTATATAAGCAAGCAGCGTGTAATAACCTCAAAATTTTTTTTTTTTTTTAAATAAATTTTGTGGTTATTATTATTATTGTTATTATTATTCTTATTATTATTGTTATTCTATTTTTAATTAATTAAAATGTGTATAAGTATGCATGTATGTGTACGATGTGTGTATGTGTATGTGTATGAGTATTTAAATGTTTATACATATATATATATATATATATATGTATAGGAATGCTTGCCAGCCGTTATATGTGAAGTGTGGATGTATCTATATATATATATATACATATATCACAAGGCAACTTGGCATTTAATGCAAAGTTGCTTGTGGTAGAGAATAGGGTGGCTTGAACAGGAGAGGTCAGAAAAGAGAGAGCTAGAGGAGAGAGAAATGGGAGGCTATGGCAGACCGTGAGGTGATGTATGTGTGTATCTAGATATGTGTGGAGAGAGAGATCGTTGGATTTGAGAAGAGTAGGGAGGGGCTGTAGCTGGCCTGGACATTGAGGGGATAGACGTATATACATAGGGTTTCACTTTGGTTAGAGAGAAAAGAGAAACAGAAGTGAGTTCGGGTATAGAGAGAAAGAGCCGTGTAGAGAGAGAGAGTGAAGAAAAGGAGGAGAAGGAAGAAGAAGAGGGGTTACAGACAGCCCTCACTCGCCTTGGAAATCATTGGGAAGAAGCTAGAAGCAGAAGGGAGAGAGAGAGGAGCAGCAACCAGAGAGGGAAAACCCAGCAAGTTGGTAAGCTTTCTCTCTCTAGAATTTCTTTAAATATACAATCTGTTTTAAAGCGTGGTAGTTAGATTTAATGGCAGGAACTTATAGCATATGAAATATGAAACACACTGCAAGAAAAATGAAAGAAAATGGTTGAGAGGAGAGAGAGAACTTCCCAGTTGCAGGTCACGGCTATGGGAGGTGGGTTCGATATTTTATGTGTCAACTTGTTTTGAAGGGTAGGAAACAAACCCTATTAGGTGCAGAAAACACTTAGGGTCAAAATGGAGTGAAAACAATGGGCTTTGGGGCATGGAATAGAGAAGAAACCAGTTGGTCGGAGCCATTGTTTTCCCTCTATTCGCGACGTTCG
This sequence comes from Nyssa sinensis, assembly GCA_008638375.1. Lineage (NCBI taxonomy): Eukaryota > Viridiplantae > Streptophyta > Magnoliopsida > Cornales > Nyssaceae > Nyssa > Nyssa sinensis. Next base: position 50,735,643 of record CM018043.1, on the reverse strand, counting down.
AGTGGCCTAGACCCAAAACCGAGCTTAGAAATGGAGTCTAAGAGGAAAAGGGGAGAAAACTGCATTCGAAAAACATTAAAAATTGATCAGAAAATAGTCACCGGCGCCGGAGAAGGCGCCGAAACCCTACCGGAGGCTCACTGGGAAAACGGGGAAGAAGGGGCACTGTTTGGGTTTGGGTTGGGTCGGGTCCGGGTTCGGATCGGGCCAAGGGCAACCCTGCCCTTGCCACGTGTCGGTCACAGGTTTTAAATTAAATGGGGATAGGGGCTGTTTGGCTACGGGGTTGTGAGACTGAAATTGGAATTAAATTGAAAACAGGGATATCCTATCCCTGTTTCGGGGTTAGCCACTGTTTGGCTATCCAGATTAAGAATAAGAGAATTAGAAATTACAAACTAACCCCTGTACTTTTTGAAATTCAAATTGAAACCCCAGAACTTTAGGAAATCTGATTTTGACCCACAGAACTTTTGACTAATTATGTTTTGACCCATCCTGAATAAAATATTAATAAAATATTAAATTAATTTAATTAATTAATTATTTAAATATCCCAAATTAGTTCGAAGTCCGAACGGGGCAAGTCATTAGTGTATTTTGATTATCTCGGACATTCTGAGACCAATGGCGAGGTCCGTTTTATGAGACGGGATCCCAAAAATTTAAAGACCCGTAAAACCCTTGAAAATTATCGAAATGCCCCTGAGTCAAAACACAGTCAAACGAACTCCGAATTAAGTAAACGAATAGTGAAATCTTATTATCTCAAACACTCCAGACTCAACCGTGGAGTTCGATTTATGAGAAAAGGCCTTGGGAAATGGGAACACGTAAAATTGGAAAAATGACCGTTTTGCCCTTTTTAAACCAAACGTCCAAATTAATTTCTACAAAGGCCTAGACCTATTTTCTTCGACGTTTTGGATCCAATTGTAGAATTTATTTTAGCAAAATAGAAATTAATGAATTAAAGACATAAAATTTGATTAATGGCATCATTCAAGCGATAGACCGACTGAGTAACATTTTATGGTTTTAGGGACACCGAAAGGCAAGGAGAAGGTCGTCTGACTTCTACATTTTCATTGATAGCCACCACCTTGCGAGCACGGTTTCCTAGGGTTGAGACCAACCCGACAGGTATGGTGTTTTGCTAATGTTAGAAATGAAGTTAAGTTAGGAATATTCTGTGAATAATTGGAATGACTTACGTGTTTATTTGGAATGTATTTGCTTGATACCTTGGAGTTGGTAGTTCACATGCTTATGTGTTACTTGCGTTTTTTTAGAGCTTAATAATGGGAGGACACGTGAACTATGATGTATGAATGCATGAAATATACAATTACATGAAATAAGTTGATGCTTTGATTATTATTGATACTCCAAATGTGATATTTCATTAAAAGCATGCCTTATTGAGATTATGTCATTGTGTGTCGCATTCGAAGCATATTGGCATAGGGTGAATTCCTTGGACACATGGCGTGAGTTGAGCACGTGGTGTTATACATTATGAGGGTGTAGATCCTGTGATGAAAAACCCAAAATTGGCCATTGCATTGGTTCCTGATCCATCGGGGGGCAGCCCGTAAAGGGAATTGGTACTTCGGACTATCGGGGGAAGGCCCGTAAAGGAGACATGGGTGTGGCATCGAGTGCATGGGTGCGTCATGCATATTTTCATTGCATTGTTTTTGAGAAGCATTTAGAGATAAATGTACACTTTGCACATGTCACGCCTTAGCTTTATTTCTTGCATTAGCATCACATTATACCAGCAGTTGAGCTGACCCATTCGTGGGACATACATTACAGATGAGGATGCCCAGCTACTTGAGACCTAGTGATACCTCGATAGGATGGAGCACTTGGTGTGTTTTGGCCCATGAGGCTTATATTTTGTGATGTAAGGGCTTAAGCCCGAATGACTATGCAAACGGTGTATTCATGGGATGTACCTTACGTCATCTTATGTGTGGGAATGGATGCATGTTCAGTGAATCTATTTACATTGTCCTTTATTTTATTTTATTTTCTGTCTCGTCAGTCGTGCCTCGGGTTTGTAGAAATTCGGGGCGTGACACAGCGTGTGTCGTGAGCCCAAGTCGAGAGATTGTTGAAATAGCCATTACAGTGTGTCAGCCCATCCAAAATCTAAATAGTTTGAATAGTTGCCATTCTTTTTTAGAATGAATAAAATATAAGAGTTTTGTGTGTGTTTATTTCTTTATTTTTTTGTCTTTTTGTTTCAGCCACTTTTTTTCATCTTCTTTTAGATGTGTATTCAACAATTGATATGAGAGCATGATTTTTTAGTTCATGAAGATATCTTCATTTATTTGTATGGTTTACAAATTTGATGAAAAATCTCATTTTCATATTTGGGAGAGTGCGATGATGACTTTTTTTAATTCAAGTGGTTTGACGACGAAATTCATTAAGGAAGAGCTTACAGTAGATGCAGATGAGCAAATAAGGCAAGTATACTTTAAAACTTTAAATTGCATTCATCAAGTATTAAATATTTTTGTTCTTAGTAAAATTGCCTATGTTTAGTCTGCGAAATAAGTATAGGATATTCTTAAAAAAAAAATATGTTGGTGTAGATAAGGTGAAAATGTTAGATTATAAAAACTGTATAGAGATTTTGAGTTGTTGCAGATGAAAAAATCAGAAACTATTTTTGATTATTTTTCGCGAACCGCAACAGTTGTTAATGAGATGAGGACTAATGGTGAACAAACAAATAGTTGAAAAAATTCTTCGAAACTT